>OX411799.1:3732500-4293185 GCA_948252455.1 Acleris cristana
GAAAACCGGATCTAGTACAGAGACATTAGTTTCAAATACAAAACAAATTGAAAATTTCGATATTACTTTAAGGTATTCCTGTTTGTATGCAGCAGAACGAAGACAAAATAAAATAAATATGTGATGATTGTAAATTTTTTGACGAGGTGTTTAGTTAGCCTAATTGGTAGTGCTACCTCCGAAGCTAGGGCTCCCGGTTCGATTCCCGGTAAGGGCAAATATTTGGGTGATGAGCACGAGTATTTGTTCCTCAGTTTTGGACGTTTGCTATGGATTTAAGTATTTATTTCTCCATATAAGTATAATATGTTTATCTTTGACTGGTACCAGTACAAGCCTTGAGCTTAGTTTCGGACTACGTCAATTTGTGTTGTTTTGTTTATTTATTATATTTTTTACTTGTAATTGAAGACAAATTTGCGATGTATTATTTGGTTTTAACAAGCAAAGGTCTTGTGCTTAATAATAAAAAATCGGTCAAGTACGAATCGAACTTGCGCACCGTGATTTTCGACTTTTATTATTTGTCGTTTTTCTTTAGCAAACCGCATTGCACTATAATCACATCAAATTTGATGCCTGTTTAGAGATCCCCCCCTCATTAAACCGGCTATTTACACATTAGAATGGACGAACAACGACGTTCTAAAAACGCACACAACGACATCCTCATAAAAAAAAATCTACTTAAATTGCAACGAAACGTAACTAAAAAATAGCTTGAATTTACAACCAATAGCATCCACTCACAGGGAAGGTCGTCGGTGCTCGAACCACTGTGGCTTGATCCCTGGTGTCGTCTATTAGTGACAGCGTTAGGGTTCACCATTCCCATCCCACTCATGTTCAGATTCAGCGGATCCATCAACCTCCCGTGTCCACTGCTGGATGTCAAATCATCAGGGCTGAGGTCATCACTAGTCAATGAGACTGAACTTTGCCCGCTGACTAGAACAGAAGTCTGGATATCCATAGGACTGTGCTGTAGATTTGAAGGGCTGTGTAGGAATGTGGTTGAGTCTACATAACTGGCTACCAAGTTGTCCACGCCCATGGATGTCTCTGGTTTTATTTCCTGCTTAATGTTAATGACTCCGCTAGATATGGATGCCGGCGACTGGATTCTGTCCGGTTCGTAACGGTCGAAGTCCTGTAGTCTACGTGGGATCTCGTTGATGGATGTTTGCCGCATGGATGTCGTGGATGTTGTCGCTGTGGATGTTGATGTTGAGCCGGATGGTCGCGCTATGTTTCCTTTTTGGTCGTCTACATGTGGAATTTTATGGGTTAGTACTTATTTTCCTATAGTATTTATTATATTATTTTTATTCAATACTTAATACAAATTTTGCCTACAAATTGCCTAAAATTTAAAATATGTCAGTGTTTTTTTTTTACAAAAAGTCTCCTAATCAATTAAGCTTGTTGACAACAAGTTTATTAATATTTCATGCTCTTACTTTTTAACCCGTTAATTTAACTAGCAGACTGTTTTTTACTAGGTTTTACAGTCAGAGTCATAAATATATGTATAGGTACACGTTCCCAAGACGTCAATAATATCTACACGCCTCTGTCATTGACAATTAGTTCTAAGTTGACTGTAAAGATACCTACATAATATTATTGTTAACGTATTCTTTGCGTTGTTATAACTGGATGCCTATGGTTTACCTAACTGGATGTTTATAGTTGATCTGGCTGGCCAAACTTCAATGGCTGATCTAGCCAAATTTGGTTGACCTAGGCAAATTGGTTGAACTAGCCAAATTGGTTGAACTAGCCAAATTAGTTGAACTAGCCAAATTGATTGAACTAGCCAAATTGGTTGACCTAGCCAAATTAGTTGACCTAGCCAAACTGGTTGAACTAGCTAACTCACCGTGACTTATGAAGTCTGTGTCCAGGAAGCCTCCCTGTTTCGGCTCGTACGCCGTTGTGGAGTCCACGTAGTCGACAGGTACGTCGTACGACTGTTGCGCCTGCGCCTGCGGCTGTATCATGGTCGACGTCAGAGATGGCGCTGTGTTGTTGTAGCTGTACGGCGACATAGGTGAAGCGTAGTTGGAGTAGCTGGAAATGAACGAATTAGTTTAGTTGCGTTCATAACTTGCCTTTTTTTTAAAACTAACAGTATTATCAGAAATGCGAAGTAACTCTGAGGCTCTATTTTACTCGGTAAAACGGTATTGATTTGGTAAGTGACCCTTAACTTATATAATTATTATGTATATTATTTTCTCAAATCCGAAGAAAAATAAATTTTTTTTTTTTTTTATATTGGCTCTATGTCCCCATAGCATCAGCAGATATGATTAGTGAAATTCTAGTCTTTTAATTTGATACCCCATTTGTACATTTTTATAGCAACAGCTATTAAAGAGAATTTAGCAACAAGCAATAAGAACAGGCGTACGGTCAGCATTATAAGAAGCTGCACACTTTAGTGTTTTGTCACTTTAACGTCATGTTTGAACTGCTGCACTAATTTGTCAAAGGCGTTAAAGCGACAAGGTACAAAAGTGTTCAGCGTCTTATAAGGCCGACTGTACTAACATGTTTTAATAGACAAAATCGCAAACAAAATGAAAAGGCAATAAAAAGACAAAATACAACAGGCCACCTACAAAGGCATCATTATAAATCAACCGACAAAACATTACCATTGAATACGCCACCTGTTATCAATTTCAAGAAACGCTTAGTACCGCTACTCGACAACAGATGGCGTTATTTCCATTTACCGTTGAAAATGTCACTCAGCGACTCTACCGTCGGACCGTTAGAGGAATGACACCGTCTCGCCGCTGACACGGATATGAAGTAATGAGTTACGGAAAACCAACGGTTGGTGCAGCATTAAACGATATAATAAAGATTGATGTGCTTGTCTAAAGACTTTGTATCGGTATTTAAGACTGTTGTTTTTGCTATCAGTTAACGTACTGACATTGATAGCTGGTCTTTTTGCTTTTCTTGATGAAAAATTTCCTTTTATCTGCGTAGAAAAATGCTTTGAGGTATACTTTTTAGAGATAGTTGGTCCACTGACCGATAGGTGGCTAGCACCATTAGTATTGCTATTCGTCAATAGATGGCCTTAGTTGTATTAGTTACTGATTTATCAGATTCGCATCGTAAATTGTATTCAGAATGTAATAATAGCGTATGTATGTATGTAAAATACTAGTGGGATAAGTGGGATAAGACGCGGTATATTAATTAATTTTGTAAAGCCTAAGATCGCTTTTGACTTTTGTCATTTATACTTGACCTAAATACTTGCAAAGAAACTTGTCACGCCATCTATATTTTGGATACCCAAACAAAATTTCGTCACTGAACAAAAGATGGCGCTTACCTATTATAGTGCCCTTGGAACTGGTCACTGGAGCTCGGTGTTTGTTGCTGCGCATCATACACTGAATCTGGCGCAGCGTCATTCTGTTGTCGCATTTGCGCCCGGTGCCATCTCACCTCGTCTTCCACCTTCTCTCGCTGCTTCTTTGACATACGCCCAAATTTGACAGCTGGAATAAAAATAAACATTTGGTTTAATTTGATTGTTACTAAAACTAACATAGGGGCACGATAAGTTGATTTTTAAAGACACAGGTTAGGACAATATGTCATTTTATTCAGTTTCTTTTCTCTTGAATCGTTCAAAATCGTTATTTATAACCTATTTTCACAAAGTTATTGTTCTAACAACACAAATACCGAATTAATATTAAAAACAAAAATTAGCACCATCTATCGCCTTTAACGAAAACTAAACCGACACGCCCGCTTCCACGAACATAGCGCACGAAAAAACACGTAATTAATACTCTGTGACATGTTACTCAATACCGCACACCACGCCGCTCTCTGTCTGAGTAACTGCGTCTGTGTGCTCCGGAATGTCCTGATTGGTGTGCGTGCAAGTGTGTGTCAGGCCGTTGGCATACTGCCTAGTGGACCGATGAACTCTGGTCTGACGTATGTACGAGTAAGTGTGACGACACGAACGGTACCTTTTTTCGAAGTTGCGGATTGGTGGAATGTCTGCCATCTTGGATTTGAAACGTTTGAAATTGTTCGACGCGCTACCGTTGTACGTGGCCTAACTAACCTAGGAGACTAGGGCTTGCCAACTATTAACTAACCAAGTTTTGATTGAAGAGCTAGATTGTTTTATACAGATGGCTGTTAATTTAAACTAGATGTCTACCATCATTAACTCGTATTATAAACATGCTCGTTTCATTATATACAACAACAAAAACTAATGGCTTTTAGTTTTGTTTTAGTTTCTTAATTACTTCATAGATGGCAGGGTTCAAAAAAACTGATCTTATAAACACACTTTTTAAACTCGTGGCCGAGGATTTTAAATAATAGTAGTGAATATATTAACGCAGAACTTCTTTTACTAAGCTTGTATGTTTTTAAATCTCCTTGTTCATTGTCCTTCGTACGATGAACTTTACGATTGTAAGTTGAACCTCAGTTTTGAGCATTTCGTTAGCAAACAGAGGTCTATTGTTTCAGTCCGGTATTCTGGAACAGTAACCGGCCTAGTTAAAAAAAACAAAGCGTCAGTGACGAAAATTTATAGAAAACAATAGATTTTTGTTGTTGAACGACAAAGGGATATAGAAATGTATTTGTAAGGAGATATACAATTGAAAATCGGTTAATATGTTCGTGTTCAGTATTTTTGAATTTGACCTGTGTAAGTACCGATTCATCGCAATATTTTAATTAAATTTAAATAAATATTAACTATAACTGTACACCTATTCATAAATAATTATTTAAACGTTAAAAATATACATCATCTGATGTTACAATTCTTAAGGACTATTTTAACGGTTGGGATAAATTACGCCTTTTTAAAAGCTACTCGTAGTAATTAAGCGGTTATTAACTAATTTAGATAACATGTTTGCATTATATCAATATCATTGTAATCCTACTAACATTATAAATGCGAACGTTTGTGTGTTAGTTTGTTACTTCACGCTGCAACGGCTGGACGGATTTGAATCAAATTTGGAATGGAGATAGCTTATACACTGCATTAACACATAGGCTACTTTTCATCCCGGAAAATTAAAGTTCCTGAGGTATAATCAAAACCTACGCAGACGAAGTCGTGGGTAGAAGCTAGTAAGTAATGTTTTAAAAGAATCACTAACTAGTTACTAACACCCGTATTCACAAACAATACTTAAGGGATCCTTCACTGAGTAAACGCACTGCGTTAAACACAGCTTTGTTATTGATCCTTTTGACCGACCTTTTGTTTATGAGACGATTTGAACCACCCTGTGCGTTCGTGAGCACTGTGAGACCTCATTGTGACGTTTGTGAATACGGCTGTGAGACCTCATAGTGACGTTTGTGAATACGGGTGTTAGTATGGTACGCAACCCTACAAGCACTAAATCATCTATATACATAAAAGGCAAAACTGACTGACTTATATATCAACGCACAGCCGAAACTACTCTACCTAGAAACTTGAAATTTGGTACAGGGGTTCCTTTCATGATGTAAGTGAGCACTAAGAAAGGATTTTCCGAAAATCGACCCCCAACGGGAAGAAGTAGGGGGAGTAGCGAGAAACTAACTCTACGCGTACGAAGTCGCGGGCGTCCTCTAGTCACACATATACAGGTAGAAAAAAGTGGCTCTGGTTATGTCAAACGTCGACGTAACACCTGTCTGCCGCCGATGCAGTCGAGAGGATTACATAAAAACGATAACAGTTGATACTTGTTGCACTGCGCCGATAAATTATGTTAGTTACGCTTGGGCTATATAATTGCACAATGGCTAGGGATGTGCTGTTGTCGTATCGATATAAATTTAATAGTAAAACTATGCATCGATATTATTCACCCATACTAAACTTAATATTATAAATGTGAAAGTGTGTCTGTCCGTCTGTCTTTCTGTTACCTCTTCACGCTTAAACCGCTGAAGCGATTTAGATGAACTTTAGTATGGAGATAGCTTGAGTCCCGGGGAAGGATATAGGCTACTTTTTATCCCGGAAAATTCGACAGATCCCAAGGGAGCAGCGATAAACGACTTCTACGCGGACGGAGTCGCGGGCAAAAGCTTGTACTGTTATAAATGTGAAAGTAACTTTATGTGTTGGTTACTCTTACACGATTTCGATGAAATTAGGTCCTTGAATTCCTAATTAAGTTATAGCAACAGCTAGTCAAGCTAAATACACTATAAAAAAAAAAGGTTCGGGTAAGGTCGGTTAGACTCGTATAAAAGCGTATGTGAGTGAATGAGAGAGTACACACGCGAAAGTCATTTTACTAGCTATCACTATGCCCATTGTTGATGGCACAACGCAACGGCACGGCACCTTCGGTATAGTTATTTACATCATTATTTACTACAACAGAGTTTTGGTTTAGATGTAGAAAATGACGTTTATTTTTATCGTAGCTGGGATCAATCTTATAAACTTTTTCTTGTCAGAGCAGCATTTTTACTATAACATTGACAGTTCCTAGAAGAATAACGGTAAAATAACTACGTGTATAAAGTCACGCGCTATGTCTTTATTACTATATAGGTCTTTGAATCCTTGATAACATTTAATTGATTTTCCTACTAGAGGTCTTTGATAGAATACCTAATAATATTTTTACGCTACCAAATACCATTTTAATTTAATTTGCGTTACTTCTAGGAAACTTTCTGTCTACTGAGTTTTTACTTTTTGCATAAACATTTAGGGCCATTTCGTAGAAAAAGTCTAGATTCACAACTGAAATTTCCATAAATTTTAATAAAACAAAACTGTACTTAAGACTACATCTAAACTTATCTTTTTTCTACAACTGACTTTCAATCTTTCAGTATAAATACTGTGTGATGTTTGATGTATTATATCGATGTTTCTCGTCACTAGTGTCAGTTACGCAACTTCGCACGGCTCGGCGCCTGCGCGCTATGCGTTCAAGTTGTATGTAAACCTGGCTTCATTATCCGTTACATTAGAAGGACAACTTAGAGCACACAAAAGACTAAAATACATGGACGCCCCCTTCCCCCTACTTTAACCCCTACTCCCTCTACTTTAACCTTTTAGGGGAAGAATTTCCAAAAATCTCTTCATAGTGTATCAGTCCAGCAGTTTCGGCTGTGCGTTGATCGTTCAGCCTGTCAGTCTCTTCTTTTATATTATGTATACTAGAGGACGCTACTCCCCCTGTTTTAACCCCTTAGGTCAGGCTTAGGAGATGAATTTTCAAAAATCCCTTCTTAGTGCACTCAGATTTCAAGTCCAGCGGTTTGGGCAGTGCGTTGTTATGTCAGTTACTCGATCACTTAGTCACTTTCTTCTTTTATATATTTAGATGGATTATTTTTTATGCTAGAGAGAACGAGATGTCGGGTCACTTGATGTGAAGTAATTGCAACACCCGTGGCCTGTTTTATAAAGCTACAAATTACAATTTGCAGGTTACAAGTTTCCATTTGACTCAACCTCGACCAATGACGACCAGCCATTTGAGCAGTGTAGATAAACATTAATATAAAACTTGCGAAGGCATTTTAATATTTAAATTACTTTTATCTACACTCATATCATAAGTCCTCTATAACGCGTTCAGAATCCGTAGACAATGACCAGCGTTACAAGATACAATTTTACTATGATATTTTTTCTTATCTGTAGCTGTAATGAAATGTTAAAATTACGATACAACTTTTGATAAAGTAATGTTGTTCAAATTTGGAACATCTTCCAAACCCAACACAATTCAAACAGGGGGCAATTCTAGTATCATTTAAACGTTGACTAGGTATATTTTAAGTAAAGTGTCGTACGCCATTTTGATTTCGAATGACATTAGAATAGGGACTTTGTTAGTTTGTCTATGATTTAAAAAAAAAAACGTTTTCGTGACACAGGTTAGCTTTGCCGCCATTTGTTTGTTCTGCCGCCTACTGAACGCATCTTAGATCCTTATAATATGTGTGTAGATAAAGTAATGTAATGCAACTGTGCAAAATTAGGTTTTAAAACACTCGTGTGATCTTATTATGAAACTCGCCTTCGGCTCGTTTCATAAAACCACACTCGTATTTTAAGGACCCTCTTTATGTATCAGTTACATAAAATCCTATTAATCACGTGTTTCAAATAACGACATACGGTTGCCACAAAATCAGGATCACTCTACATTGACCCGATTTACAAATCATATCTAAGTTTTTTTTTCTACTAATTTAACTGTTATAACAACTCAAGTGTAACGTTTAACAAAACGTTGCGTAAGGTCAGTGATTTGATATATATCACCGGTTTTTTCCTCAAATTGAATCAGATCCTGTTACAAATTACGATTCGCGCTCTACTGGCCGCCAGTTATGCGACGTTACGTGTCGGTTTGTGTGTCAGCGTCTTATTAGTACACATTTATGCTAAACGTTTGTTTTTAAACTGTCAGTGTTTGACAATATTGGCCTTCGAGTTTTGTGCGTTAGTTACGAGTTCGAAATGTAGATGTCGCTGTGTGTCAAAAGATATTGTTCATGCTTTAGCGTATCGATCGATTTTGAAATTTGGGATACAATAGTCAATTTTCTTTTTTACCAATAACTTTGAACAATAATCATGTTTAGTTCATGATTTAGGTCTTTTAAAAGAGCATAGCAGAACTATTTTACTGGAAAGTAATAAAGAGAGCCCTCTCCAAAAATCGATAGCTTCTAATAAAATCGATAATTATAATTAATTCATTATTTTTACGATTTTATAAATAGAAAGTCATGGATTTTGCAAATGATAAAGTAATTAAATCTGGTCAGCTTTGTTAAAAATCTAATTTATTTTAAAATTGCGCATTTTTATGAATAAAAAGTATATTGTTATACGAGCCAACTATAATATTACCGTGGAACTTCATCGTAATTGATTCAGCAATGTATTGTAAGGATAAGCTCAGGTTAATGAGCGAGACGTGGAAACGGCGCGGCTGAGGTGCAAGCAAGAGGTCCGAGTCACAAGATTTTGAGGTTTAGTACTAAAGGCGCTTAAAAGAACAATCGAGAGTGAATTAATCCGATTTTTTTTTAATATCTTTGGAAGCGCATAACGAGAAAATTCTCTATAAATAGTGTAATACTTTCTCAAAGCATCTAAATAATGATAATTTGATGTTAACTATGTGGTTGACTGATATTGAATGCCATTAGGCATTAAGTCAGCCATTTTACATTTCCTCTGATAGTTAAAAAACTCTACCAGACCAGCCTTAGAGAGGAAAATAAACCGAAAAGGCCCAAAAAAAAATTAGTCTTCACAAAGAAATAATAGAGAATCTTAGATATCTACAGTCCGCTATCCGCTCCCGCTACCTCTTATGCCTTGCACCGTCATAATTCGCAACTGTATAAACACAACATTTCGTTATCACAGCTGATAAGCGGCCGTTGACCCCACGCTTGCTTCCTCATACCACACGTGGCTTGAAACGATGCTGGATAGAACGATCGAAGCGCTTCATGCTTTGCTGGATGATTTGATTCGTTTTTTAACGCTAGATGGCGCTAGTATCTTTGTACATGAGGTATTCGTTAATGGTAGCTAGATGGTGCCACTTTCGGTTAAATTTTGGTTGTCTTTACTAATGTTTGCTACTATTTCTTTAGTCATAATTAAAAATAGCTACAATAGTAAGTTGATCGAAGCCAATAAAACTTACAAAATGGACATAGTTTGAGTACTTAAAGAATGCGAAAAAAACAAAAACACAATACAGGATAAAAATGCAATTTGTTCGTGGACTGTCATTTAGTGGTGGTAGACCTTCCAGATCGCTATCAACATCTTACCCTTTAGCCTGCCGCCAAACAGCAGTGCTCACATTGTTGTGTTCCGGTGTGGGGATAAGACAACCGGTGAAATCACTAGCATAGAGATATTCCATTATTTCGACAATGCATTCACAGTCTTGACATTGTAGTGTCAAAATTGCAAATGTCACTGGGTCTCAGGTACAGTCGACTACAAAGGTACACTTTTGCTCCTTTTTTTTTAATGTTATAAGGTTCAAAAGTGGATACATATCTCGACTGTACTTAGGATCAGGTGTTCATAAAAAAAACTACATACCATCACGGCTCATGCCAAGCTTCAGACATTTCTGCAGCCGACAGTACTGGCAGCGGTTGCGGTTGACACGGTCGACCACGCAAGCCTTGTTCCGAGGGCACTGGTAGTTCACCACTGGAAGAAACAACTGTGTTAGTGCAAATTTAAATATGTGAAGTAAAGGGTAACCCTATTTATTTGAAGCGGTAACCCTATTTTTGAGTTAAAGCTTTAAATATGTGAAGCAACAATACATGTCAAGTTAGCCTAGTTGATAGTGACCCTGCCTTAAAAAGCTAGTGGTTCCGAGTTTAAATACCGGTAAGGGCAGATATTTGTGTTTTGAGCGAGGGTATTTATTCCTGAGTCTTAGATGTTTCCAATGTATTTAAGTATGTATTTATCTATACTATAAGTAAGTTAAGCGTTGTCTATAACCCATAATATAAGCCTAGAGCTTAGTTTGGGACTAGATCAATTTGTGTGATATTGTACCCTGATATTTATTTATACAGGATAATCATATTTATTCGAAGCAAAAACCCTATTACGCAGTTAAAAAAATGTGAAAATGGAAATAAAATGTAATACGGCAACCCTATTTTGGGTTTGAATTAAACTATATGAAAATACAAGATGAAGAAGGCATGTTTTAGCGTTTTAAGTAACAACATAATCCAGTTTAATATGCATTTCAATGACTATTTATTTTTGCTTATTAGTTAAAACTACAACAAGTCCCACAAAAAGTAAGCTTTGAAAACCAGACTATCCTTGCAGTATCGAATCTAAGGAGCTTCTATTATAGCCTATGAAACTTCTAGGGTAACATACCTATCTAACGATAACCCGCACTTAAGAACCGTCAATGCGTTTAGTCTACAGATCACAAAGAATCATAGCGACATACACTCATACATCCGAAAACCTAACTCTGCTTTTGTTTCTTTTAAACTTTCGCAGCTCAAACATTATTATGAATCTAAAACGGGGCTTAATTCCGTAAAAACATTATAATATATCCTCGACGTTTCGATCGTGTTGCAATGGTCGTGGTCTCGAGCAGATCCGACATCATAATCATAATCATCATAATCATAATCATAATCTTTATTTGCAAGAATACCTACGTATACAAGGTGTTAAATATTAAAATGTCACAGTATTCAGTCGATCGATTCAAGCAAACGTCGAGGTATACAGATGTAATGTTTTTACTCGATTAAGTCCCATTTTAGATTTATAACAGTATAATCCTCGGTTTTGGGAAGTTCTTTAAAAAATACAGAAAATAAAATTCTAATATAATTTTGTGGTTAAAAAAAAAAGTTGAATTTTAGAATGAGTAAGCCTATTTTTCGGAACGGTATTATGACGGTGTAAGTATCGTAACTCCATATTTTTCAAAATATTAACACAGTCATTTTGTCTTGTAGAATCGATCTTTTCTATGGCTCGGTCTTTTCAACTCTTCCCCTAAAATTTACTGGAACTTGCGAGGATTAAGGATTATTTGATGCTCATAATAAGGTCTATGAAACCAGTTCACTAAATTTAATTATTTTTACAGATACCTACCCATCGTCCCTTGTTTGCGCGGGTGAACTTGTGACCCTAGTGAAAAAGGGTATAAGTCCTATGAGCTTCATGTGAATAAGGGTATAAGTCTAATGTATCCTGTATACGATTGATACGCTTTTTATAACGAGCAAAGTAGACTTAAATCCGTTTTCACTAAGATCACACATGAGATAAATTATTTAAATTATTATGAAAACAATTTCTCTTACATTAACACGAACATACATACAGATTGCGATGCGAAATGTAAATTTATAATCTGTAGAGATATAGTGACTTTATCTACATTTATTTTTAATCCCCTGTATATACGGTTCTGTACTATACATGATGATTGATGAATCAAAAAGCGTCGGTGGCCTAGTGGTTTCAGGTGCTCCTGATCGCAAAGTACTAGTAGGTAGTCGGCCCAATGCTCACCGACCGACACGTACCAATAATCTTTTTTAACAAATTTCAGTACCTGAATACCGAATTAGCCTTCTATAATAACCGATACTCTTTCAGTAAATAAAAAATATCGTAAATAAACCGTCACATTTCGCTAACTAAATGTGAACAAATAACCCTACAGGGTCGAAGCTGACCAAGAAAGATGATACAGGGTGAATAAAAGAAGCCGACCTGTGCTCTGCGACCGGCGGAAGAACCCCTTGCACCCCTCGCATGTGATCACCCCGTAGTGTACCCCTGAGGACTTGTCTCCGCAGACCTTGCAGGGGATGATCTCAATTTGAGCTGCAACAATGGAAAAATAATATGTTAAAATAATGATACAAAAGGAATATACAGGCTATATAGCTATATTTTAAAGTAGTACTATCTATCTTTTGTAAGTACAATGTGCTTCTATACCGCATTTGAATAAGACTGTATTTGTTCTTAATATTTTTTTGAAAAGAAACTCTTCTGAAGACTTATATATCATACCATTTTAATTCTTAAATATCTATTCTTATATATAAAATTTTCGTGTCACAGTGTTTGTAAAAAAACTCCTCCGAAACGGCTTGACCGATTTTTATGAAATTTTGTGTGTATATTCAGTAGGTCTGACAATAGGACGTAAACTATTTTTCATAAGGTTTGTATGAAAAAAAAATACACCCGGGCAGCGCCGGGCACGGACAGCTAGTATATTATATTATACACACAACCTTTGGAAAGAGATATGTTATAATTGTCATAAACTACATTAAAATAGCCAGTAACTTTAGCTTGTACTTTTTTATCTTACTTAAAGATGAAGACAGTAATATAAAGTATTCCTATACCAAATTTTAAAACAAGTTTTTCGGCATTTATTCCAAAATCGAACCAATTGTACCAAACCCAATTCTAAAAGCGTTTCATTTAATATTCAAAAGATGGAAATAGGTACTATTTATATTTCCTTAATAAAAAATCACCCTTTTATAGGTTTACCCACTCCTTAGTACTCGAACGTAGGTAATTACTTAGCGGGATTCGCAGGACCAAAAACGTCGAGGTCATTGAACCGCGCAAGGTCGGAGCGCGGTCATTGACCCCGTACATTACACGCCTAGCAAGGATGGGTTTAAAGGTACTTAAAAAGATTTAAGGATTAATAGGGTTTTAGGACAATTATTGTTGGATTTCGGCTTAGGTATTTAAATAAAAAATGTTGTTATTAAATTTAATTACCATTTTTTTTAATACATACATTAAGGTTGACAGGCATAGATCGCTAATAAGTGATAACATGTAATATTGTTTATCATTTAAATATACTATTTTTTCTTTGTTTCGTCTGTAATTAAAAGTGTAAGCTTTAAAGAGTATTGTTATATTAAACATTTATAAAATAGTTAGTAGTAATACTTATTGGCTGTAGATAAAGTTATTCTAAAGTAAACACCACTATCAAAATTTCTAATATAAATAATTAAACAAAACCAGGTTGAAATTATTCCTAATAATTTTATAAATGCGAAAGTACGTCTCTCTAATTGATACAGCTATATGTACCGCAAAACCACTGAACTGATTTTGATGACTTTTTGTATAGAGACCTCCGGATATTTTTTTTAACCTGACTAATTTGAAAAATCCCAAAGAAAAAACATAAGCAATTACCCTAACATCTCTGGCAAAATGTAGCAAAATATAACTCGATTATTGACGAAGACTCTTGCTGTTTTACATCTGTCAAATTTCAATATGGCGTCAGCACCAGTAAAACAATTGCTATCGTAACTAATTGTTCTCTGTCATTTGTGTAATTACTGTAATGCAGGATGTATATCCTGCCAGGTTTCGACATCTTTCGCTTTGTTCCGGAGCGAAATTAACAAAAACCATGTTGAAAACATTCACGGTTTTTTTTTGCAAGGAAAATAATAAATATTTAGAAAATCCGAGGATTGTGTTAACTATGTCAATGCCCAAAGTCTGTGTTTTTTTTATACTTAACATAATTCCACTATACACAGATAAGTACAAATGGCGGACTTAATGCCCAATGGCGTTCTGTGCCAGTCGACAAGTAATTCAAACAGAAAAAAATAATGGTTGTCTACGTGTTAAGTCGACATATTATACCCTTTTTCACTAGGATCCCAGCATCACCCTGTATTAAAAAAGCATGTCCAAATCCTTTTAAAGATCCAAATTTCCTAAAATCCGACTTGAAATCCCTTTCAATTCACAAATTGTATTATTTTTACAGTTTTATCGATGTGTCATATTTGTGAGTTCGCTTAAAATCCGCTGTCATCAATTAAGGCTTAATCATTTTAATATGATTTTGATGATTAATTCTATTTGGCTTAAATGGAAACACGTGTAACAATCGACTTTAAATAATTGAAGCTTGATACGATCTTGAGATTAACAGCATTCTCTCTATTTATATTTAATAAATGCAAAAGTGAGTCTATTGAACTAGCGAACATTGTACAGGCTGATTATTTTTGAAAATTTCTGTTACTCAAATAAAAAAATATTTAAAAGGAAAATACATCTCGGTCAGTATTTAAGTACTCAGGAGCACAACAATACACACACTGCTGCTTGGTAGCGATTTGGACAGACTCTGCACATTTGATTTGAACCCATAATATATATCCTTTCTTTCCGAGCTGGTACAAGCGTTTGCCTATGCAACCAAAATGCCTATGCTTCA
Organism: Acleris cristana; assembly: GCA_948252455.1. Classification (NCBI taxonomy): domain Eukaryota; kingdom Metazoa; phylum Arthropoda; class Insecta; order Lepidoptera; family Tortricidae; genus Acleris; species Acleris cristana. Next base: position 3,747,344 of record OX411799.1, read on the forward strand.
TCGAAATCAGTTCAGCCATTCAGGCGTTTTTGAGAGAATATGAAAACATCCTAACAAATTTTCGGGAGCCCGTTGTTTCCCATATTTTTTTTGGTCATAGTGTCACTTTTGGCATAATTATTGATAGTCATAATTTTTATATCGCTGGAATCTTTCAGAATTTTTTAAATACCTAACGTGTAGACAATGTAAGGCGAGGCCTAATTTTTTAAAATCCTGAAATGTTTACAATTTCTTTAAAAAAAAACGTTATGGCTTGCGATAATTATGACCTAAAATAACTATGGCAGACGATAATAGAGCCCTTTTCGTATTATATTTCTCAGAAGTCAATAATATACTTCATATACTGTTTCAATATCTGAATAATGCTGTTTGTCTTACTCTTTCAGCTGACCATTGTAATTTGACCCTTTAGACACTGATTTCTGCAACAAGCCGTTGGACAATTCTTTTGTCATTAATTGACAGTATTTTAAAAGAGTCAGCAAATAAATCGTCAAGCGCAAGTTGGTTTTATGAGCAGGTTTTGTAGTCTTAACTGCGTTTTTTTTTAGTTATGGCTTTATGGACACATGCATTTTATTTTATAATTATATACGTAATTTTTTTAAAGGTTACCGAGGTGTATCATTTTCATCACGTTGTAAAAAAAGGACTGGATCACCTTAAAATTCCGATCTTTTTTTTTTACACATTAATTTTTCCAAATGCTATGTTATGCTGAAGCTATTTTATATTAAATTCACCATGTAATTGCTATAGACAGTATGGTTAATTTGGATTTATAAGCGATATCAAAAACTTTAGTCTTTAGGAATTATGAAAACTCGGGATTTTGATTAATTCGGAATTATGTAGTGTGCCCAAAAAAGCAGATTTTTGGCCTCTACTATTTTAATGTATTAAAAAAGTAACTTTTTTAATTTCCATCATAAATTTCTGCGGACACAAATAACACTGCTAAATTAAGACGTGGTTCAGAACAGAACAATAAAAGTATACCCATTCGAACACCGAAAAAAAATTTCAAATCGGTCCAGTAGTCTTCGAGTAATCGGGGAACATAAATAAAAAAAAAAAAAAAAATATTCCGACGAATTGAGAACCTCCTCCTTTTTTTTGAAGTCGGTTAAAAATAATAGTGAAACAAATGTAAAATTGTTGATATAATTATATCTCTGACCAGCTGTCTGTACAATGCATCTGTAACTCGAACCGTGCGAGCAGGACGGCACGAAGGCCCGTTGCATCGTCAGCTGATCGTGACGTCAGAGTTCAACGGCCGAGCCCGTTCATTCGAAAAATGCGCTGTGACGTCATACAATTTGGAATTTAGGGTTGAACAAAGTATCAAGGTTTTTGGGTTATTAGGGTTTTAGTAGGGTTACTGTTTTTATTTAACGGTACTTACCTACTGTCTAGGATATGTTTAATATGACAATGATGTTTATTATTGTTTCTTATAGCGATGTGTCATTAACAGTCTCGGTTGATTTCTAATGCGTCACACTAAGTAAGTTAGTTCTTCATTCAATGTAATTATATACAGGAATTAAGATGATGATGTTTTACTACTTTTTTTTAATTTCTGCAAAAGAAGGATTTTTTAGAGTCTGGGATGATTTATTTATTTATTTATTCATTTTTTATTGCACATATTTGAGTAAAAAAGGTGTACTTAATGCCTAATGGCATTCTCTGGCAGTTGACCTTTGGGAAAATCAGGAAGAAATAGTAGGCGGTGCAATATTGTATGAACGATGATTCGCACCTATCGTCAAATATATCGTTTTTCTGTGAAATAATATACTGGTAAATAGTTTTCATTGATTTAATAATAATTTTTTATTGTTGTACTTTTAAATGTGAAATAAACACTAACCTAGGTTCTAAAAATTGCAATAACTTTTAATTTTCGAATGAACGTTACGTCACAGGTCGTTGACCCCGGACAAGCCCTCGCCTCAGGCCCAAGGTTCCGAATTTGAATTCTAATCTAACGGGCGTACGTCAGGCAGGGGTGAACGCCCGCGAGTGTCCGAATTGAACCGTTCATTTGCGGTCCAAAATAAAAACTGAACGCTTTATCCCAATGGATTAAAGATGACATTGAAATGCATTTATCTTTTCGAATTGCCGTTTTATTTTTGTCCGTTGCCTAGAATAAGTTTGCGGTTGTATTAGCAGAGAATGAAATGTATATCAAAGGAGCTAAGTTTATAATTGATTGTCTTTTAACTGATGAATTGTTATTTTATTTTTGTCAATAGCGAGGAATTCGATTTTTCATTATTCAATTGCCTATACTTTTGCTTCGAGTTATTTTATTCTAAAATAAAAACAGTTGAAGGATGTGTCATAGGGTAAAATACCCAATTACTGAACCTGTCCTTTTTTATGTTGTTTTTTTTAAAACGCCTATTTGCGTCCGCTTTCTAAGCTATTACTGTTCTGTCTATTTTGATGTTGCACTGTTCGGTATATATCGAGTTGTTTACAATTTCCATCACTTATATATAGTCTTGGCTGGGCGTCAGCTGTGTATTACATAAAGCGGTCGATGCGCCTGCGACGGTAATTTTTGATTACTTACAATGATTCAACTGTTTATAAATTAACTTGTTAGTAAATCCACTCTAAACCAAAAAAATATATATACCACTGTGAGTGAATCACATTCTTTGATTAAATAAATTGAAACGCCTGATATTTTTAAAAGGTTAATTGATTTTGATCTTCAAGTCCAAAGTTAATTGTTGCAACTGCAGGTCATGCGCACAAGGTCGGGTAGTTGAATCCATTGATATAAAGGAAAAAATATTTATTGAAATTGGAACAGAAATACGCCTAAGTAAGATTACTGTTAACATACTAAAACTTTTTCGCTACGCAATTAAATAATACAGCATTAGTGTTTCAGTTTATAAAATTATGATTATCATTAACTTTAAAAACTTCATCTCTATATGTATAGGGGACCAGAAGGAGTACAAGTGAAAAGGTAATAGAGTGCCAAAAAAAACATGATCTAGGTCTAGAATTTAAACCCTTTTTAGGCCTCCGTACCCGAAGGTCGCCTAATCGGACCCTATTAGCCTCCGCTGTCGGTCCGTCCGTCCGTCTGTGAATTGACTATATCTCATGTACCGTAATCTTGAAATTTACACAGTGTGTATTATAGCCGCTATAGCAACAAATAATAAAATCAAGTTAGAAATAAAAGGAGATCTCCATACAATAAACCTCAGGCCTCAGAAAACCGAAGTTCGTAGTTACGTTGGCTCCATCCCTGTCACTCGTCATTCCAGACTTAATCAGGAGAAAGGGATGTAAGGGATGGAATGTAACTTCGAACTTCAATTTTCAAAGTAGGGCGTCTGTTATTTTCGGCTTGGTCGTCCTTTGTTTCAGAGTCCGGCTCGCTCTCAAAAACACAGTCAAAAAATAATAATCAGGAATCAATTATTTACTAATCTAATCTAATCTAAATATCTCTTATTTAGTATCCCACTTCTGGGCAAAGATTTTCTCATATTAATGCCAGCTTGGATCGATTTCGCCTAAATCGTCTCACTTTTTTGTTCTCTAACTAGCCAGTTAATTAAGACCTTTTAACAACAAATTAATGTTATTTTTTTATTTGGCACATGACGTTACAGACACGTCATAACCTTGTATCCCACATTGCAATAGGTTACGTAACTGCAGACTGAAAGAGACGAGCGAATACGACAATGACCCAATATTGGACTTGTTATCGGCCGGAATCGAACACGTAATCTGTGACGCTGCCAGGTCACTGCACTGGAGGTATTTGGCAGTTCTATAATTGTATTTATAAAGTGATTTTGTTTGTTCTTATAAGAAAGGGAGACAATCGAGCATGTGGAAATAGATTCATAATGGTCACAACGGAAGACCAGCGCTGGCTCACGCTGAGTTGTGACCATTTCGTGACAAATCATGTATATGTGTTCAAAATTCTATTCTGTGTTAATTATGTTTGTCACGAATAAACATATTTCTTTTACATTTATACTTTGGTTCTAGGGCTCGATTCTACTTGGTAAATACATATTGCTTTTAATTATGTTATATTATTTTCAACGTTACGATTGCTCTTATTTACTTGACAGTAATTTCATCCTATTTAAAAACAGTACGATAATGTATCAAAAGTAGAAATAAAACTGCGATGGACATTTTTTTCGTAGCAAAATTTCCATTTGCATTTTGTTTTCCCCTGAGGCGCGAGTCCGGTCAAAAAAACCTGATTGGAAAATATGCACCAGGAAAAAAATGAGGACGGGAAATACGAAAACAATATTCGCATCAATGTTTTTTTTTTGGAATATAATCGATTACCTACGCAAAAGTGTTCACTTAATTATTAAATTGTACTACGAAACAGTAGAATCAAATGGCGTATGAGGTTATTGTTACAGTTTGTACTACAATGAAGCGTCACTATCAACAGTCATGACAACTGCGTTCATATCACTAGTAATGTATACTATCATTCCAAAAAGTGCGTATTTATCGCAGTAACATAGTAAAAGTGTGATAGGCTCTGGACAAATTGTCTACCATTTTCATATTGATAACAAATTAAAGGCATTTTAATATTGTTTTAATAACCTAAGGTTATAAAGTCATATTGAATGATAAAAGAAAACCGGTAAACGTTTAAATGATAACATGATTATCAGTAAATTTAAAATGTATGCAGTTTGGATGGATTGTCATGAGGACAATACAACATAAAGAGCCTTTGTTGATTGTCAACATCTGAAAATGGAGTTCAAATCCAAGTTACCAAATGATTGCATTGACTCAGTGGCGGCAGTGCAATCAAGGTCATAGGTTTGAACCCCATTACAAGTTTTCAGCATATTTAAAAATCTTTATTTTACTTTAGTTGAAACAAAAATAACCTTAAAATACTACAGACAACGCATGTCTAAACTTAACACTTCGCCATAACCATGAAAACGTCGAGATCATTTAAAAAACAAACCACCGTTTGTCTGTCACTCGTTAATGGGAGCGCCCTAAAATAAAAGTGACAGAATTGACAGAAGTGACGTCACGCGCGCGTCACGGGTCGTTGACCCCGCACGTGAGACGCGGGTACCTTATACGGTGGGTTACCCTATCAAGTAATGTTGCGTATTGTTTTGAAATAGCAAGTTATTTTGATGAAAAATACGGTCGTGTTTTGGCACCGTTTATTTTGTTGGTCCGAGTTCACATTTGCTTTAAAATTTGTTGTACTTTTGTGAAGGAGTGTGAGGTGATGCTTAAATCGCGTAACTGTCAAAAGATTCCATACAAATTTAGCGCCGGGCGGTAACGTTTCTAACCCCTAAAACAAGACCGATTTTCAAGATGTTTTAATATGTTGTAGTTACTATGAAAAACTAGGTTTGTACAGTCAACCAATTTGATTTCTAGGCCACTTTGGACTATGTTAAAGTGACGTTGACAACCAAACGTTACAGACGTCTTATGATTTGGTTTACAAGATCACATTGACAAAGTTAATAGTGGCTTAGGAATCAAATTGGTTGACTGTACGTTTCCTTTTGTTTTTTTTCCAAGAAATATTTTTATTATTATTACTCGCCCGTGTGGTGCCGGGTTTAGAATGTTGCCACTCCATGTCTTCCATTGGATGTCGTAAGAGACGACTAAGGGACTTAAGGCTGTGTAGTGCTGTTAGGCGATGGGTTTGCAACCTGTCACTAATACACTGGATAACATCTTAGCCTGGTTGTGCAAAATGTGGTCACAGAATTATCAACAAGTTTTTGGAGTTGTTGGTGAGTTTGTGGCTCTGCCTACCCCACTCTGGGAATGAAGGCGTGAGTTTATGTATGTATGTAAATATTTACTTAGAAGGGAAAACGTACAGCCCTAGTTTTTCATATCTACAACATATTCAAAAATCGGACTTGGTGGAATTTTCATTTTTACAAATGGCAACCCTATCTATGGCACTGTGGGCTCGTTTGCCTTCCTCTGTTAAGAAAAAACCTTATCTCGTTAAGTTTTTCGAGTTCTGAGATACCTATGTTAAAAAAAATTTTAGATGGAACATATCAGAACAGTTTTTACCTAAGTCAATTGTAACTAAGTGTATTTTAAAAAACCAAATTGCACAGACAGACATTACATGTCAGGCTAGTCATAAAAAGTGTTAGTTCCTCTGTCAACAACCAAGTTCAAGGTCTCTTCTATTAGATCGTCTAGCTCAAAGCAATGACCTGGAACTTAGCTCGCCGATTATTAATTCGTTGACGGGAACTGGCGAAATGTTCACAGCAAGACTAGAAACTGATTCTGCAGAATTCAAGACGTAGAATAAAATATACTACGACGAGCTAGCCTACTTGGTAGTGACCCTGTCTACAAAGCTAGCGGTCCTGGGTTCAAATCCCGGTAAGGGCAGATATTTGCGTGATGAGCGCGAATATTTTGTTCCTGAGTCATGGATGTTTTCTATGTATTTAAGTATATATTTCTCTATATAAGTATTTATATCGTAGTCTAGTACCCATAGTACAAGCCTAGAGCTTAGTTTCAAACTAGGTCTATTGGTGTGACATTGTTTCCTGATTTTTAATTATTTTATTTTAAAAAAAAACCCCCGATTACATTGGTAGAATTGGCAGAAGCATGCCAGTAGAAATACATTGACGACTTGGTTTTGACGTTTTAGGCGAGAGCTATTGTAAAGACGCAATGTACTTGTACTCGCATGCTTAACTGGACCAATGTAAATCAGCCATTACTGGTGGAGCTGATATTTGTTAAAAGGCCTAACTGATTTTCATAATACCTAGCTCAAACTCATTTTAAATAAACTAGCTTTCTGTTAAAAAAAACCGCATCCAAATCGGTCAACCCATTTGGCAGCTACGATGCCACGGACAAACATACTGATAGTCATATTAAACCGTTTGCATCGGGTGTAAAAAAAAAACAAATTTGCCATTTTTATACACAGAGAACTATGGCTCAACAGATGTCGCTAATAGCAATAGCGTAGTTGTAACAACGCCATCTGTTATTAGAGTTAAGAAAGTGAATTTTGTTTGTGACGACTTAGTTATAAAATCGATTTCAAAAATAGTAATACAATATTTTATGAAAGTAAACGCACAATGTTAGCCCCAAATGAGAGTTCATTTTATTATGACATTAAAATATTTTCTTAAAAACGAAAATAACAGTTACAGAATTTCATCTTCCAGTATTCAAAGCCGATCGACACCATCCTACCCACCAGTCCTACCATTGATCTATCCAGTTAATAAGCTTAAAAAAAATCCATAGCAACAAGCACTTGCATTAAAACAATTCAGTCGAAGTGCGCAGGAGTTCATTCACCTCCCAAATACACGTGTCTGCGCTACAATAGCGGAAACGACCTAACTGCATACCCGCTGCATTCCGAAATGCACCGTGACCTCACGAAAATACCGTTCATATCAGCCTACTCTACATTGGTAAAAATGTTAGCGCCGCATTGGAAATAGTACCGTAATAATGTAGTTCAGAGTTTATTTTTGTATGAGATGAAATGATAATGGTATTATGCTTAAATGCACTAAATTTTCGTCGAATGTTTTTAATTGAAGTTTATTTTTATATGATTAAGAGTGATCTCGATCGATTTATTGCAATTTGTCTTAGACTAGCTGTTGCATGCGACTCCGTCCCCGTAGAAGTCGTTTATCGCTACTCGCGGTAAAAAGTGCCTACCCTATGTCTTTACTCGGGGTTAAAGCTATCTCCATACCAAATATCATCGAGATCGGTTCAGCCGTTTAACCGTGAAAGCGTAACAAACAGACCAAGTTACTTACTAATATGAATTAAGTCGTTTTATGGAGCGACAATGACGTATATTGTGTCATTTTCCATAACCTCAATGAGTAAAGGCGAAATAAATTTTATTTTATGAAAAATGGATCATACGGCATTCTTGCACAGTGGTTTAAATTTTCAAAACCGCAGTAACAATTTTACATTTTCAAAAATAAAATAATAATTTTAACGTGTTAATGTGTCAGCGTTTCAACATTGGGAAAACCTAAAATTGTTTTTTTAAGAAAGGTGCGTCGTTTTAACCTGAATTTGCTGACAATTAACACAGATTTCGAACAAAGAAAAAACAAACTAATTGCGGAAAATCGTTGATTATTTGGGGCACAAACATTCAAAGTCGATTGGGCTCAACAGATAATACGGCTGATTGTAAATAGTACATTTTAGGGCATGACGTCAAAATGGCCAAATTGTTTTAAGTCATTTGAAAATTACTAAGTGAAAATGTAAGCAAAGTAAGAGTGTTTGCTGTGTTAATTTATCCTTTATCAAAGAAAAAAAATACTGAACCGATTTAATAAATTTATTTTTATTACAATAACGATGTAAAATTAAGTAGAATTTAAAATCTTTAAGTTTCTGTCTATTACTGTAAATTTAAGTTTAAAGAAAACGGCAAATCATAAACAAGGACAACAAATACTAAAACCAGTGACAACTGACCTGCTTGCTACAAAGAGGTTGCGAGTTGGTTTCCCGTAGAACTAAATATTTTTGCACCCGCACGTCTGTGACCTTTTTTCAGTTCTTAGAAACCTAAAGTTTTAGTTAATATATACATATATGAACATAACATGTATTTATATTAAATTGAATATCAACTCAACCTACATCCTACTAAAGCCCAAAAATTCTTTCACGAATATTAATACCCACGCCAATTTAGTACATCTCTCTATTCTATTCTAGGCGGTAAATACCATATCGTCTTTAACCTGTTATGGTATTGTTTTTGACAATACGATAAAAGGTCCGAGATGATATAGTTTTTACCGCTTGGAAGCTTGGCCTAGATAAGGCATTTCGCAAAATCAAAACCATTTTACTAAGCTTTAATTAAAACAAACGAATCCCACTCAAACGTCCCAAAAACAACGTTTATCAACCCCTATAAATTTAAGCAAAACGTCTTTTCTCACACTAAAAGTGATTTAATCTTCTGCCAACATAGTAAAACGGGGCAATAGCCTTCCCAAAATCCAATATGGGGCGACAGGGGAACGAACGGACGACGTGGCGTCGCCAAGTCTCAGCTCCCAGACGGAGTCAACTGCCCCAGATAGGGGAGAGCGGGGTGGACTGGATACGAAACGCTAACTATTTGAGCTAGTTAGGATTTTTATGACTGGGAGAAGGCAAAAGGCACCAGTGGCCACCAAGCCCTATTTTTCTATCCTGACAGTTACAGTGATAAGTGACTATTCGGTGTAGATTGCCTAGCTTACATGAAGACCACTGGTTAAGAAACAAAAAAGGGTGACAAGTTTAGATCTATCTGTGTGTTTGTACGTCTATCTGTGGCATTGTAGCTCCCAAACGGATGGACCAATTTGGATGCGGTTGGTTTTAAGGAAAGCTTGTTTATCGCTTTATCCGCTCTGAAAGAAAGAGTCGCCAATACGTCGGGGTTTTCATTTATTAGTTATTCTATTATTGTTTGAAACACTATTTGCTTTCTGTAAGTACTAGTAGTAACTGAAGAAATTAAGCCTTTAGGTCAATGATCTTGGCTTAGACTGAAATTTTGCGAAAGCTGCTGAAGTTTCAAAGGTCAATAACCTTTAATTTATATAAGTACTAGTAAATAATTAATCATTCATTTTGTAACCATACTAGAGAGATAATATAGAATATTAGTATACATTTTGTAATAGAAACAGCAGTGTCTTTAGATATTTTGCTATCAATATTCAAAATGCTTAAGTATATGCTGAAATTAAAATAAAAGTTACTAAATGTTTTTGTGTGTAAATCAGGTGGTTACAAGCGTCTAGTAACTTTTCAGCTGGCATTGTCAGGTTCGTAATATACAGGCCTGATGGTAAGTAAAAGGCCCATCATCATCATCATCATCATCATCATCATCATCAGCCCATAGCAGTCCACTGCTGGACATAGGCCTCGGCGCTGACTGACTAGCCGACTTAGTCCTGAGCATCCCTCATCAACATTTGCAACACCGAGACCGCTTTGCAGTTTTTAATAACTAAAATATGATCCGAAAACTAAAGAAGTTTTGTCTAAATATGGTATCATAGTCTAGATATTTCAAAACTAGAAATTCAGGTCAATGACCTTGGCTTATTCTAGTATAACTGAAACAAGTGAAGTTTCAACGAGGTCAGTGACCTTGATGTCAGTGTTAAGCGAATAGGCCGCTGAAAGGGGTCAATGACCTTGAAAAATAACTAGTAAATAATTTAGCTTGATAGTAACTTCTTTTCTTTAATAACGATAGCTATAATCGTAGTTTAGACATAAAATCACTAAAAAAACTGTAATATCCTCCAAAAATTAAGTAGGAAGAGAAACGGACCCAAAAGTGTGCCCTGAGGAACCTACCTCGTATAGAATTAGCAGCCTTCTTGTCCAATATCACAGTGTGGAGGGCTGAACCCACCATTTCTGGATGTGGTGACGTGCTGTCCACTATGGATTTTATATCCGTTCCCAACGGCGTCTCGTCTCTCAACTGCATATCTGTATTATCACAGTATTGCCAGGTTGAAAAATATTAGCCAACTCTAGGAATTCACTATTTTTTACACTGGCAAAGTTTGGCATTTGAAAATAATGCTACAAGTATATTGCAAAACACTTTTTTGTTTTTCAAAAATATTTTAGAAAATTAGCTAAATAATAATTTTAGCTCCATAGTTTAGAGAACTGTATAAAAACAGATTCTTTAGAAACTCCAGTGTCCTAACGAAATTTCAACAAAGCCGGTTCAAACATGCATTTCGCATTTAAAACATTAAAAGTAAATGTACATTTAATTGTGCATTAATTATACACTAATCCTCGAACAAAGGCAAACTTTGGATAAATCAATATGTTGCCTAATCACTCAATTCAGTCAAACCTTATACATAATATACGTATGTTAATTGTAAATATGCGATAGTGTGAAGACTAATTGATACGAATATTTGGTTAATGTCCATCGCCTTATATCGTGTCGATAAACAAATAAAATATTATTATATTCAAATATATTTTGCCTGCTTAGAAAGAGCTACTTCCGGAAATGGGTGAAAAAAGAGTGCATTTCTATCATTATTATCAATGGTAAAACGTATTGATTGATTAATTTATATTTTGCTTTATATTTTTTTCCCAGAAATTTATAAATGTCTCGTGCATACAATTTCTATGTTTAGTTTTTTAGATGTCACAATCACAACCAAACAAATATAAATTACAAGGCAGCTCCAACATCTGGATACTTAATCTAAGCACTAAGTATGATAGACTATGAACCTAGCCTGCACATGTGTGCTAGGAATGTTAAAATAGATCAGGGTAAGCATGTGTGTGTATTGGACCGAGTGGGCCAATCTTAAGCTCTTTTCAGATTTTAAGAGGTCAACGACCTTGGCTTTGTCTAGAACTAGTATCATAGTCTAGATTTTTCGGGACTGAATCAGTATTTTTAGGTCAATGACCTTAGTTACGTTTAGATAAATTATCAAAATATAACCTAGTAATAATTAGAATGAATAATTTGAAGTGTCAATGGGGTCAATGACCTTGGGTTGGGACAAGGCTGAAATTTAGCGACTTGGTTGCTGAAGTTTCACAAAGGTCAATGACCTTGTATTTATGTAAAGTATATAACTTACTTAGTGGTGACTTAACACCTATGTTGTTATTGCAGTACAGATAAAAACTTCAATAATAAGTAAAATATAGCTTGTTAGATACTATATAGAAGGAAAAGAACAGACCCTAGAGATGTGCCTTGGGAATTCTGGAACCTACCTCGTATAGAATTAGCAGCCTTCTTGTCCATGAACATCGTATTCATGTTAGAACTGAACATCCCATCGGAGCTCCCTGGAGGCGGCGAGGTGCTATCAGCCACAGACCCTATATCCATCCCCATCCCCATCTGCATCACGTCAGTGTGGGGCTCTCGCTTCAGCTGCAGTTGAGGCATCGAATTGGGATGCAGCATGGTAGTAGCCGAGGAATGACCCCCGTGCTGGTCCGGGGGCCACTGCGTCCCAAACAACTCGTGCAAGTTATTATTCATCTTCGATTTTCGAAAAAAGAAACTCCTTTTTAAGTTATTTTCGACCAGTATTGTGTCGCGAATCGAATTCGCATTATACTAGTATCACTGCTTGGTGTTCGACGGTCGACTTGGTCGATAAGGCAACTTTAAATACCAAAATGGCACAGCTCTCAACTTGGTTGAGGTTTAACTGATATATATGTTCCGGCCCAGCGGCGAAGTGAGATTCCTTTTCGCAAAGTTGATTTCAGGGATTAACTTTTTGAAGAGCAACAAGTTTTTTGGCATTTTGCCTCCGTGGTGAAGTTTTTAAATTCCCTTTTATTCCTAAATAAACATACTATTAAGGCACTGTTTTGTTTTATTGTTCGTCCACTTGTTCCCGATTCTAATAAATTTGTATTTCTTATAAAACTCCGTAAAAAAAACACTAGTCAATCTGTAAACAGAAAACCAGAGCAGAAAGAAGGTTGTATTTCTTTTAGAGTTTGGAAAAGAAAATCAAAATGCCAATTTCGTGATTTTAAATAACCGAACAGCGTTCAATTATCTAAAATCCGAAGATTCACTTTATTAAATTGGGGTTCGTTCCGTTTTTAATGGTCACTTGCACTTGAAGGCACTGTCACTCGTTTAAAAATACGTTCACCTCACTGTAGAAGAAAAATTTGTACGTTATTTTGTACTATAGGTTGCGCACAACTCGGAGTCGCGGGACCAACTGGCAGCTCGTCGCCTTGGCGGCCCGGTCGTGACTGACGCGCTGTCGAATCTCCACGGGCCACCAAAAAATTATATATTTTTTCATCCGAATAATCAAGCTAGCTAGCGATAGTTCAGTCAACTGGCCAGTACGAAAATTTCCTCCGAAACCTAACGTTCTTAAGACATTTTCCCACCACTAACACCTTCAGGGGTGTTCCAACGTTCCAAATTTGAATGAAGACGTGGAAAAATCTTGGTTTTAATAGTAATTAAGAAGCAAAATGACTGGCCACAGCGACGAGTCAACCGTGTGGGTGTGTGCGTGCCGATATCGTGTTTACGTAGCGTCGCGCACACAGCCGTCACGGGTCGATGAACTCAGGACCCAAACAAAGTAGATTTCGGTGAAATGCTGTTGAACTCTAGTTCGAATGTAGAATCGGCGTTACGTCTCAACCGCCATTTTTTGGCAAACGTTCGATTTTTGATTTTTTTTTCGTTTTTAATTGCGTTCCGATCTACGCGGAGATTTTTATTGTAATTGATATTGTTGGTGTGTTAACGGGTCGTCGACCCCGGAAAATGCGCGCAGGATATTTCTACGGGCTTTTATTCGCTGGTTTATTACTCATTGCATATTGAATTTGCAATTAAACGGTAGCAAGGAAAATTAAACATTATTTTAATTACGTTCATAGATTATTGTTTACCTTTTCATAACTTTTCAAACAATTACTTCCGTGCTATACTTACGAAGAATAGTGTTTTTATTTGGTTATGTATCTGAAGCACATAATTGATTATTTTAACCGATATTAAAAATTCGGAAATGTCAAAAAAAATTGCTAAATAATTGGAAATTTTCATACATTTTTAATTCCGAAATATAACTAAAAAAATACTAGAAAATGGATACAGAAATGATTTTATACAAAAATATTCTCAAAATAACTACACACCCATTTTGCCCAAATTTGACTCAAACCTGTGACCTTCGCAGCTTCGTCTGAACCACTGGGCTAATAAGTCAATGAACTTTGAACCTAGCTTACGCATACCTATTGAGTATAGTAACATCTTTAATAAAAAAAAGATTATAGCTAACATTTTTTTTTATTTACGAAATTAGCCTAGTTCTACAACGCTAGCTTTCCTGGGTTCGATTCCCGGTAATGATAAATATTTATGTGATGAGCAAAAGTGTTTTCTGTGTATCTAAGAATGTACTTTTCTACTAGTATATTTTATCGTTGTCTAGTACCCATAGCCTAGAGCTTAGTTTCAACTAGGTCAATTTATCTGAAATTGTACCCTGATAATTATATATTTTACTTATTAAAGTGATTTTTCTTAATTTCACCATATTAGATCATTTTTATACGATACGCCTAAATTAAACGGCCTTGTGCAATAATGGACAATCACCTTTAACAAGTCAAAGACTCCTGAGTTGAGGAAACCGTAACGTCATAAGCGACGCTGTTTCATAAAACTGTTGACTCATTTTTAATTGCGCGTGTTTATGATATTATGAACCAGGTTTTTTTTTTGTTTTTTAATGAGATCCAAAAATACGTAAAATGGAATTTTTTAATTTATTTTTTGTTTTATCGACCCGCCCTCGCTTCTCTTCGGTTTATGTCAGTTCTCTATAACACGCTTATAAGCCAGAATTAATCATACATAAAAAGCCTCTAACTTATGGTGAATACCGCACCAACATCCGTCGCATGGTTTAGGAGGAATTACCGTGTATACAGACAGACAGACACGGAAAGTTATTTTATTTTATATATGCATTGATTAATGTGAATTAATGACCTTTACGGTAACCCTATTGTTACATAGTTATAGTTACTAATAATACAGCAATAAGTATATGGGTCCAAATACCACCCACTGGTACAGTCCAGTTCATAAATATGTATTCACTTTAATCTTTATGATAATTCGTATATGGCAGTTTGAACATGACATTAAACAGAAAAGGTACTAAAGTGTATACATATTTATGAACTCGACTGTACATTTTTATTTATTGAACGTTTGTTCAAATTCGGCTAAAGAATTAAAATTCTTCTGTAGTCTAAATAAAGAAAAAAGTGGGTAAAACGGCCATGTTCTCTTAATTGGTTTGGACTGACCTCCTGACTGGTGGTTATGAGGTTACCGGTTCGAGTCTCCGGCGTGTCTGGGTTTTAAGGTGGGTGTATTTGGAATTAAATAGTTTAAGGTTAATGTTATTTTGGTGGTTTTTTATTTATTTTAATTAAGTGTTATTGAAAGACATGTGTATTTAGTAATGTTTTATGTAATGTATGTATTTATGTTAAAAAACGGCTTGTGTTTGTTTTATTTGCAAAAAAAATATAGAAATAATTTATTTTGTTAGTTTTAATTAAAAAATGGTATATAATAAAATTACGAATTTTCTTAATTTATGATTGCAGATACAGGAAAAAATGATGTATTATTTTAATCAACTTTAAAAAAAACTGTAAATAAAATGTAACAACGTGACAGAATTTAGGTTCATGTTTTTTATATTTTAATATTTCAGCACTAATTTAAATTGTTTTCAATCATAAACTTCCACAAAACCCATAAATAAAACAAATTACCAGAGGCGTTAAAATAATTACAGGCTTATACTCAAATTGTCAACGATTTTCCGTTTCCCTTTGAAGTTCAGGAACCCAAGGGAGGCGGTGACCTTGCGAGCGAGCGAGAGGCCGTGACGTCACGCACCTCTCGCTCTAAGCTAACGACCTATCGATCGCACGTGTTTCATTAATGTTTTTTTTACGGAAGACATTTTTTTCTGTAATTCTTGAATTTCTTAACCACCGGGCGCAGGAACTGACGCGATTTTTAGTGCTTAATGTAATGTTACTTAACTAGAATGAATAAGAACGACGTGTTTTTTTTTTGGGAACTTATTGTGTATGGAGAGAAAGAGATAGATTTTGTTTCAAAGTTCATTGGCCGTTTCTGCAAGTCGAAATATGATTGAAAAATATGAGTGTACTTGAGTAATACAAAACCTAAAAAACATGTTTTTTTACATTTATTATTTAAAAAACTGTTTAAGAACTGAAAATGTATGCAAATACGTACATACAAAACCCTTTTTTTACTTGTAGTTGTTATAAATATATTCTTGAGCTTGAATGTATTAAAATACACTAAACCGAATTTACCTTTAAAAATGGCAAATACCACGTGTGAACTGTGAATACATATTGTATCTGTATTATTTATCAAAGTATTGTAAATAAAACCTCGTTACTATGTAAGATATGGCAACCCCCCAAAAGATATGATATCTTGAAATCTGCACTGAAATTATCTGTGGTAAAAAAAAAGATAAAAATTGCAAAGGTATCGGTCATTCAAGTTCATTGACTCGAGAAACGTCGATAGTGCATGTTATAATGATAATTGACATTATTTATTTTTATACGATAAAAATGAAGTACTCTTGATAACTTGGTTGTTTTCTTCACGTGATTTTTTTGCGGAAAAAAACAACGACCAAACTCGTCAATTTCTTCCTCGACTTTCCAAATTTGAAAATCAATTCAGAATTGAAAAAAACATTCTCAATTCGAAAATCTGAATGTGGAACGCCGGTATTCGAATTTCAAATTGAACTCGGTTTAACGAACTATGAACTTAGTGGAGCTGGTGACCCTTTTGACAGTTCACACCGAACGTTGGCTTAGTTACTTCGTACTGTAAAAGAAAATCGGTCAAAGGGCTTAGTACTTTTATAGTATAGAAATTAATGGTATTTTTTCTAACCAAAAAAAATATCTTGTTCAAAAATTTTCTTTTGGCTCTAGTTTAGTCTATTGAATTTGGTATATGATTTACTTGTTGCAAAATACAGCCAAACTTTGTTCAAGGTTCCACTACTTCGTACTAAATGTTTCCAGTTTCGTTAAAAAAGAAATAATTTTTGAATACCTACTATCCTTTATACAAAAAGCAATTAAAAGTTTAATAACGTTTACTCTATGTTTCTTTTCATCAGACTTAAAAAAATAACTTTTACTTTAAGAACTTCCTTTTTCAAATTCAAAATGTCATCTATTCAAAAACGTTCGAATTTTGAACTCGCGAATTGCAGCAACTAGATACGTTGACCTGCAATTTTGGGGGCGGGTCGACAACCGGCGAACGAACTGGCCATAGGGTTGCCACAGAGTTTTAGTGCCTCTGGGCCAGGGGGGTAAGGGGGTAAGGGGGTAAGGGGGTAAGGGGTGGCCGTTGACACTTGGTAATGACCCTTTTAGAATATTAATGGTATTAGATGCGAATTTTATTGAAAAACCGAGATAGCGACGGGATATTTACGCTTTTTAATAAAAAAAGCTGTAGGTATTTATTGGGGATTTAAGTAGTTTTAATGTAGCTTTTAGCCCTCTCGAAATTCGTTATTGCATCGGAAACTTTTTTCGGATGACGCCTTTCCCTACGGAGGTTAGAGCTACCTCCATAGTCCATAATAAATTTCATCAGCCGTGTAAACGTAACATATAGAATTTTTCAATTAAATATTTGCATGGATTAAGTTTACAAAAACATTTATAGAAATAAACTTTTTACCCTTTTTTTATGATAATTCTACTTTTGAGATGAAATAGAATTAAGCAGTCATCTAATCGAATAAAATCGATTTGTAACAAAAAAGGTTGTTCAAGAGCCTTTGCACGTTATTTTTTTCTAGTCCGACAACCCTGGACCACAGATAACGTTTCTTTATTGATCAGCGTTTCGTTACCGCTTGCAATTGATGTGTTTCCGTCCACGCCTTCCGGCTGCTCGTGTTTAGTTCCTCGGTCAAATAAAAAAACTTATTTTATAAAAGAAAAAATACTAAGTTTCCGGTGTTAGGCATGTTAGTATAATTATTAAATTAGGATAGTTTAAATTTACTGATGATTTCAAATTTGGAATATCTCGCATTATGAGCTGTCATGATCTGTCAAGTTCTTAACAATGAAAGAGACGCGTTATCTGAACCCTATAAGCTCTATCCCTTTTACCCACTGGAAATTATTGGTAGGCGCGAGGAGGAGAAAACGAGCTCTGATACATGGTGTTGTTTTTCGTCAATTCGAAAAATAATAATTTTAAAATATGTTTAACGTCTTTCGTATTCGTTTTCGAACGTGATCTTTCACCGATAAATCCAAGTGGTTTTCTATAACGATCCTAATGTTTCAAAATATACAGAGAACAAAAATAAACAAACGAAATAAATGTTACACCTCAAATTTCACTTCCTCCAAAACATAAATAACTGAGACCTAGAAATAAACCGAACCGGGTCGTGTTTGCGGCGGAATTACAGCGAAACGCTATAATATGGTTAATAAGAAACTTTCAGACATATTTGTTCACGGCATTTGGGTATATACAGTATTATAATATTAATATACTAGCGACCTCGCTTCACTCCGATTTAAGTGAGTTTCCTGTAACACTCCTAGACAACCTAGAATTCATACATAAAACCTTTTGTGACACATTTTGTAACTGATGATGAAAACGAAATGAAAATCCGTTCAGTAGTATTTGAGAGTATCGCGAACAAACAGACAGAGAGGCGGCGGGGGTTTTGTTTATATTTACTTATGTAGTGATTGATAACGTGTATTTTGGACGCCCGCGACATGACGTCCGCGTAGAATTAATTTCCCTCTATTCCCCCTATTTCTTACCGTTGGGGGTAAAAAAAAACCCTACCTACCTACCTACCCAAGAAATACTTCCGCCAAATTTCAAGTCCCTAGATCCAGCGGTTTCGGCTGTGCGTTGTCCGTTAGTCAATCATGGAAGAGTTTTTTTTAAAATATATTGTACTAACTTCTACCCGCGACTTTGTCTGCGTATATATCGATTATCGTTACTCCTTGAACTTTTAAGTTTTCCAAGTTAAAAAGTAGCCTATCTGTTAATCCATGCTATAAGCTATTTAAATTTCATCCAAATCCATCTAGCTGTTGAAGCGTAAAGGATTAACAAACTAACACAAAAGCTTTCTTTAAAAAAAAATTGTATTAGTAGGAAGTAAGATAGATAAGATTCAGGATACCTACCAATTTTCATTTCAATTAGTAAATTATTTTTTAAACTTATTTAAAAAAGTTGCGCAGATATAAATTGGATTACATTTTATCACTCTAATCTGACTGTTTTTTTACTGTCTAGGCTAGTATATAACTTATGACACGTCATGTTATCATTATATACTTTAAAGTACGGCATTGTGAATCGCTTCGATATCAGATACAGGCTGTATCTATTTAGAGTTGCAAAAGCGTGTGAAATGGTTTTCTCGTGCAAATCGCTCTTACGGTATAAGCCACCGCTAACTGTACGTAGTTTTATTGTGCGGGGAATAACTGATCTTTATAGAGTGTTTAACCGACTTAAAAAAAAGGAGATTCTCAATTCGTTGGACTCATTGGTATTACTCTTTTTTGTATGGTTTCATTGAGGCTGTATATACGCACTGCTATTCCTAATTGTTGTATTAATTTGAGATTAATATGAAATAACTATTCGTTTTACGTTATTTTAAATAAAAACACGCTTGATGAATATTTGAGGTTATGTGTCAAACAGTACTAATTTGTTTACACCTTTGGCAATTTCAATTGACATAGACTATACCTGATTCCCGCAACCTTTACAAGGTTAATGGTTGACAAAGACCAATGTTTTTTTCATAATTAATCTTTGAAATGACACGTCATAATGACGCAGCATGTCTTTCTGTAGCGCATGTGCCAGTCATTATTAATGAACTGTATTTGAGCAAGTTTAATTGTATCTCGTCCATTTTTTATACTATTCGTAGTGTTTTTCTTATTAAGTCCTCATGGGATAATCGACAATCTTTTTTTTTTTAGTAATCTCCTGAATGGCCGAAGACAAAAGTCCTTGCTTTTGTTTACTGTTTTTAATTCATTACTTTGAGAAAAAGAAAAAGGGCAGAGGTGAAAATTAAAAAAAAATTGAAATCGACGATCTTTACATAGTAGTGAAATTGTCTTAACTGGGGCCTTCAATTTTTTATTTTAAAAGCTTCTTTTTAAAGATTAGGAATGACAAGTTAGCTATTCCAAGCCGTATTCCTCTTGGTATTAATCATATAAATGTGGCTTCCTTTCGAATTTATTGTCAAATAAACTAGCTATTCGAAAATGCATCGACTACTTTTGAATTAAATTTGATCCGGATACAATACACGTAATCAGCCTGTATTTTTTTTTCATATAAAATAGAAGGTAAATCAATTACCTACCTTTAAAGGGTGTATTTTTTAAGACTTTTTTTGTTTTTATTTAAATTTACCCCTATTTTTTGCAAGTTTTTTGCTGAATGCCGCTCTGCATCAATGTGGCATGCTACGTAACCGGCCACGTGGCCCGGGTCAACGCCTGGCCTAGTGCGCGGGAGTTCGCTGAACGCTGCGCGAGCGCACACTAGCTTGATCCTACACTACACCACAGAATATATAATAGTACAAGTACAGAAGGCGCTCTTCCTAACAAAAGCGTAGGAAGTAGGTAGGTCGAACATGCCTGTGTTCTTTCCTTTCTATCGCCAAATTCGTATTGATTCTCTTTGATACCTAGTACAAAAGTCACACCCAGAGATGCAGGCGATGTACTTGTAGTTTCGCGCCAAAAGTGCTAAGTGCGCCAGGCTTGACTAGCTAACGCGCATGTATGAAAAAACTTGAGCTTTTCAAAAGTATTGATTATGCGTGTATTAGTTTTTTTTTTTGTTAACTAAATGTAAGAATTAATTTACCTAACTTTGGTGGTACATATAATTTTATTTCGCAAACATGACTCACTACTTAGCCGAGACCTTCTATGAAATGAAAATTTGTACGATACTCTAAAGAAAATTTTCGAGAAACTTTGTACAGAAAATACATCACATTTAAAATAACATGTTTAAAAGCATACTTAACTACTTACTTACTCAACATTTTTAACAGCCAACTGTACTTTACACGTAAGCTAAGTACTCGTATTTCTTGATAAAAAAAAACATCTTTCGCTTTATTTATTAACCACAAAGGAGCAAGTATTCTTTGTTACGGCATTCATTTGTTTTTAGTCATGCAAACGGCGAACAATATTTGCAATTGAAACATTCAGGGCCCATGACATTGCTTATATTATAATCAACCTGTAGATGAGCAATTTTGAGTGACGTTCGTTTCTAATCCGAACGATATTAAATAGAGGGTGTTTAAAATTACTCTCTATAGGTTTTCATATTTTGCAAAATCTGAAAGCTGAATTGACTATGTTCAAAAATATCTGAACTCTCCGTAGTGCTCAAACAAATCACTCTTGGACATGAATAACTTTATAATTTTTCGGCAAAAGGCAGCTTTTTTGCTGTCGATGTTTAACCTAATATAACCTTTATAATAGAAAAATATATATTAAATAATTTTAAAAAAGTTTGTTTTTGGTCTTATAAACAGACCCTGTAAGTTATATTTACCCAAATTGAATGTTTAGTTTGACTTTACTAAATACTTCTTAATTCCTAAACCTGAATTTAGTATTTACAAATGGCGTACAATACTTTTTCCAAACTGCGCAGTAGCCGCGTCACCGGCGCGCGCGCCGATGTTAAGTATGATGCGAGCTCGTTAGCGGGTGTAGGCGGGTTTGGCTCGATCCGACGATTTAGGGGCCGGTTAACACTTTTTTTTATGGCACAAACATTTGAATTCTCAAGATTACAATCTCAGGACTGCAATCTTAAGACTGCGTTGGCAATACTGAAGACCATACACACACTCACGCCTTCATTTCCAGAGTGGGGTAGGCATGCAGAGGTACAGAATTACCAACATCTCTAAAAATATGTTTTAGGTAAGTTTGTTAGTTGGTGTAAGTATATAGTGTATCTATATTATTATTCTATTTATATATTAGTTTATTTATATAGTTAATATACATTTAATGTTATGTAATTGCGTTGTATGTATAAAGTAAAAATATTTTTATTGCTTAAACTTGTTTTTTGCCATCCTCGTGCGTTGTCCTCACCCAGTCATTACAAGGTTAGCTGGAAGAGATCCCTTAAAGGGATAAGTTCGCCTTTGTACATAGTTTATATTCATATAAGTGTTTATTTGTAAAAAAGATTTCTTTTTGTGCAATAAAGAGTTTACTTACTTACTTACTTAATTCGTTGATATACAGGGTGTCCCATAATTGACACGTAACCCTGACACCGGAGATAGCCCACCCCTAGACCTACCAAACCAGCCTAATATAATATTTTTATTTATTATTATTTTTCTAATTATTTTTTGTTTTGGTAATAATTTTCATAAGAAACTAATTATCATTATCGGCAATATCTCGAAAACCGTGCAACTTTTACTGAGGTCATGTGAGGCTTAGGACACCCTGTAGATAATTCTGTAGAAATATTTCGCACCATCAGGCTAAGATGTAACTATGATGTGATGTAGGGCTATGATGGAATGTAGATACTAGTTATTTCACCTATTGTCTTGTCACACTGGAACACAACAATGCGTATAATGCTTAGGGGGATAAGAATGGTGGTTCAGGTCCGGATGGACCCAGCACAAGGCCCTACCACCACGAAAATATTGGGTCCTTACCTATGAAATTGTTGTTATTTTTACGTGTTTTATTTCGTACGGAATTTATTCATTTCAATTTTAACGTCCAAAATATTTTTAAATTTCATCAATACAGTATGTTACAAAGGTTTTAGATACAAATGATATGGTTAAATTTCTTACTTAGTGTTTAAAATTAAAGTGTGTCAATTATGCAGAGTTTTATGAAGCTAACTATTTTTAAGTAATTAAGTTATGGATAATACAGCTTAGAAGTGTCCAATATTCCTGACAGAATTTTGTTTGGTTTGCATTTGACGTTACTAAATAATCCGCAAAATTAAATGTATGAAAACCACCGTTTTCATAAAATTCTCCATATAAAACGCCAATTTCATAGGTAAGGACGTAATACCATCATGAATGCATTGGCCTCTGTTGCCTTAGGGTTTGCAACGCATTTGCAGTCTTAGGACAACAATCTTGAGACTGCAAAATTCTGTGTCGCAGATCCCATCAGGTGGCCTGTGTACATGTTTGCCTTCTCTTTTATTTGTTCCTCTATCTCATTTTAACTTATCTTACTAATATCATAAATGCAAAGGTGTGGATGTTTCTTAATCAATCACTCCAAACGGCTGAACGGATTCGGATGAAATTTGGCACAGAGATAGATTATAGTGTGGAATAGCATATAAGCTACTTTTTATTCCGGGAAAATATAGGGTCCCCGTGGGATGAAAAAAATTACGAATACTAAGCGGGTGAAGTCGCTGGCAGAAGTTAGTTTGTATGGGTACTCTTCTATTCAAAAGAGTTATTTACCTATTAGACAGTGACTAAAGATTTTTTTTACAAATATATAGCCTCTGACTCAAACTTGTCTCGTTTTTTGTACGTTGATGTCACGTTTTTTTTTACGGATTATCTCATCCGAATTGATTGTTGTGAATGATCAATTTATTATTATCGATCGTAATTGGGCGTATAAAAACGTCTAAGTGAACGGTACAGTCTGTAATGATGTGTAAATAGTCACATTAGTGGTATAGTGGGCGTAATGATATATAGTTTGTGAAGAATGTACAGTCACATGAATATGTACATATAAAACACTGACAGACAGAAAATACACCGCCTAAACTGAACAGACACTTGAAATTTGGAGGGGAAATATCTTGGGTACTCTAGGAGTCCCTCGACCCCCAACGGGAAGAAATAAGGGGGGCAGCGGGAATCTCGCGGGAATCTTCTATGAAAGAACACTACTCCCCTATTGACTTGGTGTTGTTGAAATGGTTGGTTAGATTGAAAATACTATACCGAACATGATGGTAAGTGATCACCATGATCCACAAACACCAGCTTCTATAGAGGAATCGCAAGCGCCGACATTTGAGAAAAAGGTAGGGTAGTAAGATAAAGGAAGCCAAGCTGCGGTCTTTGTGAGAAAAGAATACGCAACTCCAGGTTATTTCAAGAATAAGCAACACCGAGAGGTAGTCCTGGAGGGATATTATGACATAGCTATGCAGTTCAGATTACGCTGTGAGAAAGAGACAGAACTACATATATAACTGCTATAGCTCTGTCCTTTTCGCTCGCCGTAAAATGACCTGCATTGCCATGTCGTAAAAATCGGATTCGATTTAAGGGATGAGAAACGTTACCGCCCGGAGCAAAATTTATATGGTTTTTTTTTAACAGCTACTCGATTTATCGGCGCTTGACATTTCTCTTGAAAGAAATAGTATTTATACATATACATATAAGTACCTACAAAAAAAACATAACCCGTCTCAGATACATGTTTAAAAAGCCGATATCTCTTTATCTTATTTATAGCAAGCATCAGTTAGTATTACTCGTAGTTATCATTATTGGTAACATAAAAAAAGAAATTACTCTTATTTTTCCCCGACGCAAAAATAGCCGTAAACGTAGGAGTTCTATTTATAAAGCTGAGTAGGTACATAACGTCCACGATAATAAATTAGACATGGGCAGTTTCCGGAGTTTTATAGCAGCTTTAGGGTTAGCGACAGTGACGCAGTCATACGTTGGAGAAAGTAAGGAGATATTTGACGAATAATCTTATTTTACGACGACGCGCTAGCCTGGTTGGTAGTGACCCTGCCTACGAAGCTAGCAGTCCTGGGTTCAAATCCCGGTAAGGGCAGATATTTGTGTGATGAGCGCGAATATTTGTTCCTGAGTCATGGATGTTTTCTATTATATCGTTGTCTAGGACCCATCCATAGTACAAGCCTAGAGCTTAGTTTGGGACTAGGTCAATTGGTGTGAGATTGTCCCCTGATATTTATTTATTTATTTATTTATTGCAAATTCCTGTTGTAAAACACGACTCTATCCTTTTGTCATATTCAAACGCAGTTTAACTCCCGGTTAAGGCAGAAAATAAATTAGAAAACCATCAATGAAAATTGAAAAAAAAAAGTGTCTCCTTGGCGTAGAATTTAAGGTAGTTGCCGTCCACGTGGCGTTCGATTCTTCCACCCTGTCTATGGTCTATAATCTATAATCTATGACCCATACACATTTGAATTCAAGACTACAATCTAAAGACTGCAATCCTAAGACCGCAACCGCGTTGCCAAACCACATCAGAACACAACAAAGCGAATACTGCTGCATAGTGGTAGGTTAAACCCTGCATAAGGTTACCACCACTAACCATGACACTAGACATGTTTTCGTATTGTCAAACGTTACGAAGGCAATACTACAATGCAATATACTTGACAATTATTTAAAAACGATATAATTCGAACTTAATTAACTATTAGATAGGTAAAGCCACGATATAATATTGATCCTTACTTTCAGAGCTTATATCTCTTAAACGGCTTAACCAATCTTCATGAAACCTAGCTAAGAACCACCGGTATAAAACTTGCTTTTGAATTAAAAAAAACCGCATCCAAATCGGTTTATCCGTTTCAGAACTACACACGCACACACACACATTTCATAAAGATCTAATCAACAACACTCAAGTTATATAAAAGACTCAGTTGACAACCTGCTCGCTTCGCTCTAATCATACCCAATTTTCGCAAGCATTTTCGGAGCAACTCGGAAATATTCGGCAGAGGTCGTCGATCTGCAGTACTGACCTATAGTTGAACATTCCTTCATCTACGTACTATGGCTGGAGCTATTGAACTTTGTAAGGGTATGAACCTTTAGGCTATCCAAATTGGAATGGCATTAAGGGCCCAGTTGTCTAATTTACATGGGAATTTGGCTCCACGTTAGATGTGAATGTGCTCTTTTATGTTTTTTTAAAGTAAAATCGGGACCCTATTACTAAGACTCCGCTGTCCGTCTCTATCTGTCCGTCTGTCAGTCACCAGGCTGTATCTCATGAACCGTGATAGCTAGACAGTTGAAATTTTCACAGATGATGTATTTCTGTTGCCGCTATAACAAAAAATACTAAAAACAGAACAAAATAAATATTTAAGCGGGGTTCCCAAACAACAAACGTGTTTTTTTTTGCCGTTTTTGACTAATATTGTATAGATAATGGTACGGAACCCTTCGTGCGCGAGTTTGACTCGCACTAGGCCGGTTTTTTACGAAAGCTTCTTAAGTCTTCTTAAGTCCAGTATTCCGTTGGAACCATCGCCCCCTATTTCACCACCTTGACAATGACACGTGACAGCTGACAATTCAGTATACATTGCAAAGTTAATACGCAGACACATCGCTGGGTTTCATATAAACTGCGCCATGTACCACTGGAATGTCACCTGTCACCTGTTATTGTAAGGATGGTGAAATGGGGCAGGTGAAACCACGGTAGGTTACTCACAAATAAATTAGGGGCCCCATTTACGGTACGATCCGTCGTCACGATCCGTCGGTTCAGACTGAAATCGAGCGATGGATTGTACGTAGGTAGGTACATACATACATACATTAAATCACGCCTGTTTCCCAGAGGGGTAGGCAGAGACCACTTCTTTCCACCTGCTACGATCTTGACAAATCTCTTTCGCTTCTTCCACATTCATACATCGAGTCATGCACGCACGTCGGTTTCGGGTACTTAAAATTCGGCCCTTTTCCAGTATTTCTCCGATTTGATTTGAAAAAGTACGCCTAGGGCGGCCCCTTCCGACCCTTCCACTCACTTTCGCTCTGTATATCTCTTTCGTCAATCTTCTTTCAACCATCCTTTCCAAATGACCGAACCATCGAAGCATGCCCTGCCCCATGCCATGCCATGCCATGCCATGCCCCAGGATTGTACGTGTATGGCAATATCGCATCTACATTTCAATAGAAATATGAATCATCACGATATCGTTTCAGATTGATCGTAACGACGAATAGTTTCTTGTATGGGGCCCCTTACTCTGACAAAGTCTAAAACTGTTGCTATAAATATATAATTAAAGAACCAACACTCTTGGCCCCCATTTAGGTGTCAACTATACGGGTCGATAGCTCCTCGGTCATCGGACAGCCTTCTCAGGGTCGTTGGCTCATTACGACACGTGCCGGGCATCGAATCTTGGACCACGTGGTTACAATTACAACCCACACGAAAACGCCACACTTGACGCGTTGTAATTGTTGTAATTTCAACCTTGGAATTAGGGTTGAGAGTTTATAATAGATTGCTATGGGAGTTGTGTTGGGGCCTTTTATTTTCTTGAGTATGAGTATGGGGTGTGGTATGAATGAAGAGGTTAGGAAGAAATCTTAAAGATGAAGTGAAACTTGTCAAGTTATTTTTATTTGATTGTTTTTCACCCTTAATTAATTAATTTATTTATTTATTTATTCATTCATTGTTTCATGTACAATACAATATTACAGGATGTTGAGGTTGCAATGTGTAGGCAGGTACATGGCACCCTGTAAGATTGATAAATATAAATGGTACCTACTTTTCTATTTCAAAGGGTTTTTTTTTGTTTAGTTTTTTTGCATAAGTTAACGACGTGATTCTATTGTTCTAACTTATAGCTGTGGCCCGCGACTTTGTTCGCGTAGAAGCCGTTTTGCTATTCCCTTAAGAACTGTTCATTTTACGGGATAAAGTACATTTTCGTTTCCATGTCATTTTTGTACCAAAAACATCAATCAATTAAGATGTAAGACGGAACAGACAGTCAAACACACATTTGCTTTATTTGATAAGGAATTCAAAAAATATATACCTAAATATAACAATTGAATATGGGTCAAAAAGCCACTACTTAGAAATGGTATGGGACATCCGTTTGTTTGATCTTCTTTTACGTCAAAACTAAAATGACGAATCGACGCATGATTTTCCACGTAGTTTAATAACATTTTATATGGGCTATATAACCTAACCTAATACCCAAATTATTATTTTTTCAATACTGCTAGTAGATTCAATATTTCTTACACAACATTAAATTTTGAAATAGAAAAACAATCAAAATTACACCAAAATTTCAATAACATACGAAACACGAAGTTCATCGCACTTTGGGCGAGTTGAATGTGCCAAAAAAAGACCAGTATAACTTGAACCGCGGTCAATTGCCGAACTGTGTTGTCATAGGTTATAATGGCTAGTTAGGGGTTATTCATAAACGTACAATAAACCTATTTTTAACCCCCGACGCAAAAAGAGGGGTGTTACAAGTTTGACGTGTGTAAGTCTATCTGTCTGTAACATCGTAGCTCCTAAACGGGTGAACTGATTTGAATGCGGTTTATTTTATTTGAAAGCAGGTTTTCTAGCGGTGGTTTTTAGCTAAAATTTATGAAAATCGGTTCAGCTCTGAAAGAAGTCACCATTATATCGGGGATTTAATCTATCTTAGAATACTTTAGTTAAAGTTTGCTTTAGTTCTTCTGTCAAATTCAAATGTCACTATGAAAGATAAGGACAAATACCTATTTGAAGCATGCTTTTGTTATTGTGACTTAATTTATTTATTTATTCCTGGGTTCGAATCCCGGTAAGGGCAGATATTTGTGTGAAGAGCGCGAATATTTGTTCTTGAGTCATGGATGTTTTCTATGTATTTAATATTTTTCATTTTTTTTTTATATAAGTTAAATATTGTTGTCTAGTATCCATAGTACAAGCCTGGAGCTTAGTTTGGGACTAGTAGGAACTAGGTCAATTGGTGTAACATTGTCCCCCTGATATTTATTATTTATTTATTTTATAGGGTGGAATAGGCAAACGAGCACAGTCCTGAATCCTAATGAAAATTGGGCTCTGAAGGCCATAGGTAGTTGGAATGTCTCTATGATAGTAATTTTACCGATTGTCTTATCCCCAGACTGAAATACATCAATGCGGATACTGTTGTGGTGGTAGGTTGAAGGATATTATGGTGGTAGCGTTTTGGACGGACCCTGCACAAGTTCCTACCACCACTAATTGCTGCCATTTATTAGGTAACCCATAATTTTATCCAACTTTATTTCCTCGACTTCATTATTCCATCCCCGTGTGGTTGCCTTATAACACCCTTTTTATTTGAAGGGGTTAAAAAGGCATAGCCAAATATATACGCGTACACGAGTTAGTTATGCCAGTTTTTATTAAGTTAACTGTAGGCGGAGGGGCCGTTAACCACTTGGTAACTGCGCGGTTTAAACTGCGAGTTAACTTGTACAGGTGGGGAGTTTAACCTTGTACAGTTGAGGAATAAAACTACGCTATGTACTTAGAGTAACCTTTACTTTGGAAATGCGAAAATTTTACCGATTAGATTCAAAATGGCTTTTGGATATGATAACAATGATGTTGATTAAAATCATTAATGACACGGTCATTTTTCTATCGTTAATGTAAGAGATAGGTACGACGGTAGTGTTTGTGGTTTTAATATCATAATACTTCCTGCTTGATATGATATAGTATGGACGAACCTTATCTTTATGTAAAAAAACGGTGATATGAGAACCTCCACTTTTTTTTGGAAGTCGGTTAAAAAAACTGACTGATTGATCAATCAACGCAGTCAAAACCGCTGGACCTAGGGACTTGAAATTTGCAGAGAGTTTTCCGGTACCCTAGGGGTGCACTAAGAAAGGATTTTACGAAAATCAACCCCCATTGAGAAGAAATAGGGAGAGTCCGAAACCGATTCTACGTGAACGAAGTCACGTGTATCCGCTAGTGGAATATATAATTACTAGCTTCTACCCGCGACTTCGTCCGCGTAGATTTCGATTATGGTTATTCCCTCGAGAACTTATTAATTTTCCAAGGTTAAAAGTACCTAACCTATGTGTTCATCCGGTGTATAAGCTATCTCCATTTCAAAGTTCATCCAAATCCGTCCAGCCGTTGCAGCGTGAAGCAGTAACAAACTAACACGAACTTTCGCATTTATAATATTAATAGGATTACTTAATTGAAATATTTGACAAAGAATAAGTTTTATATTTCGTAGGTATTTTTGGACCCCGCCTACCCCAAACCGAAGCATGTTTAACCATGTGCTGATGAAACTGTCGTCATTATCAGAAAATTCGAGACCGCCAAATCATCGTCATCTAAAAAAAGTCTGCAAAACGTCAACTATCGCCGTCCCTTTTTGTTCGTACGCACTGCGTGTTGCCATCTCGTTTAGGCTAAAAATATGGCCGCGCCAGGGCAATAACCTGCCGAAATTCTTAGGTCAACGAACGACCGTAAGTTGAATGATCTGGCGTTTGTAAGAGGAACCATTGTTTTTACTTGGTTTTTAGGGAAATTGATCGGTTTTCAGGTAGCCAATACTGATTTTTAGGGCATAGCGGATACTTTTCTATTTTCTTTATTTTTTGCGCTACTTTGCGTCATTAGTTATAAAACACGTGATTTTCGCTAGTTAATAAACAACATAAATCATTCTTTTTACAGTTTTTGAATTTATTATCCATTTTGACACTTAGAAAAATTAGATATCACTTTTAAAAACAGTGCAAATTTTCAAAAAATATAAAAAATTAAAAATTATCTCATAACTCCAAAACTACTAATCCGATTTGAATAATATTAACATCAATTGAAAGCTTATTAAATTCCCTATCTTTTGATATATAAATAATTATTCTACGATAAAAAGGAATGGAGTAGCAATCGAAAAACAATACCTATGAGAGTGACCAACGAAATTTTTTAAGAGGTTATTACCCTTCCGTTGGGTGAACGACCCAACTTGCAATGTTTGGGTGTGAATAAGGAAGTGTATGGAGTTCGATTCCCGGGTCAAATACTTACCTAGTCAACGTACAAAAGTGGGGGTTAAAGTTCAAACGAGGGGTTTTCGGGGTTAATTTAAATAATCGTGGGTTTGACTCGCAATGTTAGGTACAAGAAATGATTATTTGTTTGGTTTTCTTTATATATGTATTTTGTTTAATTAAAACTAGTGATAAGAAAACAAAAAAACCTTGTTATTTTTGTATTTTTACGGCAGCAAAATATATTGGCTGCAACTGTATTTAAACAGCAAATTTGTTTATTTATCAAAAAAGTGCACTGTTAAATTTAAATATTTGTCTAAAGCACTATTCGATTTTTCTTATTTATTTTATTATTTTTACAAATATATTGCAAATAAATATATTCATGTTAAATTCAAAATCTAAATAGGTCAAACTAAGTCAATGTTTAGGCGTTGCGTCGGAAGTGACTTATGCATTCACTTAAAATTCGGTAAGTCAATGAACCTAGGTTGACGGCCGTTACACGAAAACTCTGGCCCACTCGCGAAATATATATCTATTAGATAACACTACTTTTTCCCTGTGACCTCGCTGGTATTTGACTTGTTTTTTACAAATTTCTCGGTCACTACTATGTCCTAAATCAGGTCATGAACTTTGTGTCCCAAATTTCATCGTAATCCGTTTAGTTTCTTATGTATAATTAATGAACAAACATTAACGTATTTATGCATAAGTAGTCCAAAAAAAGCCTATTATATTTTGCATTTAAATTATTTTAAAAAATAGTTACAAATCATATTCATATTACAAAATGTATGGAATTGACGTAAGCACTCGACGTTACCGTCTGACAGCTAAAGACAATCCTAACGATGACGAACGCGTAATGCTTATGTCTAGGCCCTTAGGCTAGTTAACCATATTCTGTGCAAAATATTTAATTATTTAGCTACATTAGATAAATATCCAATCAAGTAGCCAGTATATTTTTCCTGTTTGCTATACTTTATAAATAATTGTTTTTCGTGACAAAGGGCACTCAATTTACCTTTGATAAGGTATCGGAAGCCGAAACCCTTATCGGTCATTGACCTCTCGTATAGAGGAAATAAATTAGAAACAAAAGAATTGCTAAAGTGCCTTATAGGGAAAAACTTGGGCTATTTACACAATACGTAAGCGAACTATTAATGTATTTATTTGTATATTACCTTGTTATGTCTTGAAGGTGACCGAACGTTTAGAAATCAGAGTGAGATATTTTTAAACCTAGGTCATGTGAATGAAAAAAAAAGTTATTTAAAAAATAAGGATCATCTAAATTTAATCAAAGGTAGGAGGAAAGTGCACTTCAAAAAATTGAAATCACATCCGATTGTTACAAGATTAGAACCAATCACTTTTTAGGGTTCCGTACCCAAAGAGTAAAAACGGGACCCTATTGCTAAGACTCCGCTGTCCGTCTGTACGTCTGTCCGTCTGTCTGTCACCAGGCTGTATCTCATGAACCGCGATAGCTAGAAAATTGAAATTTTCACAGAAGATATATTTCTGTTGCTGCTATAACAATACTAAAATCCGAATAAAATTAATGTTTAAGGGGGGCTCATACAACAAACGTGATTTTTTTTGCGGTTTTTTGCTAATGTTGTACAGATAATGGACCTAGGGACTTCAAATTTGGAGGGAATATTCCATAAGTACAGTCACCAACAATAATATATTATCCAAAATTGGGCGCAAAAATATCTGACACGTCTTTATTACTAGAGGTCTAAGAACGTGTCAAATATTTTTGCGCGCATTGTTGAATAATTATATTGGTGGTGACTACTCTAGGGGGTGCACTAAGAAAGTATTTTTTTGTTTGACCCCCTACGGGAAGAAATAGGGGGAGTCACAGGAAACTAATTCTACGCGTAAAAAGTCGCGGGCATTCTCTAGTGTATGTATAAATATAGATTTAGCAGACTTAGAAAAAGAGCCAACTAGACGATCGATCAGTATTGTTTTTTTATGAAGAATTTATGTGAGTCAGTAAATTCGTCACTAGGGGGCATTGACCTGACGTTGTAACCTGCACTAAAACGATTACTAAGCAATATCCTATTGATGTTACAATTGTGTTGGTGTTCAATTGACAAATTTACAGGACAGTATAAAATAATATTAAATTAGTTTTCAAACGAAAATTATCTATTGTAAAAAAACGAGAAGTCAGCTGAAAAATATTTTGATTAATAGGCCTGTATTGCGCTACGTTTTTAAATCAAAATCATTTTTTTTTGCCAAAGGAAGGCAAGTGACCACCCAGCCACCTGGGGCCTGTTTTATAAAACTACAAATTACAATTTACAGGTTACAAGTTTCCAATTGACACAACCTCGACCAATGACGACCAGCCATTTGACCAGTGTTGCCAGTTTAGACCTGTAAAAATGTAACTTGTAGCTTTATAAAACGTGCCCCTGGTGGAAAGTGGTATCTGTAACCTGCCATCTTAACACTGCAATGCGTTACTAATCCTAAGGACTAGTGGAATGTCTTTATGCTAGTCATTTTACCAGTTGTCTTATCGGCACTGGACTAACAATGTGAACACTGCTGCTTGGTGCTAGTAATACGGTGGTACAGTCACCAGCAATAATATATTATCCAACATTAGGCGCAAAAATATCTGACACGCTCTTATACCTCTAGTAATAAGGACGTGTTAGATATTTTTGCGGCCAATGTTGGATAATATTTATATTGCTGGTGACTGTACTTGTTATTCTTTTCCGTCGTAATGAAGAAACATAGGTCAAAACAGTAGTAACTCAAAATACAACGGTATTTTAAAATCTACTTTAATACTTCGGTGAGCTTGAAACAAAACTAACAAGGATTTTGAGTTCATACTATTTTGGTCTAACAGTGCGATTATTATTACAGTGATTTACAAAACAGAAAATGAACGAGTTTCCGATAGAATCAAAGTATCACATTACATTGACAATGAATTGAGTATCAATTCATTCTGGCTTGTTTTTTCCTGATAGGTACGACACAAAACGCAATTTTTCCTCGTTCGTGGCGGTCAATTTTTCAATAATACACGTGATATGGAAGACCGGACTATCGCAAGATGTTAGGTTTGACCTAACATGTTTGTTTCGAGGACATCTTTAAATCACCTAGAACAAGGTTAAAAGACGTGAAATGAATGAGCAAGTTATCCTGTCATAAAAAAATTACATGCTCTCAGTATCCCGTCTAACCAAATTACAGGCGAAATGTATCACGTGAATGACACTTTTCATTTCCTCTTGTTTTTTATCCAAAACACTTGCACAGTACAACAACCTAGGATCAACGTACTGTGATGACACCGGATCCTTAACGTATGGCGATTAATTTTAACGCCATCTATCGAGGGATAGCGGAAGTAATCACCAATTTAACAATCTCGTTTTTTAATAGAAACCAGGTAAAATTTATCTTTACTTATAAAAACATGACTTTTTGAAATATTTTAATAATTTTAAAATGGATTTCGTGACCTATTTCAAATAAAAAAACAGGGTAATTTCCCAAGGTGATTTGACAGCGCCATCTGTGGCCGGATAGCGGAACTAAAGTTCAAACATTGCCAAACGTGAGTTGAACGGCCCTGGTTATCTGCCGGTATGTTATGAATCGAGTGTGACGCATAATTGATCACTTGATGATTCTGTATGCTTAGATGAATTAAAGCGTGGATGCGGTAATAGTTTTTTTTTAAATAAAGTAGTAATAATTACATTTTTTTTTACCTGTATAGAATTACAGTAATGTGTGTATGCATGTATGTATGTCAGAGTTCCTTTGTGTTGGGTGGTTAAAGTGGTACTTATTCTAGAAGTTTGATAGGCTAATATTTTTAGTATTAGGTTAATAAGTTACACGACCTATTAAAAAATGGCGGTGTTTTTTTTTGAAACCGCTGTCAATACTCATGAGTTTCCTTATACAATAATATAATGATTTAATCTAAAAGCACACTTAGAATAATGAAACTTTCGAACCATCAATAATAAGTATTAATCAATCAATCATAACATAAATGTTTTTTGCCTGCTCATTCAAATAATCGATTCGTAAATTACTTGTTCACAAATGGCGTTGAATTAATTATCTGATGCCATGATTAATAGTCATAGATAAAAGAGTTTACCCTACCGAATAAAAATGTACTATAGTTTTCGCGCGTATAATATTTATACGTACGCGTAATTTTTGTTTTCCGATATGTACAGTGAAGTTTAAAAATATTGGAGAAGGAAACATCTCAAAACTATGTCCCAATGCACCTTATTTCAATGTAACAAGAACTTCGTAAGATATTTATAAGATAATTATTTCGAGACATATTTTTGCACTTGACTCTACGCGGTTCCTTAACCTTTTCGGAGTTGGATAAGAAATAAGGTCACTAATACATACGCGGTTCTATGAGACATACGCCCATTTTTCTAAGGAGGGCAAAGTGGTGGTAGGGTCTTGTGCAGGGTCCGTTCGGATTACTACCATTATATTATGGCTGATTTACATTGGTCCAGCAAAAGCATGCCAGTAGTAGTACATTGCGTCGTTACTATAGCTCTCGCCTCAAACGCGAAAACCAACTCTTCAATGTACTTCTACTGGCATGCTTTTGCAGGACCAATGTAAATCAGCCATTATCCTTTAACCTGCCGCCAAGTGTTAGTATTGCTGTGTTCCGGTGTAGGGATAAGACAACCGGTAAAATTACTGGCATAGACGCATTTCATCTTAATTCTCAGGGTTGGCAATGCATTTGCAATCTTTAGATGGCAGTCTTAAGATTGTACTCAAACGTTTTCTATGTATTTCTCTATATAAGTACGTTTATCGTTGTCTAAGATCCCATAGTACAGTCACCAGCAATAATATATGATCCAAAATTGGACTCAAAAATATCTGACACGCTCTTATGCCTCCAGTTATAGGGACGTGTCAGATATTTTTGGGTCCAATTTTGGATCATTTATTATTGCTGGTGACTGTACCTACAAGGCTGCTTAGTTTTGGGACTAGCCTCAACTTTTGTGAGAGTCTCCCCTGATATAATACTATTATATTATTATTAAACAATGTTATTTGAATCTATTTAGAAATACATATAGTCTGCAAGAAATGTTAAACATTTGATGTTTATTTCGGCTTTCGCCTTCTTGACACAATCATACGCAATACCTAAAGCTACATATACAAAAATGTATTTATTAAATATTTCACGTGTCTACGTTTGCAGTTTTGTCCATCTGTCAGTCAGTAACGAAAAAGTATTATGGGTATGATATATATGTAAAAAAAGATTTATCTTTTCTCTACGTCATTGTATAGATATGTCAATTGTATTGTTTCAAATGACGTAGTGATAACAGATTCTCTGATAAGCGATTTGGAACTGTCTAGACAATACTGATAACAACCATAATAAATAATTTGGTTAAAAATATTTTTTTATTATTTATTTCCTTAATAATATACATGCGAAAGCGTTTTTTCTTCTTGTCAATATAGAGCGATGGATGGACCAGATGTCTTATTGTCTAACGCACTCGCAATCACGATCGTTTTCATTTTGAAAATCGAAGGCTTGTCTGCATACAAAATGAAAACAATTGCTCCACTTTGAAGCCGGTTGCGATGGCGAGTGCGTTAGACTATAAGCCCTCTGTACTTGACAAGTTTTCTAATTTTTATCTCAAAAATAAAGACATTTTGGGTGAATCCATCCCTGAAATGATTTGCTGCGTGATTTTAAAAATGAGTGCACAAAAAAACAAAATTCGAAATATTTATTTAGTAAATTGGCCAAATGAGTGCTCTTTTACATGTCGGGAGTGAATCTACCAGCGATTCGGACAAGACCATCATTGAAATTAAACCACAAACGTTGGAAATTGACGTCCGACATGCAAAAACAATAGGAAACGCATCAAACGTTCAATCGTACGAATAAAATTGAGAACATAAAGAAAATTAAAATCATTGTTATTTGTTTCTGCACCCTAGGCCAAAAGTATGGAAACAAAGTAGTTTTTCTTAATATTTAATGGTTCCATTATTATTATTGTGTATTGGTAGCGCAAAACTAACTAGGGCAGCCTCAAAAGATTAAAACTACACCCAAAGTGTTGAATAATCTGAGTATATGTAAAAGAGTTAGACAAAATATAAATTTGGGAGAAGTTGCACATCGACCTTTTTAATTGTCTTTCTACGAAATGTTAAATTTACAATTTTATTAAACAGAATAGCTATTTAACTTTAAGATGTTCTAGTATCATTTTTACTCTTTTGTTTTCAAAACACTTTTTATCTTGAAAATCACAGTTTTTCATATGCATATAAGCTTGTTTCCATACTTTTGGCCTGGGGTGTAGGTATATCAAAACTTTGCTTTTTTATTGAACCCGATCCTAGTATTTTTTTTGCACAAGAAAAACATTTATAATTTATCTTTGATTAATGTCAGAGTTCTTCCGCAAATGTTCCGCAATTATTTCCTTAACATAAACAATTACTCAATAACTGGCTAATTTATTTACTCCGCATATTTGCCGAGACGTCGACATAGCAACAACGCAGGAAAAAACATTGCAGTCAATGCACGATTATCGTTCTATGCAATTTTATATAAAAAATACTACGCGGCTCTGAGGAGCATTGCCCTTTAGCAAAAACCCTGGCGCCACCTATTGGCGAACTTTAGAACTATACGGTCAATGACTTAAGAACCTACGTGTTTACCGTGTTGATTGCTACAATTATGTCAAAAAAACAATTAAAATACAGCTGTAATTTAATACGCAAGCTTATTTATATGCAAACATTCATATAGCCCAATTAAAAAGTGATTTAAACCTATCAACACGGAAAGCATGAATATTTTTACGAATAACGTAGCGTGGGCTCATAGAAAGTTAACGGAAGTCAACCTCCCAAATTTCCTTTGCTTAGTTACGCTACTCGCTGCGAGATGGCGCTGTAGTCAATAAACACATTGTGATAAAGTTGGTCCTATATATTTTTATTAGTTTATTACCTTGTTAATTACCTAGATATTATTTTATTAGTACACAGTATAACGTGCTAGTTACCCCTATAAATGGTAAAATTGGGGGTTAATTTGCACTTTTTAGTTTATCACTATATTACCACGTATTTAATTAAATGACACGCAAATATGGTAAAAAATGGTAATAATATTATGTGTTAATTTAAAAGTAAAATTTTGAAATTCTCAAATGTGTAATGTTTTAAGGGGTTCGTGTATCTATATATATTTCTTACATTATTTATTCCACTTTAACTTCTTGAAGCGTAAACCGAACCATTATTTATAAATGACCGAACTTATTAGGTGTAGGTATGGCGTACCGACGAATTACTGTTGGTGACATAGGTTAGGTAGCTACCTATTACTTACTACTAGTTTTTTTTTACAAATATGTCCTCAGACTGCAATAAAAAATCGTTAATAAATGTCACGGGACATTTGCACAGCGTGTAATTTTTTGTGTATTTTTATTATTATTTTTTGGAAAGGTGTGAAATATCTACAAGTTTTTATTATTGTTAAAAATAAGGTGTAGTTAATGTTAAAAAATTCCGGCCTATCTCTTTCAAGCAGGAAGTAGAAGGTCGCTCTTGACTTGAGGGGCCCTTCAATGACTTTTCGGAACAAGAGTCACTTGAGTCCCCAGCTATATGGAATACTAGCTGTTACCTGCGACACCGCCCGCGAAGATGTCGTTATCGCTATTCCCAAGTAAACTGTCTATTTTTCAGGATACAAACTTATCTATATATACATATAAAAGGCAAACCTAACTGACTTATATATCAACGCACAGCCGAAACTACTGTACCTAGAAACTTGAAATTTGGTACAGGGGTTCCTTTCATGGTGTAAGTGAGCACTAAGAAAGGATTTTCCGAAAATCGACCCCCAACGGGAAGAAATGGGGGGAGTAGCGGGAAACTAATTCTACGCGTACGAAGTCGCGGGCGTCTTCTAGTGATAGTTTTTTATCATAGATCGTATCTTGTATCGTAAATATGGAACAAACCAACGAACAAACATGCGCATTTTAGTAGTGTTAGGGTCATCTTATCCTTTATCCTACCACCAAGCAACAGTGTTGGTATTGTTGGATTCCTGTGCGGGGATAAGGCAACCGGTGGAATAACTAGCATAGTCATTCCATCTTAGTCCTCAGGGTTAGCGACGCATTTGCGGTCTTAGGACTGCAGTCTCAAGATTGCAGTCTTGAGACTGCAAATGTGTATAGCTCACACATCCCACTTACCGTCAGGTGGCCTGTGTGCTTGTTTGTCTTCTCTTTTTTTTTGTTAAATATAAGGATATGTATGGATGTTACTAAGTGTCCATAACGTTATTAACACCCGTATTTACAAACGTCACTATGAGGTCTCACAGTGCTCACGAACGCACAGGGTGGTTAAAATCGTCTCATAAACAAAAGGTCGGTCAAACAGGACCAATCACAAAGCTGTATTGAACGCAGTGCGTTTACTCAGAGAAGGATCATTTAAGTATTGTTTGTGAATTCGGGTGTAAGTGACAGTTAACATAATGACATAACGTAGTGCAGTGTAAGGGGGGTGCGGTAACGTAATGTTACGTGTTTTAAAGAACGCTGTCGCACGCGTCTGCGCAGTGCTGTAACAGACTCGTTCACGTTGTCAAGTAATATGATTACCTAGTAACAAAAATAAGTGTAATTAGGGATGAAAAAAGTGTGTGTGTTACCACATTGTGGAAGAATAACATTGCCGTCCGGGAGAGATCGCTTTTTAGCGATAACACTGCCCGTTGCACGCACACCTATAATTTAAATGTACTTACTGCTCCGTGTTTTTTTTTTGGCGTTCAATAAAATTGTATCGTATTGTAATGTAATGAGTAATAACGTAACAATTATATATTTTTTTATTATCACAAATAAGTAATAACTTAGTTTTTAATGTTTATAAATACCCAACGGTATTATGGCTATAATATTAGAAAAGAACGGAATCATGAAAATAATTAAATTGATTGTTTCTTGAATTTTAACGAATTTAAAACTTATTTATTAGCGAATTGTAAAACAATATTTTTCTAGTTTTTTTTGTTTTTCAGCTTTTAAAGACTACAAATAAACTGTGAAGCTCAAAGCTCTAAAGCTATACCTAAAAAACATTGTTATATGATATAACATATTTATAAATACATCGAGTACCCCTCAAAGGCATGGGTACCTATGCGACCGGAAAATGGCACTAGGGGAAGCAGCTTTACCAGAAATATTGATTTTCTAAATTTTACTCAAGTTACGAGATTATTTTGGACGTAAGTAGATTTTTAATACATTTTACAAGGTCAAGCATATTGTAGAAGGAAAATGAGTGGTTAACATTATTATTTAGAGTGTATATAGTATATATGTATTATATAATCTGTATTGTATTTTGAATATCCACCAAGCTACTTTTATCTATATATATAAAAGGCAAACCTGACTTACTGACTTATATATCAACGCACAGCCGAAACTACTGTACCTAGAAACTTGAAATTTGGTACAGGGGTTCCTTTCATGATGTAAGTGAGCACTAAGAAAGGATTTTCCGAAAATCGACCCCCAACGGGAAGAAATGGAGGGAATAGCGGGAAACTAATTCTACGCGTACGAAGTCGCGGGCGTCCTCTAGTATGTATATGTAAGTAAGTAAATTGTTGTTTAGTACTCGTAATAAAATCGTAGAATTAAGTTTAGGGTCGTGTTTTTTCTTTTAACAAAGCTTAGATCTTTACATTAAATTTAATTATAATTTGAATCTATTACTTTCGCCTATTATTATTGTACCCCAACTTCAATAATGATACTTTTTAATTATTATTTTACTTTAGATCTTTAGAATAAGCTCATTCGAATTTGATTAGCCTTATTGTAGCTAAGAACTTACGGATTTTGCTTCTCCTTTTATTGTTTCGTATTCGGGATTTCAAAAGTACCCTAGGAAATCTATGTTTCAGTCTTCCTTAACTATATCAGAAACTTTCTTATGATCTCTTGAACACTGTCAAATCCCAGGCACTAAAGAGAAAAGCGACAAACTCCTATAGCTCCTTCCACTGGCCGGAGCTTCGCAGGTTTTAACAGGTCACAGCTTCAGAGCTTAGAATATTGAAGTTATCGCGCGTGCGCGGAAACTTTGACCCAAAAGTCCAAGTGCAAGGTCGCTGGGGTCAAATCGGGACAGATCTGGCCCAAATTGGCCGACCCAGAAACTGAGGCCGAGGTCTGTCTGAAGATACCATCTCACAACAGTTACAACCTTGAAATTTTGAACTGCAAATCAATTTGGAATATTCAAGACTTTTTTTTGAGCTTCAATAAAAGCTTCATGTAAAAAACAGTTGAGAAAAAACATTTTTCGAATAGCTACAAAAATAACCAAGATGTAAGCCAACAAAGATTTGTTCGTATCTCTTTCGAGCAAAACGGAATTTAACATGGAGTTTATATGATCTGTTACAAAAAGTCACAGTGCATATCTGACCTCTTAGTTTTAAATACTTGCATCATCCGTATTCCTTGGCCGATTTTAATTTTAATTTCACTTTTCATCTTCTACGGTATTTTCATGTTTTGTTAAGAAATACAATTTAAAATCTATGCATATTCCCTATTAATACATTAACCGTTAGAATTTCAATCATTTTTACTAGAATTTAGACGGAACAAACGTAAATTTTGAGTATTACTTCGTAAGGCCCACGTCAAATTTCGTTAGTTCGAAAAATAATCTTGTGTCGGTCAACTAAAGTCAAAAGCTACTTTGACAAAGTCCTAAATTTAGGACGTTACGAAGTTAAGTTGAAACTTAATAAGATTCCTACAGTTTTTAGGGTTCCGTACCTCAAAAGGAAAAAACGGAACCCTTATAGGATCACTTTGTTGGCCGCCTGTCTGTCTGTCTGTCAAGACCCTTTATCTCGGAAACGCGTGGAGGTATCGAGTTTAAATTAAAACTATTTACTCCGGTCTACAGTCTCTTGAAGTTGTGAAAGAATCAAACTTCTACATCAACGTAAAAAAAAAAGATATGGCCGTGTATGCTACAAGAAACGTGTATTTCGACACTCTCGAGGGAATCAAAATGTATAGGGTATTTCCCGTTGACCTATAACTGTGAAATTTGGCAAGTAACACCGTCTTTTACTACAAGTAGGTATAGGAAAAAATCCGAAATCTGTACATTTTCAATATAATCACAAAAAAACAGGGTCTTTATGCATGGAACGGCGGTCCAAATTGAGTTAACCGTGTCATGTGCGGAACCCTCTGTGGGCGAGTCCGAATCGCACTTGTCCACTTTTTTTACATAGGCCATGTTCATCAGGGATAATGTAGCATTATTTTTTTAATCGACCAAGCGAATTAAGATCTTACTGCCTCACTCAGAGTCGTGAATTAAATTTAATGCTAGATTAAAGTTGCTGCTGCCACTTTCTTTGCTATAACAATAAAATAAGACAACACGTCACTAAATCTTGACTTGCTCAAGTGTTGCCATACAACAATAATTTGTAATAGTTGATTTCTAGTTTTAATGTCTCCATTTATTTAACGTTTTTCTTTTTTGTATATTTACTGTAATTTTTAATTATGTCGGCGCCAGTGATCGTGATGCCATTCGAGTAGGGACCACTGAAAACCAGCGCCATGGCAGGCGAGGCATGCCATGGCATAAAGCTGAGTGGCTTCCTATTTGACACAATTTGGCATTTGATTATTATTTATGTTTACCTTTAAGTTATTATAAATGTATCCAAACTTGTGTCAAATAAACTATTTCTATTTCTATTTCTATTTCTATGTATAATGGAACCATTTAGTAATTTGTTAATTTTTATTGTTGTTTTTGTACGCCGCAAGGCAGAACATAGAGGTCGCTTAAATTAATCTAAGAACTATTATGTATACCTGTGTTTCACAAAATAAACTACTTACTTACTTACTAAACAATTAAATATAATTGACGTCATTTTGTGCGGCAGTTAGAGTCCACTTTGCCAGTATTTGTATGTTTGTATGTTTGTTAGACGATAACCAGAGGTTGCTAAAGAAGTTGCCAAATGCTAGTTTTTCCTGAGTCAAAATCGAGGGATGTTTTCTCTATTTAATTTGAGGTTTATTGAGGGCAGAGGGCCCCCTGAGCCTGGGGGCCCCAGTGCACGGCACTAGTCCAGTCCTCCGGTAGGGTAAGCCAAAGTTCATATACAATTGCAACTCCGATTATTGGAACGCCGAACATTTTTCTCATACCATTTTACATCATTATGATCACTCTTCATACTCTTCATAATATTTTTTTATACTAATGATCGGAACTCATACTCATCTGAACTTATAACGCCAATATTCATGGAACCGTACACTTTTCAGAATTTCTTAAATATCTTACGTGTAGATAAAATTAGGTTAGGTTAGGTTAGATTTATAACAATCCTCAGAAAGAAACAGTTTCTTAAAAAATGCATTATGAGTTGCGATAATTATGACTTAAAAAAGTATGAACAAAAAAGGATGAGCAAAATTTTTCGGAGAAATGATGAGTAATAGATAGAGTCGTTACTTGTATAAAAAATCTAAAGACCAATTTTATATGAGCCAATATGGACCCATTTGATGTCGTGTTGGCCTGGTTGGTAGTGACCCTGCCTACGAAGCTAGCGG
Organism: Acleris cristana; assembly: GCA_948252455.1. NCBI lineage: Eukaryota > Metazoa > Arthropoda > Insecta > Lepidoptera > Tortricidae > Acleris > Acleris cristana. Next base: position 3,790,815 of record OX411799.1, read on the forward strand.
TCCCAGGTTCGATTCCCGGTATGGGCAAATATGTGTGATGAGCGCGAGTTTGTTTCTGAATCTTGGATGTTTTCTGTGTTTAAGTATTCATTCCTCTATTTAAGTATTTATATCTAGAGCTTAGTTTGGTACTAGGTCAATTGGTTTGAGATTTATTTGTCATTTTCATTTATCAGGGGACAATGTCACACTAATTGACCTAGTCCCAAACTCAGCTCTAGGCTTGTACTATGGGTACTAGACAACGATATAAATACTTATATAGAGAAATATATACTTAAATACATAGAAAACATCCAAGACTCAGGAACAAGTATTCGCGCTCGTCACACAAATATCTGCCCTTACCGGGATTTGAACCCAGGACCGCTAGCTTCGTAGGCAGGGTCACTACCAACTAGGCCAACGCGTCGTCTTATTTCCTGAGATTTATTTATTTATGGATAATACAAGAGTCTAAAGAACAACAAATATGAAATATTTTGAATAGTAACCACGCTTGTATGGTTTATAAGTCCAAAGTATTCAAGAAAAACCGTCCATACACTGCTTTATACTTGAAAAAACGAAACCTTTTGTTCACTCGCCCCACTGCCTAAAACTTAGGGGGAGCTTTTCAAAGCTTTTCGAACTTTTAAAGCCACGTGTCAAAAATAGGTCAGCCATTATTTCAAACAATAGTTCTGTCTCTATCTTGCCCATTTGTTTGCGGTAGGGAGAAAGAGAGATAGTAGCCCCCCTAGATAAGGCTGGGCGACTGTATATTACATGGGCTTGCCCTGCGTCATTTTCATACATTAACTTTTAATAGATATGTCATTCATAAATTGAAATTCTTTAAAGGTTCGAACAGTCCATTTATAATATTTATTCACTATTTTATTAGTAAAAGTAACGATTTTTTAAAGTAACTAGCTTTTTTTAAATTAGTTCACTGTAATTATCTAAATCAAATGATGTAATTTCGCATTACAAGTCCCAGCCTATGATTATTTTTCAGTATAGATCACATTAAAATAGTGCTTTTTAATTCTTCGATGTTTAGAAATCAATTTAGTTCAGCTTTAGTAACAAATTATTTAATTTCTTAATTTGTTGATATCTAGTCAAAATTTGCAACAAAACAAATAAAACTTCATAACAAACGAATTAACGTTACAGATATTTTAATACCTTTGCGAATTATGTTATGACTAAATACACAATTTGAGTTTTTAAAATGGTGAGTAATATTAACAAAGTATTGTTATCATAAAAGCACATTGTTCCCTTATCATTCTTTATAGGGAAACCAAGTTTTATCATACATGTGTAAACATTTTTTGCGGCTTTTTGCGAATTTCGTTGGTTTTTGTTTGCAAACATGGCGTCATGAGTTATCGAAATAGATAAAATATTTTTTAATTTTGTTCTACACTTGTATTAGTTTTTAACGAGCCAACAATATCAAAAACGGTTTAAAAATGTTATTTAACTTCAATTAAGGTTTATGTTATTTTTATTATATTGTTGTTAAGATGACGAAATAAAGTGAAAGAATACGTTACTAAATTTAAATAAGATTCAAAGCTGTCACTCAATTTCGTAATTTAACTGGACTAGAATATATAATTACCATTTTAGTTACGTATAACGTTAATTATTCACAGAAACACGCTAATTGTGTAATAAAAAAACATTATTCGTATAGAACCCGATGAAAGTTTTTAACGTGGTTATATGTAACGTTACATCACTGACTTTCGAGTATTAAAAATAACCGAGTTGTGCCCAACCCAAACAAACCTCCGCTCATTCCTCAACAATCCAAGCAATAGCACTGCACTTAACTGAAAATAACGGGTTATTTAAAAAAATAACTGGTTATTTTTCACTATTTTAACACTAGCACATTTTTCGTTCCGAATTCGAATTGAATTCTTAATTTGAATTTCGCGCGCAATGTTAGGACCCGCTCACATGGTGTTGCAAGCGGGCCGCGGGACCAACTAGGAAATGACTACAGACGTGACCCACACAGCCGCGTCGCACGCACACTACCCCACTACGTACGTAAGTACATACTACATGTTTAGAAATGCATGCGTTGGGTTAGATGCATAGGCCTATTAGCAACAAAAAACTATAAATAGCTGGTTAATTTACAAAGAGAACTAACTCATCGAATTGGTTCTCTTAGTAGACATTGTTTTTTTTTTAGATTTTTTTTTACAGGCTGTCTATAAAGACTAACAAACCTGCATAGCGGTCCTAAGAAAAATGTTACGCGACTATCACAACCACCGTTATTACATAACAGTACGCAGGAACGGGACAGCAATATGAAACGTCACACGAGAAAAAGAGACGCAAGAGCTGAAGTTGTGTAACTTAACACAGAGAAAGCTCGCACGTACTTTCTTTGTATAATCACCACTACTAAGACGTCTTTGATACCCTGTCTATGTGTAGGCGTCTTTAGATTTTTTGAAATTCGAACGAAAGAGCGTATGTGTCTGTTTGAATTTTCAAAGATGGACTCTTTTGTTTGTAAAACAAGAGTTAAATTGGACTTTGTCCGGATGGAGTTTAGGTGTATTTTGGCGGTTGCATTGTTGCCGGGCCAGGTTTTCGAAAGTTCATTGACACGTGGTTTGGCACGTCTTTAGGCCTGCTGATTTTTTCAGCCAGTGCTACAATGTTATCTTACCCGAAAACAGTGGCGCTAGTGGTAAAGGATAACCGTAAAAATACTACGTGGTGACGTTAGTTCCGTTTTTCGCCGCCAAGCCAGACAAGTTTGCGGTGCACGAAGAAAAACGTCACATTTACACAGAACTAAAAAGTAGGGCATGCGTAGTTAGGTGCAAGATTTTTTTATTGATTTTTCCTCGAAACTCCTGAAGAAGGATAAATAAAGGGAATTCTCAGTAAACCTGGCTTTGTTTCCGGCTTTGTTGTGACAAATGGGCGAATTTAGGACAAATGCGATAAGTTACCGCGAATTTGAAGTTTGGCTACTTGGCGATAGATGGCGTTAGGAATTATTTATCGTTATTTAAATATGACTATTTTTTACAGTACGGGCAACATTATGCATGGTAAAATTATTTTTTAGGAAAAGTAAGATACTTATATTAATAAATACAACAAGTTACCAATTTGTATTTAAGTAGGTAATTGAATCATTTTATTTTAATAAATACCTTTGTCCTAAAATTCAAAACAATCTCCCAATAACAAAACGTTGTGAATGACGAAATGATTTAAAATTCAAATTGGTAACCTACATTTCATCAGGAAATCCACCTGCACTTGGTTTTATTCAGATATCCAAAGAATTCAACCTACATTTCAATTATTAAATAACGCCGATAACAATGGGTAAGAAAGCAACAAAAAAAACATTTCATGTACCAGGGTGACATGAAATATTAGGAGAGTAGCAGAATGACTCACACTTCTTGTAATTAATTGCCTGAATTTAATTAATCGAAAATAGTCTTAAAGAAGAATGTTTAAATTTAAATAACCAAGCTTTGTCTTAAAATAGATATTTTACTGTAAAATTGCATCACAGCAAAGGAAGTGAAATAACACTCATAATATTTATAGATAGTTATCTCTTTCTCACTGCGATGCCGTTTCTTTCGCACCCATTAAAAACCCCGTTTGAGATGCGGAAGCGACTGAGATATATCCGTCCTGCTTTTACTCGGCAGCTGCCGCGTATTTCTCTTTCCCGCGCAAGGCGACGGAGTGCGTTGACCTGTCCTTGTTGCGTATGTGTGCAGCCTTGCTTTACAGTTATATACGTATTTGTGTGCATGTAGTAAAACGTGCATCGTAAGGCCCGCTTCACACAGAGTGATTTTTTATTAACTTAGAGTTTTCTTAATTTGATTTGGAAAATACCTGAAGTTGAAGGCGAAATCATTTTTCTAGTTTCTGTCTCGTGTCCGATTGCTTACCTGTGAAACAATGAGAATTATATTAAATACATTTATTTTACAGATAAAAACAAATGTAGGTGCTTATTATTGTATTATTAATATTATTTCATTAATTCAGTAAAAAAACGGAATAAATCAAATTAATTAATTAAAATTACAAAAACACGCATGCATCATGAAGTATTGATATATTAATGCAAATTATTCGGGTGTGTTAAGCAAAACATATAATTTAACAGTTATTTTTTGTCAGTGTAGATGTAGACGAAACAAAGCTATACATAGAGTCGTTTAACATTCTGTTGACACTTATCAAGTATGAGTCAATATCTATAATGCTTTATTGATAAATGATAAACTATTATGGCGGCCTAATCTAAAATGTGCATTAAAAGCACTGGGTAAATTAGGTACCAAAAAACGTATTCTTCGATCATTTTTTTTATCGATTGTAAAATAACATCCATTAGCTAACGAAAATTCTAAACAGGATACAAAAAAAAACAATGGGTAATTTTTTTCATATTTATTCATACTACAGTGCGTCAATACAAATTCCTTACGATTGAAAATCTCATTTTTACCCGACTGCGGCTAAGCCAATAGGGTTACATGTTTGACCTGTAAGTATGTCCGTTCCTATGTTCGCTTGTAACTACTCAACGGTCTAACCGATTTTGATGAATGACATAAAATTCTTGAAAAATCAAAATGGCGGACTTGACGCGCTTTAATGTCATAAACATATATCGACGACGATATTAAATAAAGCAGTAGTGTTTTTAAACTTTTTTTTTTCATCAAATAACTGAAAAAAAACTTAAATCACCACAAGTTCCAAATGCTTAACCCTATGTCAATCAAACAGCGAATCGATAAATTTTAATATAAACAAACAAGTAACACTGCTTTGGTTAAAAAGGTTGCGTCAGAGAACATAAAAAATGTCTGTGAGGCGTCAACTCGGGTATTACATCACGTACCTCTGCGCATGTGTGCGGCGGCACGCACACGTGTGTGCCGACACGTGGTCACACGGACACGCCACATGCGTACACGTCGCACATGTGTGTGTCCTAATCTTTTGTGGCATGCGGGTTTCATACCTTAATGAGTACTTTTTAAAAGCACTGAAAAGGGAAATTCTTTGAAGCGCCTTTCAGTTTTTTCGCTTCTGCGCTCCGCTTATTTCGTTTTACATTTTTTGGTTGATGACTGTTTAGCTAGGCTTGGACAAATTATAGTGAGTACCTATTTTAAATATGTTCATATTAATTACATGTAAGTTTAGACTTTTTATTTTAACAATACTACAAACATTTCAGTCGTCTTTAAATAAAATGTCCAGACTCCGTATATCAATTAATAAACGTATTTATTTCAAAGATACGCCTAGTAATAAGATATCACACATTGTCATGTCATATAATACCGGCTCCTGATTGTCGAACCTCAACAGCGAGCTAAAGAATTAATTGTTACGGAAAACAATTACAATTATCCATTTTATTTAAGACGAAAGCGACAAGGAAATAACATTAATTTCTTACACAATCTTTATAATAATTAAATTACGTAAATGCAATAACATCCCACCACGTTACGAGTTCCAATTAAAGTACAAAACAATACGTAACGCCACATTATCTCTGTGATACGAAAAACACATCGCAAAAAACTGACCTACGATACAGTCACCTATATCACTACGTGGGAACGTTACATGTACAATGTAGGTACATATGTATATACAGCGATGAATCATTGCGACATGAATAGTCATAGTAAATAGTATTTCCTACATTCAATGGCGCTATTTTTATGACCTGAAATGATACTTAGTATGCTAGTTGCATTGGAAGAAAGAGAAAGACTGCACGTTTTACCATTGTATTTATATTCACCTTTTCAATAACAGGAAACTTATAAGCTATATGTTAAATAAAGTTACTATAAAACTATTAGCACTTGGAGTTCTGCTTTTTCGTTTTTATCGTACTGGGGACACCTCAATCCGTGCACAGTTTTTTACAGTGACAGTGGTGTAGATTATTGGAATGTATTTTTTTGTGTATGGTGCTTCATACAAATTTGGTGAATACATCAATAATTCAGGAAACTCTTTATCTCCGGTAAGTGAGTAGTAAAATGTAAACATGAAAAATAATTCTATATCTATACTATTATTTATTACAAAGTAAAATTGTGTTTTAATGTAAACCCCTGGAACTACTGAACCGATTTGAGAAAATCTTTTACCAATACAAAGCTCTACATTATCTTTAACTATTAAAGGCTATATACTTTGTTTCAACCAAAGTAAAGTAAGAATAATAATATTTATTAGATAAAAAGATGTACAGTATGCTTATTAATAAACAGTACATGTAAAGTTAACAAAGGTTGTACATTAGTCAAAAATATATTGCCAACTAACTCCTTAACTAAGTCAGACTTGTATCATAGGAGATAGTGGTCCTCCCCTCAAGTCATCTACATATTTTTTTTTAAGTGAAGGCGTGGCACTAGTTACACATAATATATTGATAATGTTTGCACTTAAGAGATCAAATCAATATTCATTGACACTCTGAACTCGAAGTTAATACCAAGAGCTTCAAGGTTATAGGTTTAAATACTAGTTAGAACAAGGTGTGGGTAGCAATAAACTTATTTATAAATAGCTGGTTAATTATGTAACAAAGTAACAAAAATATTATTTTTAGATATGATTAGTAAAAATAATTAAAACCACTATTTTTTGTTAGTTTAACGTTAATAATCATGAAAAAAATTAACCACTCCAAATCCATGCAAACAAACAATTAGGAAAAACATGTTATTTTCCTTAGACTGATAAAGGTTTAAAAGGATTTAATAATAGTAAATTTAAGAATTTTACTTTACTTGGCCATTTTTCACATTCTAAGTTCATGAATATAACATTAAACTTATCTCTGACATCTCCACTAAAGTAATATACAATACAAACGCTATTATTCAAATCAACCAGCCTGACCATCAATCAATCAAAATTGACATTAAGTATTAAAATTACTGATTAGTATTCAAAACTTTCTCTTACAATTCTTTTCAGCGTATAACCTACACAAGTACTCTATGTAACTACGAAGCCAAAACAGGGTGATGTTTTAAACGACTCTTACATAGCTAAAGTTACGATTGAAACAGGTATCTTTGGATGATTACTTGTTTGTGCATTCGTATGCAGCCGGTGTTTAGTGCCCGGCCTAGGCCAACGACAACTATCTGCATAAATTAAGCACTTAATGACGCAAAATTGGTCAATGCCGTAATAATTTTCAGTTAAGCAATTTATCGACATGTTTTTACGTTATGTCAATGCATAATGATGTTAAAATTCTTACGATGTTATTTTATTTTAAAAGTAATAAACACATCATTCGTTTTTGAAAATTCGTCTGTCCTTATTGGGAATTGAATTGGTCAATTTGCCAAAAAAAACATGTGTTATTACCAACATATGGCGCTCATTTTTCATCCTGTATACCAAAAAGTTTAAAAGTGTAGATTTTGTCATTTGTTTTATTTTTGATTTTCGATAATCTACTCTTATATTTATGATTATTTATATCTTTTGTATGGCTTTAATAAATAATGATATTTTTTATCGTTGTATAATCGAACTTACTTATGTAAAATATTAATGATTTTGGTAGGTAAATAAAATGTATTCGGACAATCGACAAAAAGTATTTCATAAGATCTTTGTTATTTCAAGGCTTTGATTGGTTTCGTTTATTGACCACGGAATCAATCAATTCATCAATATCGTGACAATCAATGGTCCAAATCAATAAAGTATTTTAAATGTTTGGAAAGTTGTATAGTATGTGTAAAAATAGTTTAGCATGATTTGAAGGGTCGACACAATAATTAATTAATTACCTTTAATATGTAATAAAACTGAAAATTTCAATACACTTAAATATCGTAAATTCATATAAAAAATGTGATGGTATTTAATAAAAAAAAATACATACATAGTTATTGTTCATTGTAATAACTTCGATGTTTTTACAAAATATCAAACATCTCAAATTCCATTGTTATTCAGAAAGATGCAAAACAACTGTCAACGAAATTATTCTGGAGGAAAGCATGCATAACTTTAGCACAAATTGCTTTTCCGAAGTTACAAAGATTGGCGACATCTTCTTAAAAGGAAAGGGAAATAAAAGGAAAACATAACGCTAAATTATAACCTACTTTCGCTATTACAAATATTTTTTCCGGTAATTTACTTAATTGTTTATGTTACCTTCCTTATAGGATAACGGTTTAATTCAGCTAAACTAATTCCTGACCTGACACACAGGAATTTCAACGAGGACAAACATGAGTAAGCATCGTTGATGTATCTCACACATGGTAACAACTAATATTACATATAGTTATGGTTCGTCTCAGTTCAATGAAAAAATGAGTTTAAAGTCTATTTAATGGACTGGTTACCCAAATCGGGCAAAACTAGAAGATATTGGAGGATTTTACAGCAGAACATAGAAAAAACAGTTCTACATCATAATAATTAATTTCTAACCTTTAGACCTCTACCTAAAATAAGACGACTTTAAATGTCGGTAAGATACATAATTCGATAGTTGTTGAAGTCGTAAGTCTATTTTCAGACATGATTGTGACACAGCTACTATCAACCATCAGTATCTATGAGTAACAGTAATACAGCGTCTTATTTTGTATCTAATATAAATAACATTTGTTCTAAAATATAATTTAATTTTAAAACTAAATTTAAGTACATATACTTAAAAAAGTTTTTTTAAACGTGTACTTAAATTCGTTTCTAACAACATTTTATGTCCCGTTCACTTTTCAAACGCGCAGCTACCGATAAATTATTCTGTAAAAACAACAAGACATGAAAATTGTGTAAAAGGTTATGCCACCTAAAGCAAATAATCACATAATGTGTCAATACAAAAAACTCGCTCCTTCGTCACGAGATACGATGCGCTGCGTGCTTGCGTGCGCGTCCATGTGTGAGTGTGTACGTGTGACCCACTTGCGAGCGCGTTCGGCGAACTTCGGCCGTTTCCGCCGCCCGAACATATGTCTGCTCCCGCCATCTTGCAAGCCGCGGCCAGCGTAACCTGACCTACGCCGCCGATGCGTTGCAAACTAAAATTAGATAATGAAAGGTAGATAGAGGTCAATATATCGTGGTCGGTACTTACGACGCTTAACCATTACGTAAAAGCTGTCAAATTGCTATTTGTGGGTTGTTTTCAATCTGTTATCAAGAAGTTTCGTCATTGTTCGTGATAGCGGACTTGCAGAGGTTTTCCTTAAGTTTTTGTAAAGCTTCGGGGTACTTTCTTTGACTTTGTAGCTTCAGCAGTTAAGTAACACATTCTGAAAAACGTTTCCTTACAACTTACTTTTTTCTAATAGACCTTACAGGGAATTTTAGATTCGAATAAGATCAATGTGAGGTCAGTGACTAGATTTTTCTATTTAAGTATTTATTTTGTAGTCACAGACTTTTCATTTCGAAGTTTAAATTTGTAGTAGTCGTTCGTGTACCTCTATAAGTAGGTATATTACCATATTAACAAACTTATTTTTTACCTGTGGAAAAACCCGGAACCTCCTACAAATGCTATCCTTTGTTCGCCAACTGCACCACCAATGCTAGTAAAAATAAGTTTGTACATTTTAACTTCTGTAATTTCAGAGTTACAGTATGAGCGCCATCTGTGTTTCATGATTTGAAACAGTTTCGTAATCGCGTCTGAGTTTGAGCTGTCTAGATTTTAGGTAACTTTAAAGAGTTAGGTAATGATACTAATTATAATTCTGATTTCTCAGGGTTACTTAGTTTCAGATCATTATTATAATTAGCCATTCTTATAAAACTTTCATAGTTTAAACAATAAAAGTAAATGTAGACAAGATCAAAATGTTAACAAAAAAAAGAAAACAAAATAATTTTTTTTAAATCATTTATGTAACTAGTTTCGGCCCTTTATCTTCTTAAAAAAAAAGTGTTTTAGACGTTTGATACAAAACGCCTCTTAATTAAAATAGTTGAGTAACACTCACATAACGCATCTAAGAGCGTGTCAATAACCGAACTTCCGCATTCGAAATTTAATTTTAAATTTTTTCGCCACACACACAGACGCGCAACTTTCACAATTGGAAAGTTGGCGCGCGTGTGTGTATTTCGGTGTTGCCATGGAAGCTTTTGAAAACTGAACAACGCTTGTTGATAACGGTATTTAACTGTTATTTTTCAATTGTTATAACATTTGATTATGCAAATTAAAACTGTTTTGTCTCAGACGTGAATATTTCAATACTTAAGGCATAAACTTGAAGTGTAAATATCTTTCGGGAAAAGTACCTACTGTTTTGTGAAACGTCGGCTTTGAATCTCATAACTGCAATCCTAAGACTGCAAATGCGTTGCTAACCCTGACGAATATGATATAATTAATGTATGCTAGATATTTCACCGGTTATCTTATAAGCATTTTTTTAAATATCTTAACCTACACTATATAGCCACTATAACTTAATTAATTTTCAAAATTCGAAATAGAAAATTAAAGTAAGAAATGTAAAGGACCTCATACAAGGAATGTGTTTTTCTCGACCGACCGACTCGCACTTGACCGGTTTTTAAACCGTGATCTCAGAATCGTTTCATTTATTGTTATACCACTGGACCGTCTGCAATCTGACCTCCATAGCCCTTAAAAAGGGGAATCAGACCAATTGAATCATGCTGTACATGCATGCTTACTGTCACTATAGTCGTGTCGTTCTAAAATGGCCAATTTGACAGCTGTCATTTGTTTGAGGCATGTTTGAGGGTATGTTTTATAAATTTATACTACGTAGACAAATAGGGTAAGCGTGAATATAAGAGTTTCTTTACCTTTTACTTGTCACAGGGAATCCGTAATTCCTCGAGTCCCGAATTCCATCTTCGATAAGAGCAAATATTTGTGTAATGAACGGGATCCCCTTCTTTTATAAACAAACATTTCATAGACACTATCACTTCACAGAATTTTCATTTCATATATCTATTTTCTGCTGAACCTGTGTTGATTTCAGGTTATCTTAAAGATTCACGGAGGTTAGGTTAGGTTAATCTTGTAACCATCACAAGATAAACTGAAATCAACACGGGTTCAACAGAAAATACTTTTCTATGAAATGAAAGTTCTGTGTAGTGATCTCTATGAAATGAAAATGAGTGTGTATAAAACAAGAGTAAACCGTAATAAACACAAATATTTTTACATCCATTCCATAATTCATAATTGTATCGAATTTCACTTCATCAAATCGATTGTATAATTGAACGATATTTTCTGCTGAGACCATGATGTTTTCAGGATATCTTAAACATTCACTACGCAAGTTATGTAAAGTAAAAAAATAATTCATTTATTCCAAATAATCTTATTAGATACTGACAATATATACTCGGGCACGGGCTTCTTCAAAAAATCAAATTTAAGCAACAGCATGAGCATAAGTTTTTACAACTACCAAAAAAAATAACTCGTGCTGCGAAAAAATGCCTTTCGATGAAATGAAAATTTCGCGTAATGATGCGCTCGTTGAAATTTGTTTCGATAAAATATTAGGGTGGGTTTACTAAACAAGCGAACGAACAAGAATTATATGGCATTATCTCTTACGTTTACGTTTTGTAAAAATAAATCCAAAACATGTTCTAGAACATTCGCTCGTTTGGTCTAAGCCCACCCTTAGGTTACCGTTCCAGAGTCTTGTTTTTCTGATTTTAAGGGTCACCCTGTATCGCGGTGGATAAAGCATCCGTCACCCTCGCACTTACATACTAGTCAGAACGTGACAGTTGTTTTATCCACGTCCACATCGATAAACATGACCATAACAGGCCCACAGATCATCGATCCACCTTTTATTTTGAATAATCGACTTTTTTTATACCAGCCAAACTATCCTGGACGCTTATAAAAAACCAACCGTCGAAAAAAATCGTTGGTTCAAAAGGCTTAGCAGCGCATGCGTACACGAAATGGAGAGTAACCAAAAAAGAATCGTGCGCAAAAAAACTTTCACGACTTAGATAACGCCGCGTGGGGGGAGGTGAAAGGGGGGAAAGTCGGGATTAGCGACAACCGTTTCGGATGTGATTGAGCACTTCCGCAATAATTTGTTTATTGTATTTCTATAGATAGATACATGGATTTTTGGAGAACTGTCTTGTGTCTTAAGTACCCGAAACTGACATGCATGCATGACTCTATGTTGAATGTGGTAGAAGCGAAAGAGATTTGTCAGGATCGTAGCAGATGGGAAGAAGTGGTCTCTGCCAACCCCTCTGGGAAACAGGTGTGATTTAATGTATGTATATATATGTATGTCTTGGAAAAGTCGTTTTTTTTTAAATTGAGGCGATCCCAAACTACTTTTTTTATGGAAGGTTGTTTCGTTCCCAACGTTTTGTTTCCTATGGTCTAAACGATGATGCAATGTCAAAACGCCGCAATAGGTGGTATCTTCATTGGAAGTCCAACCAATAGGAACGCCCGGTCCGACCGGCGCGCATGCGCAGTACAAAGCCTGCGTAGAAGCTAGCGCCACCATCGGAGAAAGATAGAAACTTTCATAACTTCAATTTGTGTGTGTCATGATCGAACGAAAAGGCTACAAGTGTTTAACCGTCGCTTGAATCTAATCGCTGTTTGCCTAGGAGTCTAGTCATAAAATATAGTGCCCTTCATCTAAGGCCGGCCGGCCTGCATCTCAAGGGTGGAAGAACCGCTCGTGAAGACGCCAGTCAAGAAGCTGAACGTTTGGTGAGTACCGCTGCATGGTTTCTTGTTGGTGGATGACCGTTGATTTTACCGTTTTGACCGGCGAGTATTGCATTATACTCGATCCAGAGTAGCCGATTTACGTGCATCGTTTAGTCCAACCTAATTTGCTACAAAGGTCATGGCAATAAAGCTAATAGCCTGATGACAAGGTAAGCTCTGGGGCTATTTGACCTTTGCAATTTCAAGATCGATCGATCGTCATACGTCGATATTAATGAGGACTAAAATTTAACGTTGTCAATTTTGAGGACTATAATGGAATGCCTCAATGCTAGTAATTCTTACCTTCACCAGCCTCTGGAACGCAAAGGTGCTAACTGCTGCTTCGTAGTAATTTATTGGGTAAGATCCAGTAGTAGTAGTGATCCAAACGGCACCTGCGCAAGGTCCTACCACTCAAAATCGAAACTCGTCCATAGGATTTTTTACTTGACCTTATTTTGAATGTAGGATCATACCAGTTATCAAATGAATAGCAGTAGATGTAGATGCTCTCTGAGTAAGGAGCAAAAAGTTGGACCATAGTTAAGCGTAGTTAACCATACAAATAACGAAGGCGACAAAAGTTCTGTTGTGCGAACTGCGATGAAAAGTATCCCGACAATGGCTAATTTTCGTGTCACAAAGGAAAAGATTGATAAAAAAATTAATTGTGTGAGTTAGCATGCCCAGTATTAGAAAGTAAGAAGAAAAGGGCGTATGATGAAGTAAAACATTTTCACGTCAATTTTCTATGAGAGGAAGGGTAACTTCTTTTTTAATGAGCCATCCTAGACTTCAGCATCATTTACCATCAGGTGAGATAGGTCACTGAGCAGTCCAAAAAAAACCTGATAATAGTTACAGCATAGCCCTTTACACATCTTTAAACAATAAATTTTAGCGGTATATTAATAAAAATAAACTGCCCTTACGTTTAATAATTCTAACACTGACCTAAATGCACTTGCTAAAACCCAGTGACGTCACTGGTTGCAAATCCTTGCGTGACGTCACGGCGCACGGTGGCGCTCGCGTGTTGCGCGTGCGCACGGCCTTGTTGCATAAAGATTACGGCGACGGGATTGGTTAGGAAGAGCTCCTGTTGTTATTCTTAAAAGGGTATATTTATTACTAATATTTGACGATTCGTGGCTGTTTTAATCTTGCTTCTTAGAACAAGACATGTGGTGAAAATGTACGAAGTTAAAAGCTTATTTACCCGTTGATCACTATTTTGTCCAGAATCTAAGGTCACAGCCGCCTAAGGACATTTGCAACGCCAGAGGCGTCACCAACGTGTTGCCAGTTTCAAAGAAATTTAATGACACCTTTTTTAAAAAGCCTCACATAGTCGCGCATTGGGAAAATCTTCTTTCTAAATTCTTATAGGATGCGCCAGAAACATTTATAGAGAACAGTGTAGTTGAGCACAGTAATTCAAGGAAATGGAACATCCTACTGATGACAAGAAGAAGGACGATGGTAGATGGCCGTTGGCACTAGTCTATACAGTTCCTCGGAAGACTCCTGATTATACAGACGGTAGAAGACGAAGAGAGATGCAAAGTCTCTCCGGAGGCTAAGCATCTAAAGACGATCATATCGTTGACAATGTGGACTCACACACTGCACTCACGACAAATTGGTAAACTAAACATACAAGAGTTCACGCAGATGTTTCCTAAACTGGTACTTCTGAAGGCTGTTGTGAAGATTAGCATTTTTTGAATTCAGATGACCATATAGATCTGACACCTAGATCTGAAGCAGCTGTTCCTAATAGAAAACCAGAAGCAGAATCAGTGAACACTTTGGGAGAGCACGGATTTCAAACTGACCACAGACAGCTCTGGGTTGAGTTCAAGATCGAATTTGATGATGCGTAAAGAATAATCCCTTATACATAACATGGTGACAAATATAAAAGGATTCAAGGGGTCAATGTTCAAAGATGTGATTTCAGTCAAGGACGATGAGTACATTTGCGTCTATTTGCTGGTGATTTATTTAATAAAGGGTTAATAAAGTCTCTTTGGGTAGCTCTTAGTAGCTCTACCCGTCCTTTTTGAACGTCTCTTATTATTAAAGTTATCTGGAAAAGATTGCTATATAGCGATTAGAACAACCATAAAATTGCTATAAGTTGTTTCAAATTGTAACTTTCTGTTGTCTAAAGATTGTATTGTAAACTAGAATTCTGCGGTAACCTGTTGCCCTTTTGAGGACAGAAGATATAGAGAAAATTATAACTTAACTTGTAACTTAGTGTGTAACTTTGAATTTAATTGACCTGGTTGTCATGAGGTCTGTTAAGGAAGTTAGAAACTCTGTAGGCAATTCTATTGGCAGGGCTTGTATTATGGGAGTAGTAGGACCTCGTGCAGGATCGCTACCAGGTAACAACATCATTTTGTTTGGCTTGGAGAAGACTTATGAGGCCTCCTGTTGGTAAGTGAGATCTAAGACCCATAGAAATTTGCATTGTTAAACCTGCAATCTCAAGACTGCATTCTTAAGACTGCAAATGCCAAAATAGAGTCAAAATATATTTTATGGCATGGCGAAGGCAATCGAGCACACAGGCCACCTGGGGCCTATTTTATAAAGCTACAAATTACAATTTACAGGTTACAAGTTTCTATTTGACACAACCTCGACCAATGACGACCAGCCATTTGAGCAGTGTTACCAGTTTAGACCTGTAAAATTGTTACTTGTAGCTTTATAAAACGTGCCCCTGATGGTTACTGGGATTTGTGACCCATACACATTCGCATTCTCAAGACTGCAATCTTAAGACTGCAGTCCTAAGAACGCAAATGCGTTGCCAACCCTGCGGACTAAGATAGAATGCCTCTATGCTATTAATTTCACCGGTTGTTTTACCCCCAAAAAAATGAAAATTAGTTCCTATACGTATCTTATAGTGACTTTAACAATTAACAGCAGTTTACCTCGGAGCTTTTAAACTGTAATGTCATCATACCGCAACCTTCTGCAAATTGCGACTTGGAACAGATGCGAGATGACTAAGTTGATCGTTGAGGTAAAACTAAAAATACCAATAGGCTTAACTCATTATCGTCATTACAGTACCATTTACAATATAACCTTTATAATGCTGTTGGAATAGCGGCCTGCACACGTAAAGTTCGGACCGCGGGAAACGCCACGCGCCGTTCCAATCTTCGTTCCAGTACGTGTAAATGCAACTGTAATAGTAAAATAGTAAAAAATTAACGGTTCGGAACGAAGATTGGAACGGCGCGTGGCGTTTCCCGCGGTCCGAACTTTACGTGTAAAGGACGCTAAAGTTGTTCATATTAAGTACCGAAATAAAGATTCTGAAGATTTGAAGCGATCTATGAGAAAGTCTAAAATAAGACCTCTTTTTATAGTCTCGATAAATCGATGCGCCACGTGTAAAGGTCAATATTTTAAATAGACAGGTCTCTTTGGGTTAGCTCTACATTTCCAAATGAACAACGTCCTAAGGGGTTTTCCGCCGTTTTATTATAAAATTTTGGCATTTACACATAGCGTTTATTAGAATACTGATGTATCTTAATTTAAAAAAAAAACAGTGGGTCCAAAAAGTACATTGCAATTCTATTGCGTCAATGTTTAGGAGCAAAGTATTAAAACTCTACACGAAAGTCAAGCTACTGGCCAATTTTATTTCTAAACATGGAACGTTGCAAGTAATGTGTTTTGAATTTGGAGTTACAGCATTGTATTTCTGAAGTACAGATTTAGGTCACCGCATTCGTTCTTTATTCGAAATTTGAATTATGAATGTGTTTATGCTTAGCATAGCGGCAAAGAATGAAGGGTTAGTGTTGCCAGTAAAAATAAGCTATTTAGGAAGAAAAAAATAAATTAACTTATTTTAGAGAACCAAGAAATATTATGTCTTGCAGTCATTCAGAAATTAGGAGTGTTTGATTATAAGCCCTTATTTTGCACAAATTTAAATACTGTAAAATGTTTTATATAATTACTTATCATAAAGTTTTATTTATAACCCTTTGCCTACCAATTAAGTACCAAAACATCACGTAACTTATACAAAGACAGTACTTATCTATTAAAACTTGTTTTTCAAATGGATGTTTAAAATACAGCCTTATTGCAGTCCTAGCCAAGGTTGCGCGCGCACGCGAACTCGCGTCATACGTTACTTGAATTTGGAATGGTAGAGTCTATGCCATAGACAATGCAAATGCAACTAAGGTTTTGATGCTGGCTGGTAAGAATTTGAATTCGGAAATTTTTGTTTGATTTTTGTGCCAAAGTAAAAGAATAAAATTATTCAAATTTGGAATGTCGGCGTTTTGAGCTCTTTTTGGAGTTTAGTCAGGTTATGTTGCAGAGAACATTAAACGTACGTAGCTACGTATTATGAGTCATTATTCTCCGGCCCTGAAGGAATTAATTTTAATGGTTTTTGATGTTTTATGTTAGTTCTAATGTTCTAACACTTGTCTATTATATATGAATCAGAATGTGTTTTTGCATGCGTCACTGCTTTCCCTTGAAAAGCGTGTTGCAACAAGGAAAATACAAACAGTTTGTACGGTTAGCAAACAAACTTACGAAATCTTTGTACTGCATGTTAATTTGGTCAGGAACTTTCGGTTGTATTTGATAGTTTATCTAGCTTTCCAATTGACAGATGTGCTTAAAAAAATCTAGACCTTCTCCTTACATTACACTTACATTATAAATGTGATATGTGAGTAAGTATATGTTATTCCCTCACGGTCAAGGCTAGGTGGATTTGGATGAAATTTGGAATGGAGATAGTCCATTTAGCATATAGACAGATATAGGCTTCTTTTAATCTCTTTTTTTTTTTCAATGTATGACGATAAACGACTACGCGGCCGAAAGCGACGGACCCAGTAATGGACAAGCACCAATGATGGACACTTGATTCTTATTTTACAGAAGATAAGCGTTATTCATTTGTTTTCAACAATCAATTGACGATGAAATTTGAATTAAGAGTTTAGTGTCCATTATTGGTGCCTGTCAGCTAAAAGTGTCCAACACTCGTGCCATCATTCCAATAGGTTTTTTTTTCTAAATAGGTCCATGAGTCCATGGAGAAAGTTGTCTATAGTCACGTTAGAGCACTCCTTAACCGGAAGTCTGACCAAAACTGCTTTGTATTGTAAAGGTAAGAGAAACTTGAAAATTAAACCCAGGTGTCTGCGCTCGCGCACTGAGTTTTGGCATATAATGTGTTTAATGTTAACTATGAAATAGATTTTCCGTGGATTGCCGGGTTAGAATAGGCCACTTCATGCCTTCCCGTGGATGTCGTAAGAGGCGACTAAGGGAATAAAGGCTTGTAGTGCTGTTAGGCGATGGGTTGCAACCTGTCACTAATACACTGGATAACATGTTAGCCTGATTGTGCAAAATGTGGTTACAGAATTATCAACAAGTTTTTACTCTGGGAATGAAGGTGTGAGTTTATGTATGTATGTATTTAATATATAAAAACCTCCGATACAATGGCAGCCCATTCTTTAAGAGTTGATATCTCCTAAACGGTTCAACCAATTTTCATGAAATATAGCTAAAAACCATTCTGATTAAACTAGCTTTCTTTGAAAAATAAAGTGCATCCAAATCTGTCCATCCGTTTAGGAGCTACGATGCCACAGATACAATAAACAAAAACTAAGCACTCTTGCGCAAGCAGAGCTTCTGTGGTGTTGCCAGCAGCATTGTAGCTTTTAATAGTCAACTTCTGTGACAGATACATCCATACACAGATACACTTACACATTTTAGGGTTCCGTACCCCAAGGAAGTCTAACGGGACCCTGTTCATATTATTATGTCTACGCTATCCGTCCGTACGTACGTTCGTTTAAAGAGCTTTATCTTTTGCGGGTTTTTTTAGAATATGTGCTACTAGGGTTTTAAAAAAGTTAAGTCCTCTATTCCTCATACGTGAAACGTTTTTTTCAAATGTATTTTAATTTTTGTTGTGTTGTAAAAAGCGTAAAACATACTTAATAGCGTCAAATTTGGAATGATTATAACACAAACCCTGAAAAAAAACAAGAAATACTAAAAAAATGGTCAAGTGTGTGGTCGAGCTGATACGATTCGAAATCTAAGCCAAATCCGAATGTAACAATGTGCCTACTGTGCGGTGGTACGGAATCCCCAGTGCGCAAGTCCGACTCGCACTTGACCGGTTCCTTCACTATTAATAGCTACAATTACATTCGTATAATGTATTTTTATCTATATATATAAAAGGCAAACCTGACTGACTTATATATCAACGCACAGCCGAAACTACTGTAAGTACCTAGAAACTTGAAATTTGCTACAGGGGTTCTTTTCATGATGTAAGTGAGCACTAAGAAAGGATTTTCCGAAAATCGACCCCCAATGGGAAAAAATAGGGGTAGTAGCGGGGAACTAATTCTACGCGTACGAAGTCGCGGGCGTCCTCTCGTAGTAATATAAAGTGTTTACATACACACATATAATGCTGCTGGCGGTACCACAGAAGCCCTGCTTGCGCAAGAGTGCTCAGTTTTTGTTTATCTATGCACTTACACTGGGCTGTTACGTCACGAATGTACGCTAACTTAGCTAGTTAGTGGTTTTAGCAGGTGAAGGAAATTTAGCAAGCACATGAAAATGCTTAGTCATACATTGTTAGAAAAAACTGCCAGTATTAAAAAAAGAAAAATAAATGCGTCCGAATCGATCCATCGATTTGACAGCTACGATTAACTAATCTATAATAATCTGTAGTAACGATACCACAGGGGCTCTACTTTGAAATCAGTAATTCGAACTTCGGATCGCCCCGTCACTTTCTTGCAAATTAGTGACGCGTCGAGAGTAAAAGGGATAGCAATAGACGAAGTTCGAATTACGGATTTCAAAGTAGAGCCTCAGGGCCATCCATTTGACAGCTACGAGTAACTAGTATATAATCTGTGGCAACTATGCCACAGCCAGAAAAAAGATCCACAGATACACACCTAAGACATTTTTCGAAATTTAAAAACTATATTCCATTGCCAATCAAGCGTTCCCTCTCTCTTAAATATTACATCCATGGTTATTTTTAGTCTGTTAACCCTATTACGACTTTCCGACTACAAAAGTTAATGTAGCGACTATTATGAGAATAAATATTGAATTGAATGTCCTACGGCTGCATCGACACATCCGCGCATTTGACGCGCACTCATAGATACTCCGACCTTGCGTCGTGCTATTCAACTTGTGACATACTTCTGAGTTGGCTTCTAGCCGTAACCTACCGCAAGCTGAAACGAACCATAAAACAATATCGCTAAAGCTCACTTTTAATTACAACGTTTTCCGATTTTGTTTTAATTGAGACGGTCACAATGCTAGGCGTCCTGTCGCGAAATTTCGAAATTTAAATTTCGAACTTTTTTCCGTTTGCTTTTAAAACGTTTTGTTTTATGCTTGATTCGTATTGGGTTTTTAATTTGCTTTTGTATTGAACTCCTTTATTTGGTATTAGAATTATAATATCGAAATGTTTATTATGTAGTTTATTTTCATGATTATAACTTAACTAAGAACCATCCTGAGAAAACTTTGATCTTAGAACAAGCGTTCAAATTGGTGCAACCGTTTTAGAGTTAAGATGCCACTTGCCACAGATAAACTCAAATACACAGATACACACACGGATACACAGATAAGTACACTTTAAGCTTGAAACACCTCTCTTTCAGCGTGTCGGGGCGTGAACTCTTTTGTTTTCTTTATTTAAATGTAATTTTATTTTTAAACAGTTGCAAGTTGCGACATTTGTTATTCAGCCAGTGTCTATGGCCACTAATATCTGAACAATAGACAATAAATAACATTTTGTATGAGTACTGATATTGTTTGTACAAAGTTCTTAGACAATAATTTACGACATATCAAAAGGTCTCCTTATCGGTTTAGAAATGTTAGAACAATATTGATAAACATTTGTCGTGTTTGTTTGTTGACATGGCAAGCACATATTGTTGACGTCTAGTAACAAGCTATTTATATATTTTTGTTAGAAAAATGTACTTAAAATCGCCATAATCGTTAATTATTTCATTTTTTTCCCAGGGGAACTCAGCTTCCTTTATTACCTTTTTCCTATCCTGTAAATAC
This sequence comes from Acleris cristana, assembly GCA_948252455.1. Classification (NCBI taxonomy): domain Eukaryota; kingdom Metazoa; phylum Arthropoda; class Insecta; order Lepidoptera; family Tortricidae; genus Acleris; species Acleris cristana. Next base: position 3,811,792 of record OX411799.1, read on the forward strand.
AAGGAGAGATGGAAACGCTGTGAAAAAACCTTATGCGCAATGAAAAAACAAAGGTCTGATACATGATTTTGAATTATTATAATAAATAAGTCCTAAATGCCAAATTACCTAAAATCGTAAAGTAGTAATTATGTGTTACGAAATTAATGACTGGCTGACAGACTGACAACGCTTAGCTAAGCTAAACATTAAAAGCAACTGTATTAATATATTTTATAACTTGAAAGACCGTTTTAAACTCATTAAAATAGGTTATAAAGTTGATTGCATTGCATTTGAAATGACGCCATCTTCCATATTCTGCTTTTAAAAGTGCGAAATGCATTGAACAAAGTTGTTAAATATGTTTGAAAATAATTAATTAAGAACCTTATGCTCGTTAGTATAGATTGATAAGTCATTTGCGCTTCAAATGTCACTTAATACCTTTAATCATTCGACGCTTCAATCAGTTCCAAATTCAAAAGTGCGAAATGCGTTCAAAATTATAGTGGCTATTGATTTCCTATAAAACAATTAGGTGTCAAAGAGAAATCGACCTTCCGCCGGCGAGTTGTGTAACAATGTCGGTTGACACTGACGGGGCCCGCTTTTTACCAATTTTCGCAACTTCCCTTCAAGGTTAGATTGATTAGTTTTTTTTTAATTGACGAAATCGAAGGTTAGGCCCTGAAGGTTGTTTGATGAAATTTTTAATCTGTAAACAGTTTAAATTCAGCTACTTAGTTAATGTTAAAGAGAACCAAATAATTTTCAAACCAAATGGTATTTTTTCTCACAGACAATATAAACGAAACATTTCTAAGAATCTAACCGTTCCATATATCTTCGACTCTTTTTTTTAGCTTTATCAAGGGATATTTGTACACAAATTGTTTTAGTTCCAGAACTAAGCTCTAAGCTTTTACAGTGGAATTCATAAATAGGTGTACACTTTAGTACAAAAATTACCCTGAAAACTAAACAACATTTACCAAAAGTATCAAAACCGTTCAATTGTCCCATTTTTCGGAGAAACAATATCTACAGGCTGTCCTAAAAATAAAAATAAATATGTTACTGACTACACCCTGTCTTATACTCGAATAGTATACCTAATATAACCCGACACCCGTATACGCATAGATCGTAGATCCACCTGTATGACGTCATCGCTGCAAGCACGCATGCGTCCACGTGCGTTTACACTGCTTAGCTACTGACAAGGCTACTTGATGCAGTTTACTATGTGACAGTAGCTCGGCAAGTTGAGTTACCTTACGATTTTGATAACCTACCTGATGCATGCATGATGTATTTTTATTTATATTTATGGTAATCCTTTTATGTCCCATGTGGTTGCCGGATTAGAATAGTGCCACTCCATGTCTTCCCGTGGATGTCGTAAGAGGCGACTAAGGGAATAAAGGCTTGTAGTACTGTTAGGCGATGGGCTTGCAACCTGTCACTAATACACTGGTAAACATCTTGGTAACAGAATTATCAACAATTTTTTAGAGTTGTTGGTAATTCTGTAGCTCTGCCTACCCCACTCTGGGAATGAAGGCGTGAGTTTAAGTATGTATGTATGATAGTATATCAAATAATGAGTGAATAAAAGCCACAAAAATTACTTAAACTTGAAAGTATTAAAAACACTCTCATGTCGAAATGCAACGTTGTTTCACATACTAATATTTTTTTGGTTTCACTCAGTCACAGAACTTCTTATGGCCCCTCTTCACGTCGGCGGATCACGGGCCAGCGTAAGGGACGCATATACACCTTAGAGTGAGCAATATATTCTTGCATCTCACTCTTACGTATTGCTCGGTCCCTTACGTTGGCCCATGATCCGCCGACGTGTAGCCCTCTACACCGCCACGCCATTAGTCGGGTCCGGTTCTGAGCTACTCGTATCATACCTATCATGAAAAGGGAAAAGAATGAGAGTGACTACAGTATGTTCACTTTTGTGTCTGACGTTTTTTAATCCTTTTATAAATTTTGTCCGGCTTTAACGTTTCAGACTCTTGCCCGCCAGTATTTTTCTAAACTACCCAGTTAGTCCAATGGGCACACAAAGGCAGCACTGCAAAACGCACACAGCGACAGTCTGCACGTTCCACGCATGCGCCATGTGTGCAGCACTGCACTAGTCTTGATACTTCAGCATTTATTAAAAGATTTGAATTTTTTAAGGTATTTCTTAAAATATACTTGTTTAAGAAGAGTTGGTGACCGGTACGAAGCTGTATTAGTGTCAAACGCATACATTTTCATAACGAAATTGTAAGTTAGGTATACATTAAGCGACACGATAAGGAAAGTGGTATTAAAAATGTCATTAAAACGATTACATATTCCGAGCACGCATAAAACATAAATCAATCATAATTTATCGAAAGACAACGAATAAAAACCGTTCAAAACGTAAAATAATAATTAATTGGTTTGTTTAAGGATCATCTGCGATTATCGAGACTAGGTTAAACTTTTGTAATAATTCATAAGCAATCCTATATTTGGCTTCACAGTCATTATTATAAATCCATCTTAAGCTAACAATTAACATTCCACCTAAAAAGGACGTTAATATAATCAAAACGCCAATTAAAACTCAAAAAATGGTATCAATGTCAGTTTTAGAATACACAATTAGTGTAATTTCTTACAATTTATAGAGTTCATGATCGAATTATTAAGCTAAGTCGGTAAAAAGTGGATCGGGTATTTATTTATTTCTTGGAAATATGGAGTGTTTCATGAAAAGATGTCATAGCCCTGTAATTATGTTCATTTTTTATTAACAGTTTTATTTGAACGATAAATAATGATGAACAATTCGAACAAATACCAAGCTTTGAAATCTTCACAGATTTTTCTTTCAATATTTGCGCGCTGCATGCATTTGGAAATTTTCATGGAAAATTGGAAAATAACCGTCAGGATGACACAAATAAACAGACGTACACACAAAAACCCAACATACACCCCTTTTTATGTCAACAATTGTAACGTAAGTTAGTAATTCCTATATAGCAAGTGTTTTAGCAATAATGTTATAGCTTTTAGATTATCTTACTCGTCCTAAAGTACCAAGAAGTGCGCGGCAGCTCACACGCTATATGGGTCTTGGCCAGGCAACTTTTTCTCGCGCACCGAACTAAGAACGTGTCACATGGCTATGCTGCCCTGGTACCTTTGGGCTCCTATATTATACTAATGCCTGATTACTCCGCCATGATTGGTGTAGCGTGTGGTGTGTGGTACACATGTTCTTATGTTACTTTGGTACCTATGGGATAATATATTTTCGTTACGATTTATCCGTCTCAATAACCTTATCTGACAGATAAATTTCAGCTCTATTCTGTTATTTTAAGGGCTGATTTTTTAATCCCAAGATAAAACTGTCCGTCAGTTAAATGAATTACTATCCTTTTCTGAAATCATATGAAAAAAAAGGACAGCTAAAATTTACCTTCCGAATAGCTTTATCTGGGGATTCAAAAATCAGCCCAAAGAGCGGTGTAAGACTAGCGTTTTTTTTGCGCGTTTACCGCTCGTTTTGACAGGCGCGCTTAAACGCGCGCTACATTTCACGCTTCAATAAGCCGAACGCGCGTATACACGCTCAATCCAGCGTCTTCGCTTGAATTAGTATGTCTGATTTTCGTGGCTCACGCGTCAACGGCCTTAAAAGCGCGCTTACGCAGGAACGAGATACGCGTGGGGCAAACTTGCGCGTTTACGAGCATAAAAAAACGAGCCTATACGCGCTGAAAAAACACTAGTCTAAAACCGCCCTAAATGATGAATAACTAAATGAAAAGCAAGCTTTAAAAACGCGACTGCATTTTTTATACTGTCGTCGATATATACCTATGTTAATAATTGTCATTTTGCCATTGTTGTTATTTCAATTTTACAGTTTAGGTATCATATGTCACTCGGGGTGGTGAAAGGATTCTAACGATACCACACACATCTAAATCGGCTCAGGCGTTTAGAAGTTATGGTGGAATAAAGAATCAAAAACATGAACCCTGAAAATATTGCACTCCTTTTTTTGGGCAGTCGTGTTAATAAGGAGAGTGGTATTATTAACTGACAGATAATTTATCTGGAGATTTGACAAGTCGGCGTTTCATTAGGTTCATTACTATCCAAATCAAATTGCTCGCCAAATCGAGAAAATCCGTGTTGGTCAAAGCGCTTCATAAAAAAAACTAAAAACTATTGTCATACATGTCGTGCTACTCAGTGGATGAATTTCTAAACGCAGCTAAAGTTACTGAAGAGACTCATGCTCTCTTAAAAAGATTTTTTTTAGTAAATTAATTCTAATAATTATATTGGTACTATGTTAACGGATAATGAAGTTTTTTTGGAAAATGTATTAATTGTAATCTGACCTCTTAATGCTTAAATTTACTAACAAATGAATTGAATTAGATTGAATCAGTCATGATTATTATCTCGAGAATATAACAATACAGCACAAATACAAAGGGACAAAACTGCACGTTGGTTGGTCAAAATGGTAACTGTTTTCCGTTTTGTTACCAAACTCCAACCCAATACGTAACAAAACGGACAATTCAATTTTTTTGAGTCTTACATATCGTGAATTTATTTTACCGTTATATTGAAGAGATCCCCACCAATGTGCATCATTTTCACAAATGTAAATGAAAAAACCGTTTTTTTTTATTTTAAATTGTATCATTAGTTCGGTTAAAAAATTGGTTAGAAATTGAGAGGCGCGTTGTTCGTTTTCAAAAGAATGAGGGAATATATTCTAAAAGTGTAAAGAGTATGGTTTATTTCATTTGTAAAAAAAAAACATCGCAACCAGTAACAGTTCGAAATGCTGGAAACGGAAGCGGTGATTGACGTTTCATTCCACCGCAACTACAATGGCGCCAACTTCACTGTACTTCGGAAAATCAAGCTCGGAGCTGCGGTTAAATTCACGTTATAAATTCTTGCTTCGCTTCGGTAAATGAAAATTCAACTGTCATCAGAGACAGTTCCATTTTTATATGTTACTTTGACACGTGTACCCGAGTTTTTTAATATACGTTACGAATTTTGTTACTTTTACTGAGCGTTCCAGTTATGTTACTTTTTGAGATTTAAATACAAATAAATTAGAATATGCGATGTGTTACGCAGCAAGAAAATAAAAGTAAAAAATATATTTATAAAACATTCCAAGATTAATAAATATATGGTTACGTAAAAAGATATGACATCGTATCGCATTTGGTCGAAACGGCTTGTATTTATCTTTCTTTCTCTGTTAGCTTCAGTATCTATCATAAGATAATTGAAAAAGCATGATGAATATGAACTTAACCGACAAAATACTCGCATGTACGGCCACGAACTTTAAATGATGAACCACTATGGAAGCTTGTCGCATAAAACCAACAATTAATTCCTATGTAATTTCAATCTCATCACTTGACGCTGTCATTATGACAAGGTTCTATGGTGGATCAACATTTAAAGTCCTTGATGGTACCTACCATGTATAATTATTCACCACATTCATCAAATAATGAAAAAATAATATATATCCAACTTTTTCTTTTATGGCATGGAGAAAGCACACAAGCACACAGGCCACCTGATGGTAAGTGAGATCTGGGAATTGTCTTGAGACAACAATCTCAAGACCGCAATCCTAAGATTCAAATTAGACAAAGCTGAGGACTAAGATGGAATGTCTCTAAGCTAATAATTTCACCGGTTGTCTTATTACCGGAACACAACAATGTGAACACTGCTGCTTGGCGGTAGTTTAAAGGATAAGACGGTGGACGGACCCTGCACAAAGTCCTAATTCCACTAGGTTAATTTTTTTAAACACAACATTTAAAATTGCAATATTGCAGTTTTAAAAACCTAAACTAATGAATGAAAACTAACACACTGCATTTCATACAGTTTCAAATTACAGTTAAAATAAGCAAAATTCGTATGACTAAGCAATTCATATATATTTGTTAAATTGACAAATGAGTTTATTAAGTTACCTACTAATTTAAATTAAAAAAGTGATGTAAAATTGTAGTGTAAGCTTATTTCGAACTTAGCCTAACAAGGCAACAAGAAACTCTACGATTTTTATTACAAATATCTTTGATTATTATATACAGGATGAAGTTTTTATTCCCTGTTTTTAAACGTATTTTTCCAATCCTTGTAACCTTTCAAAAAACTAAAATTAAGTATTGTAACAATACTATTTAAAATAAATCTAAAAATACGTTACTTAGGGGCCTCTTGCATTCACAAACTTATAACATAAACAGGTTTGCTCTCTATACCAACCTTTTCATTACGCAATGCGTGAAAGAAACCAGAATGCTTTCAAGTGGCAACACCGATCGTCCTTTGCTTTAAATTTCGAATGCATTTACTCGCGAAAGTTCTTTCGAAATGTCAATTAAGATGAGAAAGTAGTGCATTTTAACATTGAATTCGTTTTAATAAGAGTAACCTTTTAAGGGATTTCCAATTTTAAAATACTTAACTATTCCAATTAACCTTCTACGTGTGAATAAACATTATTTAATCGAAAGACAACCTTTTTTATGAACAATTTTTAGTGTCACTTTTTGACAAGTATCATTTTTAAACTAGCATATACTTTTAGCCAGTACAAAACAATGATTCGTTCAAATTAAAAATGGCCACTTTCTTAACGCGTGGAATCTTAGTTGCGTAAGATGTGAAATAATTATTTGAATAATACAGTAGATGTTATGACATAACTTTCTAAATTTTAACAATATGTACACGCAACAGGTTTATCTTTTTAATGGTATATTTTAACGTTTTTTAAGCATGCTTAAAGAGGAAACGGCCAATTATTAGGTTTTTTATAGCTTGACTTTTAATATTTGATACTTTAACGATCTAGGTTATTTAGCAAAGTTTGGTTAAAATGCTGCTTGTAAGTATTTTAATTAGAACGCATTGTAATGCGCATGGTATGATAGTTCATTTAAAACCTTTTTAAATCTAAATTTTGAAGTAGATAATCCAATATCATTGCTATTTTTACCCACAGAAAAGAAATAATGCACAATATAAAGATTTTATCTCGATCCGTTGAAATTTTAAAAATAATATCTGTTTTACTTTGTCTTTCGGAAGAAACTGAAACAGTACACCGAAAAACCAATAGGTCAAATCCTCCCCTGAAATAGCTGGACATTTGCTGCACAACTGCTTCACCAATTCTGTTTCAAACTACCTTTATTTTTTATAGTAGTTATTTTTTATGGCCAGTACTTTTTAAGTTCGAATCGTTCGAATTCATTTGTTTTTTGGCCAGTATGTGCCGCCGGCGAGCTAGAACCTGCAACAACGGTTTACCTTTGATGCTCCCACCTGATGTGTGTGGCTGTTGGCTCTGCTGCACATTGCTCTGCTCCAACTTCGTGCTCACCGTGTTCCACATATCGAACATGTTCAACATATTGCCCCGCCCGGGACCACAATCACAACAAAACACTCCCACATAACATGTTCACTGGAAAAAAGTTCAAGTGTCAAGATCTCTCGTCCGCCGTACAAAAACTTAAGGCTATTCACTGATCCCCTTATAATTTGTATTTTTTATTATTATTAATATTGCGTTTTATAAATACTATTTTTTATTAATGATTTTTTTACTATAATATAAACTTTCTCAAATTCTCAACTAATGTAAATACGCTATATTTCAGCTACTTATTCGGTTTTAATATCAGTCTAAAATTTCGTTCGTAAGGTTTTGGGTATTTGCATTGGGAAGTATTATTATTAAAATCTATTTGTGAATGCGGTACTATTGATTAAATGCGTATAAACGTGATTAAATATTAATATCGGATATTGTCGTTTAGAGCTTCGCGTCGAAAATGTCGTTCGGGATGTATTTTCCTGTTAAAGTTCCGCCGGTGCGTTTTTTCCTCTTCATAGTCAGTTGTCGGTCAGCGGGAGTTCACTCAGATTTGAACTTGGAACACTGGAACATTTTTTTGAAATTAAAACAAATGACGCGTCATTTTTTTCGCTTGTTTTTGCCCGCGTTCCCGTATGCACTGGAGTGCAGTTGCAGTGGGGGTGTTTCAGTTTCAGGCGGGTGGGGGTCGGAAGCGGGCGGAGGCACTGCGCATGCCTGCCATCGATCCCGCATGGCCAGTACTACTTTTCTTGCTATGTGCTATACTTGTCTTATGGCGAGTATGTATCCAGTGTATTATGTCATTCACTTTGATGTTTAGCGGATAGCTTTATATATGTGGTCCCTTTGTTACGTTTCTATTTACCCGCGCGATGAACTGTTGAGCTATCCGAAACGTTTAGAAGGGATAGGTGTGGATAAAATGCAGTTTGAGGCGGTTGTGTCTACATTTATCTGGTTTTAGCCGGTGTTAGGTTTAAGTTACCATGTTTAGCGTGTTTATGTATGAAGTCTGCTACTTGTCTTGTTAAGTGGTTTGTGATCGGTTAAGTTAATGGTTCATACATGAAATAATCGATATTATAATCAAATTTGAGTGTTCAAGATCATTTTGTCAAGCTATACAATTTTAAAGTTCGACTTTTTTTCTGTGCTGTTTAATTTTTAATATACATTTAACATTCAATCGGATTCTCAAAGCTTACTGTCACTTTTTTTTTATATTTTTCTATTCTACAGGATGTCCAAACCTTTTGCAAAGGGTTTCGCCCACCAGTGGGCCGCGCCCTACGTTGATTGCGCTAAATGACGTTCTGACAGCCGCCAACCCTTTTCATGACAGTTGGGTCCCATTGTCACGAAGATGAACTGGCTACAATGGTTATTTGACATGAAATGGTGTTAGATATATGCATACTTATGTGTATACTGCGATTCGGGTTTATGTAGGGTTATACGGGGTGATCAATTGAAATAGGGCAGTAAGGGGAAGCCTGACCCTTTGGAAAAAGGGGAAATTGGTTCTTAGAAACAATGCCTTCGATTTTAGATAATAAAAACTGCATAAGTTTTTAAACATCAATTGCGATTTATTTTCTGTTTTAATAATTTTCGAATGCAATAAATCGTTCTTTCTGGATTAGCTACTGTTCTTTTTTTAGAAAAAACTTCTTAACAGATTTTATAAAAGCTTTGAACGCAGCTTATCTTAATTCTTAAATCGGCAACGTGGTTCTAAAGGACAAATTTCCTTATCTTAAATAGTATCAGTCTTCCCAGTAGAAATCCACTTGGATTGATCACCCTGTATATGTAGGTGGCTATCCTGTATATACACGTGAATAATAAATGGGATCGGACATCCATAAATGATTAATGTGTGATTGGATTTTTTCAAGCGGTCCCTTTATTACTGAAGCAAAGGAGTCTTTTTCTACACACGCGCCATTCCAACCCACCCTTTGATTTCGTCGCCGTAATAAATTTATATTTTTTAATTTGCACCAATATACATTTTAAAGAACAGAGGTTCATTTTAGACAGACAGGCTTACAAGGATATAAATGGAAGCTTCATTTGGCAATCTCACTCACAGCGACATCTTTAAACGGTCAAACATGACTCACCTCACTAACAACTCAAGAATTTCAAAATATACAGGCTGTTCAACTTAAGAACTGACTTTGTTTGAATAAAGATCATCTACGAGAAGATAGTACGTACAGGGTGCCCAAAAACACAGAAATAGAAAGGAAAATCCCCGAAATGTTGCATTCACATGCTCGAGGCGTGCGCTGCGCAGGCGCGACATTACGCAAGATTACGTTACGCGCTCACGCACACAACGACAGACGGCGTGGGGCGAGCGACGAGCGGCAGCGGGAGCGGGGGCATTGGCGGAAGCGTTGACATGCTCGATCAAAGCACTTGATGCGAATGCAAAATAGCGTTTAGTGCTAAGCTTATTTATTTATTTATTTACTATCGTGCTCATGGTACGGTTTCGTCTGTCGTCGTAACAACGTAAGTAAAGGTTTGTTTTAAGTATTGAAACTAAGGTAAAGGTTGCTTAAACGTAATTTCATAGTCATTAGCAACTGAAATGGACTTTTAATCATACCTTATGACGACAAACAACCCAAAAAACGTAAATTTCACAAATATTAACAAACGCATGATAAAATATTTTTTAATGATATGAATTGATACAGCTACAATCGATATTGCAATATACATGCCAATGATTCACTGTTAGTAAAGGACACAAGTTTAATGTTTCTTTTAAGCAATTGTCCTCTTAATTCGTCAACGAATTAATAAATTGCGAATTTAAGTTGTTAATTTTTAATTTTCGTAGATGAAGCGACTAACCCAGCTTTACTTGCCTATAAGCGATGAGGGCTACTTAAACTAGCCGGTTTATCATCTGTCGACGAATATGAAAGTGATTTGTTTATTAATAATATTGGACTAACCTATTTATTTCTGTTGAGTATGTTGTCTTCATAATGCACCATCAACCTTTTTCCCATAATCCACAAAAAACACTTGGTGTACTTTACAGGCAAACAACTTGGTGAAAAACTTCTGTTAAGAGTAACAGATGGTTCTACAACTATTTTAAAATGACAATACTATATAACTGAAAATCAACTAGGTAATAACTGGATAGTTCTATTTATATTCTTCAAACAGTGTCTTAATAGAGAATATGCATGGATTTTTAAATCGTATTTCTCAATAAAATATGAAAATACTGTAAAAGAGTTCACCAAAAGTGAAATTAAAATTAATTTGGCCAAGAAATACGGATGATAAAAGCATTTTAAACTGCTAATAAGACAGCCAATTAGACAGAGAGATCCGATATGCACTGTGATGTGATGTCATGTAACAGGTTGGCCATATAAACTCCATGTTAAATACTGTTTTGCTAAAAAGAGATAGGAACAAATCCTTGTTGGCTTATATCTTGATTATTTTTATAGCTATTCAAAAAATGTTTTTTCTCTACTGTTTGTTACATGAATCAAATTTTATTGAAGCTGTGAAAAAAAGTCATGAACATTTCCTATTGTATCCATTTTGTTTTTACCAAGCTGTAGAAACAAAGCTCCCAGTCAGCGCCCTCTTCCGCCCGTCGCTTGTGCCACGCGGGCCCCAAGTGAAAGTAACTGCCAAAATCTTGAGAAAGTGCGCGAGAGCCGGCTTGATCGATGCCATAATTATTATTACCCATTATAAAAGATATGCTAAAATCAAAAGCCGGATGTAGCCGTTAACAATAAATTTTAAGTTAGCTGTTGTGAAATTTTATGGGCATAGATAATATTTAGCATATGTTAAGGTATTTTATTCTCTAACTCTATGGTTTTTCTGCATTTTTTTTTCTTTTTTTTTCAATTTAACAATAGCACCTACATAGTACACTCTAACAACAACAATAAAAAAGGGCATTTAATTATTATTCCAAAATTAGCTGCCGGTTATGCCGATTGTATATAAAAATATTTTAGTAGTTAAATATGACATTGTAAATACCATAAAAACTGGCATAGCCTCATAATTAGCAACTTTTTAGACACTACAAACTGTAGTTAGTAAATTATTTAACGATCCACCCATTATCTCCTTGGAAAGAACAAAAAAAACATATTTACAAGTATAATCAACGATAATTGATTCACAGATCTACCGTGTCCTCGCATCACGCGAATGACTGTACCCTTATAGTTAAATCATATTCAAGAAGTAATATTACATCCTGCAAACGAATTAGATTTTTAATTTTTTTATTTCATAATAATGCCTAGTTAAATATAATCAAGAAAATAGTTTTTTACAGCATATGGTTACCTATTTTCAATTAAAATATTCTTCAACTGCAATAATTAAAAAATATCACAACGCCTTTTTATGAGTGGCTAAATTGAGCACCATTTATATTTTGAACACAATGTTTGAAATGTTTTCAGGATCCCCCTGTATCAATGCATATGTACTCATATTTATTTACCTCAATAAGTACTAAATTAATTATTTAAATGTATAAAAAACTCACTCAAGTGTTGCGGTGTGTGTGTGTTTAGTGATGGAGCCAACACAACATAATGATTCGGAACAACATTAGCGGCCTTTACACGTAAAGTTCGGACCGCGGGAAACGCCACGCGCCGTTCCAATCTTCATTCCGAACCGTACATTTTTTACTATTTTACTATTACAGTTGCATTTACACGTACGGTTTGGAACGAAGATTGGAACGGCGCGTGGCGTTTCCCGCGGTCCGAACTTTACGTGTGCAGGCCGCTATTGACGCTCACACGTCAAGGGGCGTGTGCGCAGTAATATCAAAAAAAAGGGGGCTAACTGAAAATACTGAAATGTAGTTGTAAAAGACGGTCAAAGCATTGGCCTAGTTGGTAGTGATCCTGCCTACGAAGCTAGCGGTCCTGGGTTCAAATCCCGGTAAGGGTAGATATTTGTGTGATGAGCGCGAATATTTGTTTCTGAGTCTTGGATGTTTTCTATGTATTTAAGTATATATTTCTCTATATAAGTATTTATATCGTTGTCTAGTACCCATAGTACAAGCCTAGAGCATAGTTTGGGATTAAGTCAATTGGTGTGAAATTGTCCCCTGATATTTATTATTATTATTATTATTATTCTATACTAGGGTGTTGCATTTTTGACACTGCAATTTTTAATGAATTTACTCGAATTCTTGGTCCTACTTATCTAAAAAAAAAGCAACTAGTTGGTACCTATTTACGGGTTGACTTTAACAACTTTATGAATCAATTTTCATTAAGATTATGCAAAAAATGGTGGTGATGGTCGATATCATTAGTTTTTGACGTAAGTTGACAGAAAAGTCAGTTATTGTTTTTGGAAAAGGTATAAACATTGAAAATCTGCTAAGTATAATTATTGTTCTTCACATAGAAACTAGATATTTACATTTTATACCTATACTTAAGTATTATAAAAAGTTACAGCGTAAGATAAGTCTGAAAAAAACCTTTTTTTTTCATACAAATGTGAACCACTATTCTATACTCTATCGGTAACCACATCCTACTCTTACTAAATATTATAAATGCGAAAGTTTGTGTGTGTGTGTATTAGTTTGTTACTCCTTCACGCTGCAACGGCTGGACGGATATAGATGAAATTTGGATTGGAGATAGCTTAAACCTTGGATTAACACAAAGGCTACTTTTCATCCCGGAAAATTTAATATTCCCGAGGGAATAACGATACTTAATCGAAATCTACGCGGACGAAGTCGCGGGCAGAAGCTAGTTATAGATAAATTTAAAATGCTTATACTATTACTATGCAGTAAGCAGCAGTGCTCGTGTTCTTGTAGATGGGGTAAAACAACCGGTGAAATTACTAGCATAGAGGCATTCCATCTTAGTCCTCAGGGTTGGCAACGCATTTGGAGTCTTAAGATTGCAGTCTTGAGATTTTGTAGTGTTATGAATTCTAATGTCTTTGGGTCTCAGATCTCTCTTATCATCAGGTGATATGTGTGCTCATTTACCTTTTCTATGCCAGAAAAAAAGATTCGTGCGTAAATAAAATAGTCAACTTGTTTCATAGTTAAGGATTGTAGAGTTTTTTTTTATCGTGTTGCCAATTTCCCTCTGAACAGGGGTGTGATTCCCCGACGATTCTTCGTTCCGACCCCCGTTTTTGAGAGAATAGCGGCCTTTACACGTAAAGTTCGGACCGCGGGAAACGCCACGCGCCGTTCCAATCTTCGTTCCGAAACGTAATTTTTTACTATTTTACTATTACAGTTGCATTTACACGCACGGCTCGGAGAAGATTGGAACGTCGCGTGGCGTTTTTGATAGAATTACACCCCAGCGCCATTATTTTTACTAAACTCTTTTTTTAAGCTATTTGTTACCATGTAAATAAGAAAGTAAAAGTGTCAAATATTTGACTAATACTGCTATTTACCTACTGCGATTTTTTACGGAGAATACACAGTAGCGACTGTTTCGGCGGTACACGAGTTCGGCAGCTTTCTCTCTTTCGCAATTTTTATTTTTAGAACCATTCGGTTAAATGTTGTAACATGTAATTTGTTTGTGGTTTTAAACATGATGTATAAATTATTGATGCATTTTTTTTATGATTAGGATATACGTGAAAGCATTATTTATAGCGGTCCAAGGTTCGATTCCCGGTATGGGCAGATATTTGTGTGATGAGCGCGATTTTTTCTGAGTCTTGGATGTTTTCTATGTATTTAAGCAATTATTTCTCTATATAAGTATTTATATCGTTGTCTAGTACCCATAGTACAAGCCTAGTGCTTAGTTTGGGACTAGGTCAATTGGTGAGAGATTGTCTACTGATTTATTTATTTTTATGTTTATTTTATTACTTTGTAAATACCATAAAAGAAATAAAATAAAACTTAATAAGTGTTAATATTATAAAGCTCAGGCTAGAATTATAGCTTGCTTTGAAATTAAAGTATAGAAACCATGTGCCCAATTTTTTTATAGACTTTACCAAATAATCTACTCAATGTATAAAAAATTATCAACGAGTTCAAAGAACTGTATAGAAGATAAAATAACGACCTTCCTTATTCTTACAACGTCTGTGCTATTTTATTTTAAAGTAATGTTTTTACTAACATAATCTCATAGCATAGATACCTAGGGGAAAAAGGTGATTTTATTGACACCATGTGACAGACAGTAAATACTATTTTAGAATTTGAGTTTTAAGCCAGATAAAGAAAACACATTTTATACTTAAATATTATAAAGGCTGCTCCTTGTGTCCTAAAAATGCTATATAACTGCTATCGTTATAAAATATTTTATGCATGATCGTTATTATAAACATCACGATTGAATTATTTATATTTAAAACAGTAAACTGAAACAAAGCCAGCGAAAACACGCAGTTCGACCTAAAAACGCCCAATAAAAAACCTACAGATACCACTTTAAAAAAACTTTAAAAAACGCCCTTCAGCCCCGAAAGAGAAAAAATATTTCCCAACGGTTTCCCAACGCCGACCGTCCCTTTCTAACGCAAGGCTGCTGTGTATCGGTTTCCCTGTCGCACGAGTGCAATACGAGATCTCATGCAACTGCATAACCTTGATACATTGCAAGTTTCGTGATAGACAATTAGTATATGCGGGTGGTTATTCATTCTTTATTGAAAATAAATACTGCGTTTTATGCACTTTTTACGTCGTTTTAACATCTGGCAAAACTAAAAAAAAAACGTTTTAAATATATAGGTACAGTGTTTTTTAAACATATTTATATTATTTTCATTTGATAATGACCGCAGTCTAACAATTATTATAAAATAAATTAATAATAAAAGTTTTTTTAAGAGGTTATGTTTACGTTGATAAAGAAAAAAATGTGGAATAAAACGATATGATGACAGAAATAAAATCTATTATGTCGAGTTTTGCGTAGTTAAATAAATAAAAAATAAACTTAGCGTTTAAAAATAAAAAATCGACTCAACAATCTTGATCCTTTGAAGGCGGACGAAAAATCTCAACAAAAAAAAAATACCAACTCACATCCAAACATAAAGCAATCCGTTCACAGCACTTCACAAGCACATTTGCGTTTTTGAACGTTTCGCGATTTTTTTTGCGATTTTTTTGCGAGATTTCGTGTGTTTTCGGGCCTAGCGGCCGTGCGCGGTAAGTCGGCGACACAAACTGAATTTTGCGGCGCGAACGGCGCCCGCGCAGCCAGTGAAGGTACAGGCATTAATTTTAGCTAACAGTCACTTTAAAAAGTTGCCGTAGGATATACGTGTTAGGCTTCACTGTCAAAACTAATGTCGTGAATGTTGTCGAAGGATTACATAATATAAAAATATAATGTTAGTAAAAATAATATTAGTAATTAAAATATATTATTTAACTACCATTTATTATTTATTTGAACTTCTTCGCACAATATAAAAAGTAATTAAATACAAATAACAGACTTCTCCGAGTATTAATGTATTTTATGACATGGAATACTCCCATATCGTATATTATAACAGTGTCTATTAAAAACATATAATTATCTACGAAATGTGACCCAAACCCTTATAATGACAAAAGTATATACCTAGCATTGGGACATTATTATATGCATCAGACTATATTTGTGTACACAAAAGTGTATTTACTTATTTAACTGAGCCATTTAAAACTCACACGGCCACATCATCTGCCGGTTAAAATTAGCTTTGTTTTGACAGTTTAAAAGCCGAGAAAGTTACAGTTTCATTTTTAAAATCACTCACTGTCACAGAATTAATAACAATTCTGTCCCTTTACAAAATAAATCTTTGGCACAATATTATCTAAAAATTGAAGTGTCTCTCTATGATATAAATATAAATGGCATTAGTAATGTAATAAACCGCGGTTAAGTTAAGTTCTTCTGTCTGTCTGAAAGTTTGTCTCCATTAGGCCAGGAATTTTCACTTCAACTTTCGCATGTTTCATTTAGATATCTTTGCTGGGTCCATAGGATATATATTAATATTTGTAAAGCTATTACTGCAACATCGAAGCAAAGAGAGGGCGGGTCGCTAGTATTTGCTATGTGTATTATATTAAAAAAAAGAATAAGAAGTTATGTGTAATATTATTAATAAAGAAAAAAAATACATTTTCCAGAATGTATCAAGAATTTATTGTTTAAATTGAGTTCCTTAAAGTCCTACAAAAGGGTAGACTTTTTTTTCAAGTATTTCTTACTTTTACGGAAACTAACCTACAAAGGCTCTATTCTAATACGTAAACCCATATTTCTTGTGTCACGTTATTGTATTTTAAACGATCGGATAGCAATTGCTTGACAGTAATGGCGGCCGAGTTAAAAACAATACAACATTTCAAATGATTAAGCGAGCCTAACCCAGCTAATCCCAATGCGTGGAAAACATCCAAAATTTGCACATAAATATTAGCCCTTCTGAATCGAACCCCGGCCTTCGCAGTGACACTCGGATTAGAATTTAAAACAAGTTGACCCTTCGTATTTGCAAGTCCTGTCAATGGACGAGGGGTTTGGCGAATTGAAAACTGGAATTTGGCATCTGCAAGCCAGTTAGCATTGTTGGAGACAAGTTTTAGAGAGGTTAGATAGGTGTACGGTTACACCCTTAGATGTAAGTGTAAAATCAATAGTTTCTCGTCCGCGTTGACCATCCCACGGGAACAGTGATTTTTTTAATGATAAAATGCCCATGTGTAAAGTCAAGGAAGACGCTAATTCCATGTCAAATTTCATCCAAATCTGTCCAGTCGTTTCAGCGTGAAGAATTAACATACTAGCACACACACACACAAACCTTTGAATAATTTGACAGATAAAAAATTACGATAATTTATTGTGTTGAAGAATTATTCGTAGCTATTTTGAGCTGTCATAGTTACCTTTCCTCTATCAACTTCGTACTTACAGGTGTAGAGATTTTAAAATATGACATTTAGGGTCATTCTGAACATTTTGGACACCATTTACTATTATGAAAAATTGCACGATTTTTGAGATATTACCTAGAAATACCTACTTAGCCAGTATACAGTATCGATAATTTGGCACAACCAACAAAAAACAAAAGAAAAATAAAGAAAACTAAACCTAAACTATAATTTACAAAGTGCTGGTTGCGAAATTATGATTTTTGTAGCTTCAACAAATCGCCTTTAAGCTTACGCTCAATTTCAATTTCATGTTTATATTACAAGTAGCTGTCCGCGCCCGTCGCCGCCCGGCTGTATTTTTTTTCATACAAACCTTACGAAATATACTTTACGTCCTATTCTCAGACCTACTGAATATACACACAAAATTTCATAAGAATCGGTGAAGCCGTTTCGGAGGAGTTTTGTTATAAACACTGTGACACAAGAATTTTATATATTAGAAGAGAGATATTAGAAGAGATTTATGTTGGTGCTACGTAATGATTTTTTTTTTAATGTTTTGATGTTTTGAACTGTTTTTAACTAATGAACATCACAAACAAAACAGAAGGCTTATTGTCTAACGCACTCGCAATCACGATCGTATTCATTTTGAAAATCGAAGGCTTGTCTGCATACAAAACGAAAACAATTGCTCCACTTTGAAGCCGGTTGCGATTGCGAGTGCGTTAGACAATAAGCCCTCTGATCCTAGACAAGATGGATAACAATAACGTTGGCCATTATCAGAATGGTAATCGTTTCTATCCCACATCTAATGTTATAAAACAAAATGCACTTTACCTTTGCTGTTTGCCTTATAAACACCTACCACTATGTGTGGAACAAAGGAACCCGTAGAGTCGTTGTTAAATAATTACAATACAAGCTTATTAAAAATGTTCGTGATCTATTATCATAAATCGTGTCTAATTTAGCTGAATCATCGTTTCAAGTTCATTTGTTTCAAGCTTGAAGTCAGATTCGATAAAGTTTAAATACTAAAATAAACCAAGAATACGGGAATTTACGATTATTTGGTGTTGTTGAAATAAGATTTAAAACTACTAAATTGAATTATTGCATTTTTCTTCGTAAATTAACCTTACAGTATAATATAACTAATTCAAATAATCGAAAGTGTCCATTTTCTTTGCAAGGTGTGTATTTTTACCCGACTGTGTCATACAGAGGATTATGTTTTTCGAGTGTATGTATATTATATCTATTTTTGTGGCACGCTCTGCAGCCTAAACGGCTTGATAGATTTCAACATATGAGGTGTCGTTATTTTCTTCTTGGTTGTAGGGGTGATGGGGGGTCTTGGGTGGTGGGGATGTCTTGCTATAATATTTTATTTAATAATAAGAGGGGTTATTATTTTTGCATATATTGACGACAAAATCAAAAATGCAGTCGGGTTTTTGTAAAGTTTAGTTATTATTATGCCCCCTTAATTCTTATTAATTGCCAAGTCTTGAGGCAAATTCTATTCAGCTACAATTACGTATAGTATCTAGTATGTATTTCTCTATACTCTATTCTCTACTCCATATTTTTTTTCTTCTTCTTAATATGCCTCTTCGACTAGCAAAGGTTGGCAGTCAGCTCCGAAAACTTTTCTGTCTCTCGCGAGGCGAAACAGCATGTTGTCCGCGACTTATTTGTCGCTCGGATCTCCCTTTCTATCTAGTCTGTAACGATAGAGACGCACGGCGCACTGAGCGACAAGCGAGAAAATACAACTTGTGCTACTCGTGTAGATGGGCAGTACTTGTGACACCAGTCCACTCTATATTACCGACGTGTGAAAGAGCCCTCATGTGGCCAATTTACTGAATAATAATTATGAATTTTGAATTAGAATCTTATATGTATAAGCATGTTTATCGTTGTCTAGTACCCATAGTACAAGCCTAGAGCTTACTTTGGGACTAGGTCAATTAGTGTGACATTGTCCCCTGATATTTATTCTTATTTAGTTCCTAAAGGAAGCCGGTCGTGTATTGAATAGGGAAGGACGCATAGACCAGTAACAGTACGCTCGAGGTATCGTACATTGACCGAGATATCGCATCCTTATCAGCCATATCTCTCGGAATTAGGTTACCGTGTAACAGCGCAAGTGTTTTGGCGCCGAGTTTCGTCACGGCGTGTTTACTTCTCTAAGAACGAAGGACTTATTGTTCAGTATGCCAGGCTAGCTGGGTTTGGTGGAGTATTGACCCTTATTGGTGCTTTTGGGCAGTGTATGGGATGAAAGTGAGATTTAAAGATTTATACTTACAAAGTTACTGTTCTTTAATCCTATATTAGTCGAGTAGTATTTGTATATCTTTAGTTTAAAACAAAGTCGATTCCCGTGCTGTCTGCCCCCTGTATGTATGCTTAAATCTTTCAAACCACGCAGCGGATTTTGATGCGGTTTTCATCAATAGATAGAGTGATTCAAGAGGAAGGTTTTTGGTGCATCGAGAAAAATGAAACTGTGGTTTAAAGTTACAGTTTTTAAAAAATTGTAAATGTTTGTTTGATTTACGAGGGCTGGCTGATAATTTTCCGAAATGAAAGATTAAAAAAAATTATATTAAAAAAGTAAAAATGTCATTCTAATCTCCTGACTTTTACGTAAATAAACAGGTGATATTAAGTAATTAACATAAAAATAATAATTTATAATAGTTATCCAAAGAAAAGCTGTTTTCATTTTTGTGAAAATGGAAAAATCTGAGGTGCGTGCTGTGATTAAGTTTTATGTTTTGAAAGGCAAAACCGCAACTCAGATAAAAACCAAACTTGACCGCGTATTGGGGTCTTCTTCATCATCTTTAAGCACAGTTCACACTTGGGTTACCGACTTCAGACGCGGTCGGCAGAGCTGTAAAGATGCTCCCCGCAGCGGACGGCCCAATGAGGTAACGACTCCAGAAATGACCAATAAAATAAAAAAAATTGTATTAGATGATCGCCGTGTGAAGTTGGTGGAAATAGCAGAGATAGTAAACATTTCAAAAGAACGTGTTTTCAACATTTTGCACCAACATTTGGAAATGAACAAGCTTTGTGCCCGTTGGGTGCCGCGTCTGTTGACAGACGAGCAAAAACAACAACGCAAGGATGTTTCGGAGGAATGTTTGGAGAAGTACAGGCGTAATCCTAACGAGTTTTTACGTCGATACATAACAGTTGACGAGACGTGGATCCACCACTACACGCCGGAGACAAAAGAACAATCTAGGCAGTGGACGAATCGGGGTGAGCCCGCCCCAAAGAAGGCAAAAACGATTTTGTCAGCAGGTAAAGTAATGGCGACCGTATTCTGGGATTCCAAAGGAGTGATTTTTGTAGATTACCTCCAAAAAGGAAGAACGATAAATGCCCAATATTATGCTGATCTGCTACAAAATCTTAGTGACGCAATAAAAGAAAAAAGGCCTCACTTGCACAAGAAGAAAATTTTACTGCACCAAGACAACGCCCCTGTTCACACGGCTAAAGTCGCAATGGCCAAAATCGAGGAGTTACACTTCGAATTGTTACCCCATCCCCCATATTCGCCGGATTTGGCCCCTTGCGACTTCCACCTGTTTCCAAATCTTAAAAAGTGGCTAGGTGGACAAAAATATTCCTCGAACACTGAAGTCATAGAAGCTGTAAATGGGTATTTTGAGGGACTTGATGAATCATTCTTTCGAAATGGGATAATGGCCTTGGAGAAACGTTGGGCTAAGTGCGTGGACTTAGAAGGTACCTACGTTGAAAAATAAAACATAATACTTATATATATTGTATTATTTCTATGCCGTTTCGGAAACTTATCAACCCGCCCTCGTACTTTAATAAAAAAAAATGTTCAATAAGTTCTGGATTATGTACGTGTGTTAAAGACAACTCACATAAACCCAAGCGAAGATTGTATGAAAAATGCTTTTCTTTTTTATCTATATTAGGAATCCGGGGGAATACATCTGTATGGACTAGACGACTATCCCCTTAAAAAAATTGTCGTGGTTGAGATGATTTTTTTTCTATGACGTGCGACGTTTACATTGGAGTAGCTTGAGACAGACATCTCAGTCAAGATCCGTTTATCAATAAAATAGCTCTTAGACAATTGCTCTTCGTTGAATAATAATTCGGCTTTAATTGCCCAATGCGTATGCAAGACTGAGTACCTTCATCTGAGACCAAAATGTCGCAGGACGCGCTTGAAAATGTTATTAATACGCACTGACGGGACAACTTAAGCTCGGTAGTTAATAATTAATTAGGTACCGAGTTTGCCAGCAAATTGTTTAAGAAAATAAAAATACTGATTGAATGCTGCCACTTTACACTTAAATAATTGTAATTAAATAAAACACTGGGGGACGATCTCACACCAATTGACCTAGTCCTAAACTAAGCTCTAGGCTTGTACTATGGGTACTAGACAACGATATAAATACTTATATCCTTACTTAATATTATAAACCCAAAATTTTGTATGTATGGAAGTTTGTTACTCTTTCACGCTGCAACGGCTGGACGTAATTGGATGAAATTTGGAATGGAGGTAGCTTTTACACTGGATTAAAACATTGACTAGTTATTATCCCGAAAATTTTAAAAGTTTCCGATGGAATACCGATAATCGAAATCAACGCGGACGAAGTCGTGGGCAGAAGCTAGTAGAGAAATATACACTTAAATACAAAGAAAAACATCCATAACTCAGGAGCAAATGTTCGCGCTCATCACACAAATATCTGCCCTTACCGGGATTTGAACCCAGGACCTCTAGCTTTGTAGGCAGGGTCACTACCAACTAGGCCAACGCCTCGTCAACTGTTCGATTTTTAGGGGGTTCGTTCCTTTGGCCAAAAGTACGTTTGACAAATGTATCATCTCACAAACTTTCACTTCGCTAAATTGTGTTTGTGCCTAAACCATTACATATTTACATCGGTTACATGGGCTTAGGTATAAATAAGTTAGGTGAGGTTACACTTAGGACATATTTTTATTTACAAATTTGTTGGCGTATTTAATTTAAATGTGCTATCATGCCAAATTACAGCCTTGTAACTAGTACTAAGACAGTACTTACATTATAAGTACAGACAGACAAACGGACATGGTAGCGGTGACTGGTGGTTCATTGTTGACTACGGAACCCTGTAAAGTGCTGCTCTAGTACGCTTTAAATTGTCAGCGCTGTAGACACTGTCGAAGCTAGCGGTCCTGGGTTTCCATTCGGTAAAACCATATTGTTTTCAACTTGTTATCGTATTGCCAACGTTACATAGCTCTTATTTACTTGACAGTAATTGCGGCCGAGTTTAAACAATACGATAACATGTCAAAAGCGATATGTATTTACCTAATAGAATGAAACCCATAGAGCTAAGTTTGGGACTAGGTCAATTTGTGAGGGATTGTCCACTAATGTTTGTTTATCTATTCCACATCCTTCTCCGGGCTATAAACTATATCGGTACTGTTACGTCAGTTAAGGCGATAAGCCGTGAAGACGGAACAAACACACAAAGTAATAAACATACTGCATTTATAGTCTTGCACGAACCATAGAAATTGGTCTTACAGCTTTTGTTCGCTACTGCGCCTGCGACCCATTAGGCTAGTTGTGTCGTTTGGCACCGTATATCGCAGTTAGAATTTGTGCTTCATTTTTATACAGGGTGTAACATTTAAATCGGTCAGTATGGGAGTCTGAAATTATAATACATACGAAGATCTATTCCTAGGAACCATGTCATCG
Source organism: Acleris cristana (assembly GCA_948252455.1). Classification (NCBI taxonomy): domain Eukaryota; kingdom Metazoa; phylum Arthropoda; class Insecta; order Lepidoptera; family Tortricidae; genus Acleris; species Acleris cristana. Next base: position 3,834,982 of record OX411799.1, read on the forward strand.
ATTTTAGTAGCATGGAAAATTGCATTCATACATTTAAAAAAAACTTGTACTCAGCTCGGGAATCGAACCCGGGTATTTTGAAAAATAAAACTACATAACAATATTTCTATTTAGATTTCGATTGTGTAGGTCTTAAGCAGTAAATGTTACTATGAAATATGATGTGTAATATAATAAAATTTATTGTATAATGTTTTTTTCAACGTATTTTTTTTTTGTCTCGTAAAAACGGTAAAACTTACAGGCGTCGAATTTGGTGTGATTATATAACAAACCCTGAAGAAAAACAACGAATACTAAAAATGGTCGGGTGTGTAAAATTGGAATCTAACCAACCCTCGTGTACGACTCGCGCTTGACAGGTTTTTTTAAGTGTAGCACTAGCTGTGACGTAGAAAAGACCCTGTAGTGTGTTGTTGTGGCATTGAAATACCAAAATACAAAACAATAGTAATATGTCTTTATAGAATACCTAAACCTAATGAAACAAGTATATTCTTACAGAACTTGGAAAATGTTATACACAAACTACATAAGCGTAAATCTTTTAAAATCATTCTCACAGGAGATTTTAATATAAACACAATGGAAGATTCACGAGATAGCCGAGAATTACAAAGAATTGTACAAAATTATAACTTCCACTTTCATATAGACAAACCGACCCGATTAAACTCTTGTATCGACCACATAATTAGTAACGGACCACATGGTATCGCTACCATACACGATTTAGGCCTCTCCGATCACACAGGGCAAACACTATCTTTCTATACTGAACATAAAAAGCCTTCAATTGAATATTGGTATATATCAAAAAGGGATTTTGGTCAGGATAACGTTCAAAAATTTTGTGAGTGTTTGAAAAGCCTTACTTGGAGCAATGTTTTCAAACAATCGTACTTGAATAGCGCTTTTGAGGAATTCCATGACACTTTTGTACTGTTTTTTAACTTATGTTTTCCGAAGAATGTCATCAAATTGTCTAATAAAGGAAAGAAAACTAGATGGATTACTAAAGGAATAAAAAAATCATGTTCTACTAAAAGAAAGCTACGGTTTAATTTCTACACAGTCAAATCCACAGCTGCGAAAATGGAATACTATAACTACACGAAAATACTCAAACAATGTATTCGCAGCTCGCAGAAAAAGGAAAATACCTCTTATATTAACAATTCTAAAAATAAATGCAAGGCTTCATGGGACCTTATTCAAAATAAAGTGTACAAAAATAATAAGCCCCCACATTTACAAAAGATTAAAACGGGGGACAAAATACTCACAAACCCAAAAGAAATCGCCGCTGTTATTAATGAATATTACATAAATCTAACTAAAAATAAGTATAATCACCGGGAACACCCATTAATACATATGAATACTTGTTATTCAACGATGTTTTTATATCCATGTGATGAACTGGAAATTATTAAAATAATAAAATCTCTAAAAAATACTACCGCCGTGGGATATGACGAATTACCAACATCAATCGTAAAGTCATGTGCCTCTCTAATAGCACCTGTGATGAGCTTTTTACTAAATTTATCATTCAAACAAGGCACATTTCCCGAAAAATTAAAGCTTTCCGTCATAAAGCCGATGCATAAAAAAGGAAATAAGGAGGATTTAGACAATTATCGTCCAATAACCTTGTTACCGGTTATGTCTAAAATTTTCGAGAAAGCAATGCACGCTAGGATTACAGGATTTTGTAATAAATACAATTTAATTAAAAATGAGCAAAACGGATTCCAGAAAGGTAAATCTACCTCATTAGCGACTTTTGTGTTGGTCAGTAATATAATTGAGCAAGTCGACAAGAATAACCCTGTGTCAGCCATATTTTTCGACATGAGTAAAGCATTCGATTTTGTTTCACATGAACGCCTTCTTCTTAAGTGTGAAATGTATGGTATAAGAGGTGTTGCTCTAGATTGGCTGAGAAGCTACTTAAATAATAGAACTCAGTGTGTTCAAGTTGACAACATTGACGATAAACTATTATCTGGCTTAAATAGGTCTAACTACGAACAAAACAACGTTGGAGTGCCACAGGGTAGTGTTTTGGGCCCGTTGCTGTTTTTGTTGTACATCAATGACCTACCTAATGTAACTGAATATAAATGTGTTTTATTTGCTGACGACATTGCAATAGTAATCCCATGTAAAAAATTAAATACCTACAACAATGAAATTAATAATCTAATAAAAAATGTTATAATATGGTTAAAATCTAATAATTTAAATGTTAATTTGGATAAAACAAAATATATACAATTTTATAATAGAAAAGGAGGTGTTGACATTCATGCAGAATATGAGAATACTATTATATCCGAAACTGACGTGCACAAATTCCTAGGCATTATACTAGATAATAATTTTTCTTGGAAGCCTCAAATAGACAAGAAATGTAAAGCAGTTAATAGTTTTGTGTATCCGATTCGAAGGCTTGCAGCAGTTGCCAATAAAGAAACGGCTCTTCAAGCGTACCACGGCTACGTGGTGTCAGTGCTCAGGTACGGACTGCTGCTGTGGGGAAACTCCTATGACATTAGCAGGCTATTCATCAGTCAGAAAAAGTGCATTAGGGCCCTCTGTAACAAGCCACCACTAACATCTTGCAAACCGTTATTTGATGAGTTGAAGCTACTCACTCTTCCATCACTTTATATATTGGAAATGAGCAAATTTGTAAAACTTAATTTAAATCTATTTACTCAACTCAAAAATGTTTGTAGCTTCAACACCAGGTATCCCAGAAAACTAGTACAGCAGAAAACAGTATCCAAATTACGGAAAAGAAATTGTTATTGCATGGCTGTAAACATTTTTAATAACATTCCGAAAGACATAATAAATTTGCCATATAATAGATTTGTTGGTATGCTATGTAAATGGTTACTAGAAAAAAGATTTTACTCTGTTAGGGATTTTTTATCTGTAAGAAATAATTAGTGGCAAGTCATGTAATGTTAAAAAATATTAGGGTGTTAATGCATGAAATTGAAATTAAACCTAGGTACTTATTAAAATTAAGGGTATATAATTTAAGTTTTAATACACAATCACATTTGCATGCTGGTGTTGCCGGCGAGAGCGCTGACCCAATTTATATTATTTTTATCAACCAATGTAACCGCATCTCAAGTGAATAAATTTTGATTTGATTTGATTTGATTTGATTTGATAGTGTTTAAGTACTTTAGCCATTTCCCCCCCAAAAATATTTAAATAATCAGGGGCACGTTTTATAAAGTTACAAGTAACAATTTTACAGGTCTAAACTGGCAACACTGCTCAAATGGCTGGTTGTCATTGGTCGAGGTTGAGTCAAATGGAAACTTGTTACCTATAAATTGTAATTTGTAGCTTCATAAAACAGGCCCCTGAGAGTAAAATGGCTACTTGAAATCCCGTTTTTTTCTAAGAAAAAAATCAGCACCAGAATCCGTACCTACTTACCCATTACATTTACTATCTAAAGTCCAAGAGAACCCAGGCGAGTTAACTGGTAAAGATATAAACATAGTGTTTACAAAGCGTATGCGATATTAGCTTACCGATTTTTTTGACATATAATAGAACTATTTACTTGTATAATACAAGGTAATCACAATTGCTGTAACCAGAAACTGTCATTTTGTCCTAGCATCGAATTCTGCGTAATAATCAACAACTACCTACTTCCTGAGTTGGCGTTGAGAAATCGGATGTTATATGTTATGTTTATTTAAATTTATATGTTTACGTGAATAAATTTGGTTTTATTGGAATACTCAATTCGTTTAAAATACCAGAATTTCAAAATAACAGTTCTTTAAATTTCCACCAAAATATTGGAGGTTTTTTTTTGTATTACTGAGTTGTTATTTTATATATGTACTAGAGGACGCCCGCGACTTCGTACGCGTAGAATTAGTTTCCCGCTACTCCCCCCCATTTCTTCCCGTTGGGGGTCGATTTTCAGAAAATCCTTTCTTAGTGCTCACTTACATCATGAAAGGAACCCATGTACCAAATTTCAAGTTTCTAGGTACAGTAGTTTCGGCTGTGCGTTGATATGTCAGTCAGTCAGTTTAGCCTTTTATATATATAGATATGTGTGTGGTTACCTTTGTTTCGGCGAAATATGTTTGCCAAATTTATGGTTTTCCAACTATTCATTTGCCAACCCGTTTTGTTTTCTGTAACCGTAAATATTTCAGGATTTTTATAAAAACTAAACTAACTCATAGGGTTCTACACGATGGTACTGAAATAAATTCTGAAAAAATTATATAACATTGGCAAATAAAAAAGTTGAAAAATGATACATTTGGCAAACATATTTTTGCTAAGGCTCCCGTGTGTGTGGCATGTAAATACTTTATTGTACAAACGAGAAAATAATAAATAATAATCAACAAAATAGACAGAAACACAAAATGTATGTACAAAGACGAACTTACTCCTTTAAGAGATCTCTCCCAGTTAACCTTTGAGCGATTCTCTTAGCTAACACTAAGTCATTAATTACTAGCTTTTGCCCGCGACTTCGTCCGCGTTTTCTACTATCGTTATTCCCTCGGGAACTTTTAAATTTTTCGGGATGAAGACCCTATGTGTTAATCCAGGGAACAAGCTACCTCCGTTTAAAATTTTCCGTCCCCAGCCCCCTGTCTGGAGTCAAACCTACTACCACACAGTCCAGAGTCACTTAAACAAGTCTATTTACGTTACAAATGTAATAAGAGAGCCGTTGCATGTGCATACAGATCAATTTACATTCGATATATTGCCACGTCGTATTATGCACTAAAGGACGCCCGCGACTTCGTACGCGTAGAATTAGTTTCCCGCTACTCCCCCCATTTCTTCCCGTTGGGGGTCGATTTTCGGAAAATCCTTTCTTAGTGCTCACTTACATCATGAAAGGAACCCCTGTACCAAATTTCAAGTTTCTAGGTACGGTAGTTTCGGCTGTGCGTTGATACATCAGTCAGTCAGTTTAGCCTTTTATATATATAGATTACAATGGATTCATATAATGATCTAATTTATTTGATGGCTTGGTGAAGGGAATCATACAGGCCACCCGATGGTAAGTGAAAAATGTGACCCATAGACATTCGCATTCCCAAGACTGCAATCTTAAGATTGCAAATGCGTTGCCAACCCTGAGGACTAAGATGGAATACCCTTATTTATTACGTGTCAAGTCGACTTATACCCCTTTTTCACTAGTTTCCCAAAAATGCCGTTATTATTTTCGCATATATAATAGAGATTTTATTCAATAACATCAACTGTAATTCCCAGTTTCAAATATTTGCTATCACAATATGTTACTCCCAAAATACCCGATTTCCAATACTAAAATCCCAAAAGTCATCATTAAAAATATTTTTAATTATTTTTTTATTGGGTTTAAATCGACTAAGGCAGGTGTATAGTAATTTATCGACATGTATTTAGCCGTAGAATTATAAGTTTACTTACGTTTTGGCAACATGTTTGTAATCTTGCCTGTACTGATACAATTGTTTTAATCATGATTAAGTTAACTGGAAGAGATCCCTTAAAGGAATAAGTTTGGCATTGTACATGTTAATCTTAAGTTGACGTACGAATTTACTTGTAATTGTATTTTTTTACAAGTTTACTTACATAGGTAATTTGAATCAATCACAAATAAACTTGTAGGAATAAACTGAAAATGTAATTAGAATGCTCTAAAATATGATTTGGGATCGATCTTTTATTAGCCCTACGGTTCATATATTTTGTCCAAATTGACTTTTCCCAACTTTTTCATAAACCAAATCTTTATAAGTTAGTTTTTTTTTCTAACTAAACTTTTATGGTTGAAATAAGTTGTCAGTTAGTACTAGTACTTACTTCATTCCTTTTTGTTAGGTTTAGTTTTAATCAGGACAGGATCTTACCTGAAAAAATAATAATATATAAGTAACATTTCTGGAAAAATCAGGCAGGCTTATAAATCAAACCATCGCAGATTCTTTCCTTTCGATCTCAGTGCAGGATTTAGATAGACATGTTATCATATGGTTTTTAACTCGGCCGCCATTACTGTCAAGTAAATAAGAGCTAGGCACATTATTGACAATACGATATCATGTCATAAGCAATATGGTTTTGCCGATTGGAATAGAGTCCAGGAATAGAAGCATAAAACATAAGTGGTATTATAGCTATACCTAAAAGATGTGTTCTCCGCAAGCTAAGATTATATCAAAGCTTTTAGAAACCCAACCCAAAAAAAAAAGTTAGAACAATAGGTACCAACTGTTCAAACACTAACAAATAAAACGCCCCGGTACCTATTACAAAACATGTTAAGGCACTTAAACATGTCCAGCCTTAGCAGAGCTCTCCGCCTATTTCACTGTAATACGAGCGAAAGGTCTTTCTAAAATGGGCTTTTAAAGTTCCAATTCAAACTGAGCTGGCATCTCCACACAAAGTCTGTGTGCAAAGTATCTTCTAACACTGGCCGGTTTAAAACAGGTTTGTAAAGAACCTAACGGCGCGACGCATCCCGGATTCGCTCGCACACAGACGTAACTTTCTCATGTCTACGTCACACAGCGACAAATCATCAGCTGTGCGGGAAGTGTGTCAGTCAACGGTCCCACAACGGTACTCGGTGAAAACATTACGCTACTCGCCGGTAGATGGCGCTGTCATCAACGCTCAGATTTGATGCGCTTTTGCTAAAGTACTATTTTGGAAAGATTATTTATGTATTTATTTTTTATGTAAGTACTTAGTAGATATATGTTTAGTATTGGAATATGTCTGCTTTATCAATTTAGTTTACTCACAAAATATTTAGGTCAGACTGATTGTGGGGCACTTGTCATTTCCGATTAAATTGTAATTTATTATGCAACGTTCGATGAGGTACTTGCGCTTTTAGAAATGTAATATTTCAGCTTATAACATTGTCTTTTCGAAATTTATTGTTTATTGACGAAAAATATCAGCTGTCAACGTAATTTATTCTTTGTAAGAGTGATGTTATATCGTTATGTTGCTTACGTTTTCGAGCACGTAACGGATTGTCAAAAAAATACGCTGGTGATTTTTATTAGTATGTAGTTAGTAGATAATTAATATAGCAACATTATAGTTAATATTCAGTCGAATTTACAGTGATAGCGCACTTTGATAAAACCATTACAATATGATATTATCATATTATATTACTATCCCGAAACTTAGTCATTAAAACATAGACACTAGTGCCATCTATTGTTCCGTTAAAACAATAGCGCCAACCCTAACTCACATTAGGTACGCTAGAACGCAACGGTAACTTTTACCCGCTAGATGTCATTAGATGTCTTTAACCCGGGTAAATTACTTTTAATTAATATAATTCTGCTCATCAGAAGCTATTAAGTCTAAATCAGAAGCTAGACGGATTACAGTTATACTGCTTATACTGGTTCTTATATGTGTCAAGCTGGTGCAAGTTTTGCTCGATAGATGGCGTTAACGGTAAAACTAGTATTAACTAATAATGTAACTGCCTCTTTGACTTCGTAATTGCTGCCTGTTGATACTTAATATGTGTTTATTCTTGATTTATATTGATAAATAGACAGATTTATTTATAGGTTTTGTTCATACATAATCAGTTACAAAGTTAGAGAATAATTTCTTACCTAACTGCTGATAGATACTTGAAAACAAAACGGTTCCAGGGAATATTGCGTTGAACCAAACGAATTCAGCTGCCTAATAGGATACCCTTTTAAGGCATACATTACAATTCTAAACAAACAATCATTATAAACATGATTGTAATACATGTTTTTAAGTTAAGATTTAACGCATTTGTACAAAAAACCCGTAAATCTTTCCGAGTAACTGTTATCCATCGCCGACAAAGTTTCCAAATTTAATATCACCCATTACGTTGACATACAGCTGGTGGGGTGCACGCTGGATCAATACAGAGCCTGCGGCGTACGCAAATAGAATATATATTTGTCACTATATGGTTTGGTAAAAAAGGCGGGAATGGAAGAGTTTTGGACAATAATTAGTAGATGGCGTAGTTGTCAGTTTTATGTAAAGAGGTTTACCTATATTAGAATAGTAAATTGTGAATTTTTATATTGTAACATGGTTTTTTTACAAGCGTTTTGGTTACCATGCAAATGTAAGATGTTAAAAAAATGTTACAGATATTTTTAGAGCGGATTACATTTCTAATTATAATTACTTTTTGATAGGATACTATTACTTAAAATAAGTTATGATAAGTTTTCGTCATTTCCGATTTCATTAATTATTTACTGAAATGACGTATTAATTTATTGTATTTAATAAATTACAAACATTAAAATAATATTAAAGCGAAAAAAAATCGTCGATCTTAGGCAGGATAATTTGAATTACGTACATACGTTGTTAAATAAGTAAGTTCATAATTTATTTAATTAATTTATAAGTAGTACTTTTAATGTGATCATGTCCCTTAAAAATACCACACAACATTTCTTCATTATAGTTATTTAAAAATCATTATTGGTTCAGGTTTACTTAAATTCAAGTAAGTAAGATTCTTCCGACTTCTTTTTTTTAACCATATTTTTGACTATGGGTTGAGGTAGACAATTGACTTGCGTCTTAGCTCCATAGTTTCAATATTTAAAAAAGTAAAAGTAAATATAGCAGAATGAATATAAATTATTCTCCTTCCAAGTAAACGCAGGTGTGCTGAGGCTAAGCAAACATGCATAAATTATCTTTTTTGTCAAATAGACATTCGTATAATTGTTTACTTTCACTAAATAGGTACGTGAATTTAGCACAAAAGGTATTTGACCTGTTGTTCTTGGTATTTAGGAAAGTGTAGTGTTTTATATTAGTTTTGTTAAAGAAACTAACAATACTATACCTTAACCTTAAGTGATTTACTATTTAATGTAGCTTAATATCAAATTAATCTTAATCTTTCCCCCTCTTGACAGTTTGTTCGAGAATGAACTTCATTATGAGCGTTTGCTGTCAGCATTTCGGCAATTTTTATTTAAATTTTATGACCCACTAGCGCTACCGTTTCCGTACTCGCATGCGTACCTGAACTAACTAATGAAATGTCAGTTCCATTCCAAGGTTGATTCCTATCTGTCTTTAGACATACCCTTACAATCTGTAGTTCGGTTCGAATGCCCGCCTTTTTTTCGCCCCAAGCTATTTTTTATTTTTAACCTCTAAACAGCCAGTACAAACTGCCATTGCCAAAAGAGGCTGAATACTTTTTTCATGCTTTTTCTAACCGTTCGTTCTTTAGTTCAGTATTTAATTACATAAAAAAACATTAAAGACTCAGAAACAATTATTGACACTCATCATCATTATTTTTAGGGATCGACAGGACCTGGGACCGCTAGCAGAGGTCGTCTTGTATAGCTTATTTGACAGAATAAGATACAGTATAAGATCAGGGGGCCGTTGTAGTTCTCAACAAACAAAGCATATTACAAGCACACTTTAACTATCCTGCGCTTATAAATAAGACGGTTAATGTGAGCCAGTACTAGGTATCCTCAAACGAACCCGCCTTCTGTAGAGAAAATCATAGAAGGACATTTTATACGCCAAATATTATCCAAACCAGCTGCCTTACTCTCAGGTACTTTTTGATTGACTAGCTTTTCCTCTTGATTTCGTGCTCATAGAAGTTTTTTACCACTATTCTAGTACTCCCTCCCCCCCTCCCTCCAACCACATGCTTAAAACAATCTGCACCAATTGTTAAGGCAGAACCAAAAAATAAACAAACATACACACATTTCCACATTCATCATATTATTAACGACAACAATAAATACTAACAAACGCTCGCATTAATTTGTTAATGTGTTAAAAATAAACACATCCTATACACCCAGTTTCACAAACGTTTGTTAAGCACTAATCTCCCATTAGGACATCCTGTCACTTTCTTATTCACCAAGGCAGAAAGTAACAACACGAAACTTATGTATTCAAGATGAACGCTAAGTTATCGACGTTCGAAAATCGAATTAGATTGACGTTAAACAATGAGCCGATGACAGATCACGTCCACACATGTCAAGTTTATAGAAAAGCGAAACTTTAGCCCCGTTTACCTCCCCATAATTAGTACGCTTGTCCAGGTCTAGCTGAATCTAGGTCAGGGATGGCTCAGGACCTATTTCAGTACGCAACTGGGACTATTGATTTTCTCGTTACAATTCCGTTGTGCAATATTTATTTTAGAACTGGTGAACGCCCATTTGAAGGCTGAATAAAGATATTAACCCCATGACGCAAAAAGAGGGGTGTTAAAAGTTTGACCGCTATGTGTGTGTGTGTCTGTGGCACTGTAGCTCTTAAACGGGTGAACCAATTTTTTATTTGAAAGCAGGTTTTTTAGCGGTGGTTTTTAGCTAAGTTACATGAAAATCGGTCGGGCCGTTTAAGAGATATCAGCTCTGACAGAAGGGGTCAGCAGTATATCGGAGGTTTTTATCTAATTATAAGGCATTAATTATACTTTAGTTAGTTAGAGGTACAAACTAGATGCCTGAGACTTGTGCATGTAATTTTTTAATTTCGCTGCTACATAGTATTTTTTTACTTATCTACCTACTACATCTTTACGACGATTTTACGACGTAAACCAATCCTGGCATAGTATCGTCAACGTTTTGATAGCTCTTATTTACTTGACAGTAATGGCGGTCGAATTAAAAACAATACAATAACAAGTATGTATGTATGCATGTAAACTCTATTGCACAAATAGAAAATAACAAACTAAAAAAAGAAACAGAAACAAAGAATTCATAGCTGATTCGATTCCAGGTGAGACCAGCAAATTATAAAAATCTTTGAATGCAGTTTTGTTTCTTTAAAAAAATAAAAGAATGTTTCCTTTAAGTTAAATGATCTAACTTAAGGATATAAGGCAGTTCCCCTCCAGGGGCTATAATTTTTTTCCAACCTGTACGTATATGACCGAGATAGTAACATCGTGACGTCAGCAATAAAAACATTGCGTTTCGTTAGGTCAGCGAAAGTGTGAAGGCACGAATCCCCAAATCCATTTTTACTCTCTCTTACACATTTTCCTACGTATCCTTGAAGGCAAGCTTTCCCCCCTTTATAGCGGATGTTCATATAGGGTACGCGTGATTACCTACCATCTTATCTTAATATCTTATTAGCACATTCATGGCTGCCTAGCGTGATATGACCCTATTCATTGTTTCCTGCTTCTTCCAAGAATAAAAACAGTACCTACATTAAATTGTATCATATTAATAACAAATAAAATTACCATTCGTATGTGTTAAGAATCTTATATAAATAAAAATGAATCGCCAAAATGTATGTGATCGCATAACTTCCGAAAGACTGGACCGATTTGGCTGATTTCTTTTTTGTTGTGTTCGTCATTGTCAGGACAAGGTTTGTATGATAGAAAATAATTGAAAAATCCACCGGGAAAGTCAGAAATTTGCAGCGGGGCTAAGCCGCTGGCGGGCTGCTAGTTTTAAATAAAAATAAGACATGATTTTTTTTTTGCGTTTTCATTATTTACTTAACTAGATTTCTACAAATGTCTACAAACATAATTAGACCTAATTTATTTTGTTTTATAAACAAACAGTACACATTTTCGATGAGACGCGCTGTCAACATTAAATTGATCATTCGTTTGTCTAATTTTTCATGCGATATCGACCCAATCAATATTTTCGAACGACGTTTTGCCGCGCAGTATATTTCCGTGACTGTAAGCTGTCCTTCTGCACAAATTAAACGCTGATCGCTTGAGTTCTATTATAAATGGATGTAACATATTTTTTTACTAGTAGACTATTAAAATACATATACGTAAGATGATATAAAAAGGCTTGCCTAGTAAACATAACAAAACATCACTCTTTACTTCCGATCTCCGACATTGTTTGTGCCATTATCTCACAGTACTCAAGGACTGGTAACGTATTACATTATGCAAACTAGATTGATATTATGTCATATCAGCGGACATTAAACTACATTAACAAGCACTAAGCATTGTTTATCTAGCTATAATAATTCTACTACCGTTCTGAATATTACAAATTAGAAAGGAAATTCGTAATACTAGGAAGTCTTTATACAAGTTTATCTTTCGAAGACGAATTGAAACACTCGATATTTTAAAGTGTTGAAGATAAATAAGGTCTGATATTAACTATCTTTTTAATATTCTTCGTAATTCCTAGTAGAATTAACACTGCCTATTTCATTGCGGGAAATTAGTCTCTGCAAACTGTGACACAAACAAAATAAATACCTGACGCAGTCGTAGTGGCTACAGTGGTAACTGACGCAGTGGTGGTGGTCGTGTCGGTTGTCGTCGCTGCTGCATTCGCCATCTCAACAATCCTGTCCACAGCTACTCTGTTCCCCGGCAGAACTCCTGGACTCTCAGCAGGCTCCGGGGTGGCATCCTCACAATCTATCACCTGCGGGCTCGGGACAGTCTGAGTCATGTCGTTGGCGACTATCACGTTGACTGTGGTCAGAGAGGACAGATCGCTAGAGTCTCCGATATGAGGAGCATTGTCTATGTAGACGGCTGCTGAACGTGCTCCCAGCGTCTCCATCACACTCTCAGCCAAAGAACGGGTTGAGAGCTCATCCATAGTGATGTCCTGCTTGATATCGATGATGATTTGGTGCCGCTTCATCCCGCTCCCGGAAGGAGACTGCACCTGGTGCACCAACACCTGCGCCTCGGCCCCCCCCTGCGACATATGGTGCTGAATCACCTGGCTCAGCTGCCCTTCCAAGTTCTCCCGCCCCGCCATCTTCCAGACTTAACTCTCGAACACTACACTATCAAAGCTCGAAATAAGGTCAGACTTAGAATATCAGTCGAAGTTACAAAATTATTGCGTTTTGATAAACTAATGAACACTGATTATCACTGAACACATGATGGTCGTCCTTGGGCCAGTTTGACTGCAGCGTTGCACCGCGCAGATGCAGCGGAAGTAGGTCAGGGGTCAACCGGCCTGATGCTGTTGTTAGTTGTGCGTGGTTGTTGGCAGTGTTGTGGTGGGAGGCACTGTTGTGGCTACATGTTGTGGGTGACACATTGGCACGGTGTCCTATTTAACGCGCGGCCGTCCGCCCCGTAGCGGCCTACGAAAGCGTAGCGCTACGCGCCGGCGTAGGCCCGCTGCTGACTTCCGGATAGGGGTGGGAAGACGAGTCTCGAGATATCGGTTTTGGAATTTGTTCGTTTTTGTAATTTTTGGTAAAAAATTATGTAACCGGTATGAACTATAGCACATTTTATTACATAATTGGTGGATAGTCTCCTTGATAATGAATAAAAAATATAAGAAAATAAAAGTCAAATTAAATATATTGTCGTATTTTATTGTTAAATAAAAATTACCGAGTGCTATAGCATATTTAGTAAATAATATTTAAGAAGGATACTAACTTAACCTTAAACACATAAAAAATGAAGCATTTGTCGGAATTGAAATGTTTAAATCGACGTTACAAGTACTCTAGCATTCCCTTTTATAATTTTTACTAAAACTGAGTGAGATAAATATGGCATCTAAAGTTTGAAATAGCTTGCTTTGATAATTATTTAAAACAGAATAACCGGTCATATTTGGAAATATTTTATACTAGCTAGCAACGGGCGTTTTCCTACCCAATTTCAATTTAAATAAAGACCGAATTTTTCTATTTATTATTTATCCGCCGTGTGGTTGCCGGGTTAGAGTAGTGCCACTCCATATCTTCCCGTGGAAGTCGTAAGAGGCGACTAAGGGAATGAAGGCTTGTAGTATTGTTAGGGGATGGGCTTGCAACCTGTCACTAATACGCTGGTAAACATCTTAGCCTGATTGTGTTAAATGTGGTTACAGGTTTAACAACAAGTTTTAAGAGTTGTTGGTATTCTATAGCTCTGCCTACCACAGTCTGGGAATGAAGGTGTGAGTATATGTAAGTATGTATGTATTATTCTGAAAACCTTTTTTGGCCATACATACTTATGCTTTTTTTAATTGGTGCTCTTGCTAACAAACAACATCAAATTTCTATTTAATAGATAATTTGACGGTGCAAAAGTCTCCAAAATATATTTAAATCTGGATAAATTGGATTGGATTCTGGATTTATTGTCTTTTGGATATATTAAAAAAATATGTAAGTAGCTTTGTTTCTTCCTTCACGACATATAAGTTTGTTTTATTTCTAAATGGTATTTGAACGCGCATCAAAAAAAAAACGTGACACCTTAAAAACCTAAACTGCACAGCAAAAATACCAAATTATGATCAAAAGCGTAGTTTGCTGAGCGTTTAGTTCTTTGTTTTGCAGTTCAGTAGGGCGTTTTTTTTTTTGCTTCCCTATTATAATTATTTTTAACACATAAAATTAATACGCTATTAATTATCTTGATTTTACACAAAAACAATTAAGAACTAACTACACGGATGTACCTTCTGAATAAACAATGTCTATGCTTGCATGTTAGAATATATCCCAGGATCTATCCTCACAATCCGACCTCCCGTGCGCCCGTCCCTACGGCCGACACGTGCCCGCGCATGCGCTTTCTGCGCACATTTCGCCTCCCACTCTACGGGCTACACGCGTCCCTCTCGCCCCGCTTCGATCCACCAGGAATGACGAAAAGTACATAATCGAATTTTATATGGGCCCTCCGCGTACCGATTGAGTACCGTCCGCAGCAAAAGAGGGCAGTGGCCTTGAGGGAAACAAAGGAAATGTTTATTTTGTTGTTTTTTTTTTAAATATGCCTTATAATTCACTTTGGGGCTATAGTTGCCAGGTTGGTGCAAAAAAGGATATTATACACTGTATGTCATTTAGGTACACGCGGGTTGTATCCTACTCTGTAAAGCCATATTGCATTTGACATGTTATCGTATTGTTTTTAACTAGTTAACCCTTAATAAGGCCCCGCTAAAGTAAAAATACTAGACCAAAATGAAATACAGTCGTGGAATGGCAAGTCTCTAAATAGATGATGTTATATTTCAGGAAAATACAATAAAAATAGTATCATAATATGTAGATATTAAGTTCAATTTCAGCTTATTGTAATGTGGTCAATATAGAGCCTCTGCCTTATTAAAGGTTAACGATACGATAACATGTCAAAAGTAATATGGTTTTTCCGAGTGGAATAGAACCTCGGTACTAACTAGATTTTTGTTCATTTTCTTATTTATTTATTTATTCTTTATTGAACAAATATATAAATTTGAGTGGTGAACTTAGTGCCTAATGAGTCAGTTAGTGACTTTCACTACAAGTTATTAATATTAAATTATAAAACTGTACTCAAGAACAAAATGTTGAAGAAAAAATACACTTAATGTATTAATGTTTTACTTATATATACAAGCGTTGTTTATGTATGTATTTATGTTTGTCTTTTGTTGCGCTGTAGAAACTAAACGCGTGGACCGATTTTGATGATTCTTATGTGAATCGATTTGGCTTAATTTTGTGAGTGTCACTGAAGATATGACAGTAATCAAAATTCAATATGGCGGCAACCAGGCACCATATTGTTAAAAAGAAAAAAGTCAAACTATGACATGTGGGGTATCATTAAACAGGTATTTAAAAATCATCTCTAGGATACTTTTATTATTTTTCACTTTGATGATCACTTGAATGATCATTAAGGATTTATAACGTTTTAAAATTGATTAGTAAAAGTCGAGTTTTTTAAAGCTTGCTTTTTGTTATTGTTTCGTTTGCTATCGCTACCCGGGTATTGCGTAACGCTTCAAAACAAGGGAAGCCGGGGTAAACACAGCCGTCTCCTGCGACGTTTCGGTTCAGGTGACGCCGTAATACCGTATAACCGTAGGGCGAATCTAAGGATAGAACGTAGAAAGACGTTTGTTGACAACAGCGCCATCTCGTGTTGAAAAGCTGTAAATATTAAGATGAAAGAGGTTTTGCGGCAATGCTTTAAATATCAAGAAATATAATTCCATGTTCATCTATATATATAAAAGGCAAACCTGACTGACTTATATATCAACTCACAGCCGAAAGTACTGTACCTAGAAACTTGAAATTTGGTACAAGCGTTCCTTTCATGATGACTGTAAGTGAGCACTAAGAAAGGATTTTCCGAAAATCGACCCCCAACGGGAAGAAATGGGGGGAGTAGCGGGAAACTAATTCTACGCGTACGAAGTCGCGGGCGTCCTCTAGTACCGTGTAACCGTAGGGCGAATCTAAGGATAGATAACGTAAAAAGACGTTTGTTGACAATAGCGCCATCTCGTGTTGAAAAGCTGTAAATATTAAGATGAAAGAGGTTGAAGTTGCGGACGCTTTAAATATCAAAAAAAATATTCCATGTTCATTTCAATTGACACATACTTTAGTATATTGCTTAGTTTATACGATATGTGCCCTTTTGGAAGATTTTTATAAACAATTCATTGTACTCTGGATTTTATTAAATAAACAGCGTGTCACATACTGTAAAATATGGATGACAACTATATTTTAAAGCTTAATTTACTTAAAAACATCAATATAACATGAAGAGTGAGACATCAATAACATGTAAACGTATCTCTAAGCCTCCTGTATAGACTCGTAGGTACGTATATACACTCCAGAATATATTGCGTCGCATTGCGTTACTGAGTAGGTAGAACAAACGAAATGTTTTTTTTGTATTTAAATTATAGAATCATAGCTTAAAATCATTTTTTATAGGTACTTCTTTTATTTACGAATAAATTCTTTGCTATATCGCCAATATATTATACACTCTTTCTTCCCTGTCTTTCTTGTTCTGACTGATCAAAAATGCATGTTTATTAGGTTTTATGTTTTAATTTAAATTTGTTTTGTGTCAGTAAACTAAACATTAGTTTATGTCTTAAAAGTCAAATTTTAAACAAGTTTTTGCTACAAGAATGGTCTTTAATTTGGGTAATGTTTACTTACTCAATATAATATTATATATTTGGTAGTTCCTTTTAATAATGGTTAAACAGGTTTAGATGAAATTTGACTCACAGATAAATCTTATCATATCTTGATTTGATAGGTACTTTTTATACCATCATAGAGTTAATTTTAACCGGATCTACGAAGTTGCGGACTAACGCTAGTTTAAACGTATAGTATTATGTTTGTAGTAATATTTGTCCGGAAAACGGCTACATCCCTTTTTTTACCCTACTGCATCATTTTTATGCCACCTTTAAATTACACTGGATTTTATAATTAATGTTGGTTTGTATTATGATCTCATTATACCATTATACTTACCAATTATTTCGCTTATTATTATACAACTAGCGATCCGCCCTCGCTTCGCATCGGTTTATGTGAGTTTTCTGTAAAAACCCGTACAAAATCTAGGATGCCTTCCTCTCTATCTATTGCTGAAAACTGCATTTAAAAGATTTAGGCGTACAACACAACACAGTAAAAACAATTTCGTTTTAGGCCTGTTATCGTATTGTCAACGTTTTGATAGCTCTTATTTACCTGACAGTAAAACCGGCCAAGTTCAAAATCATACCATAACAGGTCAAATACGATTTGGATTTTACCGCCTGGCGCCTAGAACACAGCAGCGCAGGTGCATATTTTGGGACTCGAAATTCAAGTAACAAAAAACAATCGCCTGTGTTATAAAATCCGAAATTAAAATTAATGAAGAACAACTTATTTTTTTCTTTGTCAGTAAAAGATCCCTTTGTCCAGGTTCTCGACCTGTTACGTCAGCGCGCAGGCTGTATGTGTTTGTCTGGACGCTATGCGGCACCGGCGTCCTTGAGCCGTCTGCAAACTTATCTACGTACGATACTACGCAGGACGGGGAGCTGTCGGGACGAGGACGTTCGTAAGAATGAGAAAGGGCTAAATTTATCTGTCAAATATGCATTACTTGTCGATTGTGAAACAGGCGGTAAGTGATTAACTGTGTTCGGTATTTTCCTTAAGTAATATATTAAATCAGTGGAACAAAAGATGCATCCACTCTTACTTTGTAATTTTACCAAAAACGTTCAACGACCCCCGCCATCTGTTGCTGAATAGCGGAACTTCGGTAAAAGTAAAACTGGCAGTCACGTGCGCCAACTAACGGGGAATAGCCGAACTAGGTTCGTTGAACCCCGAAATGCGTCCGTTATGCAACTCTTACTGTTACGGTGCTTCGTGGCGCGAATTTTAAAATCGGAACTGTGTTTTTGGTCAATTGTTTTCTTTTTACAGTTGCGTCGGGTAGGTTGTTGGCAAGGCCGTTTCGTCATAAAGAGGTTGAATGTGTTTTAAAATGTTTGTAGTAATTTCGTACCAAAAAGTGCCCAAATAATCCGCACAGATAAGAACGCGCTTTTTTGAAACGCAAAGTGGCAACGAAAATCTATGTTAATTATGTAATATAATTTGGTCCTCATTCAGTAAATTTAATAACTTTAACTCTTTCAGTTCATACAAACATTGATAGATAAACTATACATGTTAATGTTAGTAAGTATGGTTATTTTCCAAGCATTTTGCATCAAGTCAAAATTAAATCAAATATTCATTTGACTTAGTTTGGCCACATCGCAGCTCTTTTACACGTCACGTCTAGTGAATCACCAACATTTCTTTGACATTCCGTAATTCCAAAAGAGTCACAATAAAATGCAAATTACCAAGTTACTTTCCCACATTTTTACAAGCAAACATTACACGACAAATATAACGGAATGGCAGTCGCGAGGGTCAACGCCCTCTTTCGGTGTTCAAACCGGTTTCGATAACAACTTGCCAATAGCTATAGACCAAGATATTGGAAATACGTTTTTTTTGGTCATTTTTGTTCATAGAGAAGGCATCGAGCGCTCAGGCCACATGGGGCACATTTTATGAAGCTACAAGTTACAATTTTACAGGTCTAAACTGGCCACACTGCTCAAATGGCTTGTCTACATTGGTCGAGGTTGTGTCAGGGCGTTTACACTAAAAAATTGTACCCAATTAAGGCCTGAAATTAAGGAGCTTTAACTATGTCCGTTTGGTGACGAAAATTAGCTATACATTGCGGCCGTCAATGTATAGCTAATTTTCGTCACGGCATTCCATCTTAGTCCTCAGTTGGCAACGCATTTTGCAGTCTTAGGGTGCTTCCACACTAGCGATTTGTGCACCACGCTCGCCGCGATCTCGTGGCGAGTGTGGTGCACATTAAATCGCTGCGAAATCGCCGGACAAATTGCTAGTGTGAAAGCAACCCTTAAGGTTACATACAGGATGTACCTGAAACCTACCTCAACCCGCCTAGGGCTGATAGAGCAGCTAAAAAGCTAGTTCATAATGAAAAAAAACCATATTAAATATAAGGCTTTCGCCAACGCTAGATGTACCTACACCTATTCTTATTCTTATTTATGACGTTAGATACAACTGGTGGAGAAGCGGTGTTCTCTTAACACAAGTATCATGTATACTTAAAAAGAGGCACCAGCACAGATATTAGCGGCCTTTACACGTAAAGTTCGGACCGCGGGAAACGCCACGCGCCGTTCCAATCTTCGTTCCGAACAGTACGTGTAAATGCAACTGTAATAGTAAAATAGTAAAAAAAATACTGTTCGGAACGAAGATTGGAACGGCTCGAGGCGTTTCCCGCGGTCCGAACTTTACGTGTAAAGGCCGCTAATGTTACACAATTTAAGTTACCTACTGAATAAATCATTTTCATTTTTTCATACTAGGTGTCCCAGTGTTTGCTTTTCACTTTGCATGGAAAAAAACAACTTTATGTGATTACCTACTTAAAAAAAAAACGGTCAATTAGGTTTAAAAACTTCTGTTGAACACTGACCCATAGACATTTGCATTCTCAAGACTACAGTCACAAGACTGCAATCCTAAGACTGCTCATGCGTTGTCAACCCTGAGGACTAAGGCCTCCCCTTTGTCTCTCCACTATAGTTTCTGAGCTGTGCAGGGTATTGATTCTCTCAAAAGCAAAGGTGAGCGAACGCAGGAGTGATGTCCAAGCGGCGAGTTTAAGTAGTCCCGTCAAAGCGAACAAAACACATATTAGCGCGTGCATTCTCAATTAGGCAGCCTTATACGTTCGAGAAGCCATGCTGCCAAATTGAATACACGCGCTGAAATGTGTTTCTTTCGCTTTGACGGGACTACTTAAGTTCGCCGCTTGGATATCACTCACCTTTGCTTTTGAAAGAATCACTACCGTGAGCGCGCTCCTGCCAATCTCTTCAGGGTAGTGATTCGTTCAAAAGCAAAGGTGAGCGAACGCAGGGTATTGATTCTCTCAAAAGCAAAGGTGAGCGAACGCAGGAGTGATGTCCAAGCGGCGAGTTTAAGTAGTCCCGTCAAAGCGAACAAAACACATTTCAGCGCGTGTATTCAATTTGGCAGCATGGCTAACGTATAAATAAATAATAAATAAATATCAAGGGACGATCTCACACAAATTGACCTAGTCCCAAACTAAGCTCTAGGCTTGTACTATGGGTACTAGACAACGATATAAATACTTATATAGAGAAATATATACTTAAATACATAGAAAACATCCAAGACTCAGAAACAAATACTCGTGCTCATCACACTAACATCTGCCCTTACCTTGGCAAGGTCACAACAAGCCAGGGTAGTGATTCTTTCAAAAGCGCTCACCTTTGCTTTTGAAAGAAGCTAAGCTACGAAGCTAGCGGTCAAGGATTCAAATCCCAAGGGCAGATATTTGTTCCTGAGTCTTGGATGTTCTCTATGTATTTCTCTATATAATATGTAACTTATCTTTGTCTAGTATCCAGCAAGTCAAAGTATAATGGTTAGCATTTGAAGCAAAATATTATACATTTGATTTGCGTGTCAACTACGCGTGTCCAAGAAAAGAGGTTTTAAGGGTGTTTGACCTGTAGCCAAAATATGTTTCGGTCAAGATTGTGATATTATAGTCTAGACGCATTTAAATGCATTGCATTTTTTTGATTGCACTGTATTTTGAGCTAACAACGTTTTGTTTATAACTGTTGCTGGTAGGTAAAAAAATTTTTATGATGTTTTTTCTTATTTATAAATATGTACCGAAATATCTTCGTTACTCAATCACGCCAGAACGGCTGAACGGATCTGGATGAAATTTGGCTTAGAGGTAGACTATAGTTAGGAATAGCACATAGGCTACTTTTTATCGTGGATAATTGGACAGTTCCCGAGGGAATAGCGATAAACGACTTCTAGGACAATATATTCTTCAATTTAGTACTATTAAGAGGGTCAACCCAAAATTAGAAATAGAAATAGAAATAGAAATAGAAACATTTATTCGACGAACACAAAAAAACAGAACAGAGAAAACATCATAAAAATAAGGATGGCAACACGTTAAGTACTAAAAAAACAATAAAGAAGGAAAGAAAAATGCTATTTTAGGATAATGTTGCCACGGGTGTTTCTGTGACGTCGAAATTGACACCACCACTTACCACTTTAATGAAGGAGATCTCTCCTCTCGTCTCTCAAACCCTAATAAAAATAACTTTATAAATCCAACAATACACGAACACACAACAATACAATAAAAAAAATCTACAGCTTGTTCCAAAACTCAACGATAGCCTGGTGCCGGGCGGGAGGCCAAGTAGTACCAGTTCTAGAAAAAATAAGGAAAATTGTGATGTAGTTTTATTTTTCTTATTTTTCCAGAACTGGTATAAATTGACCTCTCGGCCGGTACCAGGACTACCAGGTTATCGTTGAATTTTGGGACACCCTCTATATGAAGAGACTTATGAGTTTGAAGGAAGCGAGGGAAGATTGTCTGGATCTTAGCAAATGGAAGGAAGTGGTCATGATTGTATGTATGTATGTATGTTATCCAACAATTATAAGATAAATATGAAACATGAAAGGAGCATTGTTTTTTTTTTGGCATGGATATGGGCTACCAAGCAAACAGACCCTAGATTATAACTTAGCTCTCAGACCAGACATTTAAAATCTCAAGACAGCAAATCCAAGACTGCAATCTAATTTGTAACCATAAGTAAGTTTAAAAGGACTCAGCTGCAGTCAAACTGTTGTGACAGTTTTGCAGACTATTTTTTAAGAAAAATATGTAATTTTTTGGTTAATAAATAAACAATAAAATAAAATATATTATAATAATAGGTAAACGTTTAAAAAACGACAGTAACTCCAAATTCTCAAAGAGTTTGGTTGACTGTCCATGGCCAGATCTTGACGAAAATAGATGAGACATGCATGAGACAACCTATTTAAAAAAAAACCCACATCGATGTGCGTCTTCTCCAGGATCCCGTTATCAGATTCTTACTTGATGACAATAAGTACGTTCTTTTAAATAAAAAAATAATTTCTACATAAATCCAGTTGTTTTCGAGTAATCGGATAACATACCTATGTATTAAAAACAAAAGATGCCGACGAACTGAAAACCTTTGTTTGCAGTCGATTAAAAATAAACAAACGCTTAGCAAATGTCAACATAACCTTAAACTGAAAAAACGCGCCAAAACATACGTCAAATAAGCGCGGGAATGCCATAGACAATTCTTGCAGCGTCCCACGGATCGCGAACGGCTAACGGCGCCGGCGCAGCGCAGTTAGCAGTATGTGGGTGAGACCGTTACCTACGTCACAGCTAGGGATGTGACGACGTCGATTTTATTTTCACTTTGTTATCGAATAAATAATTATGTAATAAATCATTTTAGAAAAAAATATATCAGAACTTCAGAACAGTGAATATCAATTGTCAAGTCATCAAGTTGTAAATAGCATTAACAAACTTTTTTTTTCTTATTCTGAAGGATTTGTTTTGTTGTTATTACATATTATGTAATATAGCTGGGTAACAATATATTGTGACGTAAAAAATCGGCAAAAACAAAAATTTTACCTAGTTAGTATTTACTGCCGGGATGTCTTTGATTTCCACTAGAAATTAAGTTATTGGGTACTTAACATTGTATTTGGCATAACGTTTTTAAAATCGTTTTTTGCTATGTTGTATTTTATTGATATTAATAGGTTTATGTTATGTTTATATATAACTTTTATTTGTGTGCGCTCTTTGATAGATTGAAAAATCCAAGTCACTTTTATTGTATGGTATGAAAGAGCGCATGTCACATGCATTTATTTTTGTCTGTTTTGCAAAAAAATAAACTAAATTCAGTTCAGTAAACTTTTCTAGACAAAAGTCAAACGTCGAATTAATAGGTACGTTACATAACTTCATCGTGCGTGACTGAAAAAAGTTTCGTATCGTTTTTATCGATAAGCCCCGCCTTATCTCGGCAGCATCACTGCAGTACCGTTCGCTACGTCACGAAGAAAGGGATTGCTGCAACGGTACACGCTGGGCTCGACAGTGATGTCAATGTCGCTGAAATGCCGACAAAGAGGCAAAGCGGCTAAATTGGCGAAAAATGTCGTCGTCGGCTAAATAATAAAAAAGTTAATTTAAGTGATCAATTTGGTTGAATTGGGTAAAATTAAGATATACATAGGTTATCGTTCTTAGGAGTCGTTGCTAACTACTATTTCCTAAGAAATAAGAAAAATATTTCCGTCTCAGGGTTATTACCTATCTTTGTGCAAAATGTTCACGTTGATTAGTTTAGGCGTTGAAACATGGAGACAAACAAACAAACAAACAAACATTATTAAAGATAATAAATGAGGATTGTTATTGTAAAAAGTAAGCCGCTGTTTATAAAAATAGAAAAACATTTTTTTAATACGTATAAAATCTTAAAAACATACTAACATAATTATTTGTTTCATAATAACAATGTAAAAAAATGACATAAGTGCCATTTGGGTCTTCAATGGCGATTGTGTTTGTATGAACTCTGAAGTAACACAAAGGTCAACGACCTTACGCAATCGAAAGTCGTAAACTACGACCATTAGTTTATTTTCCGCTAAAGGTCACACAACAGGCGACATACAAAATACACAATTACAATTTAACTAGTGTAGTCCTAACCTAACACTACCAAAATTATTTTGATGTCCTTATGAAAGGACACATCACATATTGCACCATTATTTTGTTAATAATAAGGTCGAGAATTCTTAAGGAGACTAATGGCAGATAGGTTATTTTTCAATAGGAGCAATATTTTATTATTTCGCTTTATAATTTGTACTGTAAACTTTACAAGTATTGCTGTTTAATTTCTAGTTTACGATAGTTGTAAAATTCGTCTCAGAGTATTTTTATTATTTTTTGAAGATCAGATGCTACTGTATCCGTCAATACACTAAATAATACCTAAGCTTCTCTTTGTTGGTTAAAAAGAAGTTGCTTTAAGGTCCCTCTACACTTTTCTAAAAATCCATCCTATCAAGAGATAGCTGGACGGAGTTAAGTTAATTTAGTTAGTTAATTTTGACTTACTTATTGGCAAAAACTCATTAATACCAGGAATCCTACACTACACTCAACACATCACTCCATCAATTGTGGCAGCTTTAGTAAAAACAAATATACTTTATATTTTGTACTTAAAGTTTTTTTACCATTCTTACGGCGAACGTAGTGCCATTAATATAAATAATTAAAAATTATCCTTAAACTTAGATATTGTAACAAACCCGCTGGCGTGTGCTTATTTAATGTTTACATATTTGATGAGTCATTACTATGAAATGCATTGATTTCCTGTATTGAAGACGAAATTTTATTATAATTATAAAGTATGTAAATAAACACCGACTTTTAAAAAGAACCAACTCGTCATACTCAATGTAAAAAAATTACTCACATACTTATTTATAGCAAGTTCCTTAACCGCAAACACTTTTTAAGCAAGACCAAAATAAACATTACCTACTAATTTCACAATACACAAGCTTTCTGAGGAACACTGTTTCTTTCAAATAACTTCTCGAAAACAATACTTTTTTAACTTGATTAACCATAAAAAATATCTACCATATCACAATTCTTCAAATAAAACAATAATATAAATAATCTCGCTTATATAACACACGCAAACAACTACACTAAAAATATAAAAAAAAAAACTCACCTCGTATCGTACTCGGCATTTTGAATCCTTTTCACACCACTATAATCCCAAAAAAAGTTACGAACACTGTCTATGTTGGCTACACTGTTATCCGAAATCCGCCATCTTACCACAGACACAACACTTTTGGCGCGAACAGGGCTGTCACCTCGACAGCACGTCCTGTATACTTGCTGATGAGAGTGCTAGTGCTTTTTTCGTGGCGCGAGACGTAAGGTAACTGTATTTTTTCGTGCGGTAACGGTGGCGGCCGGTTCTGCGTTCGGTTCTCGGATCCATTAACGATTTACTTGCTTGCGCTTGAGTAGCGGAGAAGCTAGTGGTGGGTTTGAGATGCTTTCTCGCCAATGGCCGGGTTCGTGGCGTGTTTTTGACATTGCGTGCCCAACCCCAAGGGGTGGCCAAGAGACCTTACAATTAAAGTCGTCAGTCTGCCCAAAGACCTTAAATATAGGAAAACTCAATAACTTAGCAGATTTTTCAGTATATGGCTCTAAATCTTCGTAAATAGTAAAAAGTCAAAAGGTCAAGTTTTCAATGTTTTTTTAAATTAAATAATTGTCTAAACAAGTAATTTTGCCGAGGCAACTTAAAATTAAGATTGATGTTAAAGTATGAAGAAGTAACTAACGTACTTACCTATTTGAAGAAGTTATTAAAAAAAAAACTAAATATTGTTCACATACTTCAAATGACCGAATGTTATTTTAAAAACAAAACCTTAAATATCATGTTTACATTTATTGATATTTTATGAACATACATTTTTTTAACACCAAAAAACAAAACAGAAAGAGAAAAAGAAAGAAAGAAATTCAATTACAGATATACATACAACTAACGCTTCTTACCGCTAAATAGCGATCTACTCCAGACAACCTTAATATTTTCCCCGTCAGATATTACCAGAATCCCAATATTAATTTCAAAATCGTCATGTGGGATCTGTCACCCAGTCTCAAGACTACATTCTTTAGACTGCGATCCTAAGACAGTTGGTGGTTGAATGTTATGTCAACCCTGACGACTTACTGCCGCACTCAGAGACGTCAGTTTAATTTAATGCTTGATTAATGTAGCTGCTGTCACTTTCTTTGCTATAGCAATAGAATAAGACAACACGTCACTAAACAAGCGTTAAATTTAATTGACGTCTCTGTGTGCGGCAGTTAGATAATGTATTTCTTATTTTTGCGCTATTCTGGCCTTTTGTGGCGATGCTTTGATAACCTATATAGTACACTAGAGGACGCCCGCGGCTTCGTACGCGTAGAATTAGTTTCCCGCTACTCCCCCCATTTCTTCCCGTTGGGGGTCGGTTTTCGGAAAATCCTTTCTTAGTGCTCACTTACATCATGAAAAGAACCCCTGTACCAAATTTCAAGTTTCTAGGTACAGTAGTTTTGGCTGTGCGTTGATATATTAGTCAGTC
The DNA here is from genome assembly GCA_948252455.1 of Acleris cristana. Classification (NCBI taxonomy): domain Eukaryota; kingdom Metazoa; phylum Arthropoda; class Insecta; order Lepidoptera; family Tortricidae; genus Acleris; species Acleris cristana. The sequence continues at coordinate 3,861,544 of OX411799.1, forward strand.
AGGATTGCCTTTTATATAAATAGATTGTTGTCAAGGCTGGAAAATACGCAATTTACGGTCGAGTCGTATAGAGTGCCAAATCGAAGTCCACTAATTGCACTTTCCGCAGGAAATAAAACAAAAAATATTTACGTACCTACAATACTACCCTCCTACGCCAAATAACATTATCTCAGATTCGATTGCCAAAGTTGATCCAATCCTCTCCTCTTAGTAATAAGGTTGTGATTGCTACAGGAGTCTTAATTGAGATGCTGCTGTATGGCTTAGAAGGGTAGAATAGGTAAATTTTACTTCATAATATTGTGAGTATTGTGACTTACACAATCATTGAAAACCGGCCATGTGCGAGTTGAACTCGCGTGGAGAGGGTTCCGTACACACGTATTTCTTTTTATATATAAATCTTATAGGTTTTTCAGTAATCTACAAGCAAAGAACTATATTTTGTATTTTTCTTTCAAAATTTTAGTTGCAGTAGTTTCGGAGATTAATGGGGGGTTTCGTCTTTTTTCATGAATAAACTAAAAACTATTTATTTTACAACAATATCAAAAATATATTTGAGTCCTCATAACGAGCCCTTTCATTTGATATATGACACAGTAAGGTTCGCAATTTTGTTTTTATTCCTAATTTGTCACCAGAAAATGAATCTCATTAAAAAAAAATTACTTTGCACTTGTGTATTGGTCATCAATTTACATATGTGTACCAAATTTCAACTCCATCGTTCCAGTAGTTTCGGAGCAAATTGGCTGTGACAGACGGACGGACAGACGCACGAGTGATCCTATAAGGGTTCCGTTTGTTCATTTTTTGTACGGAACCCTAAAAATAACTAAAAATAAACGTTTCACAACATCACGGGGCTTTAGGGACCTCGAAAATTCCTTGCAGAAACGATATTTTACGTTTTCTTGGGTTTCCCATAACATTATTGCGTAAACGTTTTCACGATGTTTTCAATGTTTCTCAAACGTCAAATTATTCATCGCTAATTTTGTCGTTTCGTGGATTGGTTTCAAGTACAAGTTCTATTAATATTTATGGCTAGTAGAATGTTTCATTGTAATTTTTAATGAACTCAATCAAATTTTTGGAAGTACTCATCTGAAAGACAGGGCTTATTGTGTAACGCACTCACAATCACGATCGTTTTCATTTTGAAAATCGAAGGCTTGTCTGCATACAAAATGAAAACAATCGCTCCATTTTGAAGCCGGTTGCGAACTCGGCGTTAGACAATAGCGGCCTGCACACGTAAAGTTCGGACCGCGGGAAACGCCGCGCGCGCCGTTCCAATCTTCGTTCCGAACCGTACGTGTAAATGCAACTGTAATAGTAAAATAGTAAAAAATGTACGGTTCGGAACGAAGATTGGAACGGCGCGTGGCGTTTCCCGCGGTCCGAACTTTACGTGTAAAGGCCGCTATTGGGGCTCAAGTCGGAGCTGTATGAAGGATGGTCCAGTAGTTCGACTTTTGTCACCGTCCAGGGCCCGTATTATGGTCGCCTAAATCGCGGTGGATAAAACTTCCGTCACTCTCGCATATTTTTTTTTCTTAATTAATGGCTGTCACTCCTTGTTTTAACAAGGTTTATTTCGCCAGTATCGAGTTTTAGACAATCGCCATGGACTTATTAGAGCAACAAGTCCATGGATATCACACACGCGAGGAGAGGACAATTGTTCGGTTAAAGAGATTTACTCTGGTGGACTAAACAGAAGCACATGGGGTTAGCTCCACGCGCTTCTGTCAAGTCCATTCTCGCATTTACTACTGGTCAGAAAGTGACAGATGTTTTATCTACGCTTATCTACGTCGATAAACACGACCATAATCGGCCCGCAGATGCTCATTCTTTACCGAGCGGTGTGAGGGCTGGCATTGTCGTGGTGAAGGATGATGCGTGGGTTTTTTTCGGAGATCAGCAAAGATACTCGGCAAATAAATAGTTGTGTACCAATCGAGTTCGACCGTTCTCCGATCTTCGACGCTTGGTCGGGGTTTAAGTCTGGATTCTTACACGCGAAGTAGATACATTTGCGTTATCTATGTGCATTTCGACAACGCGCTGGCCTAGTTGGTAGTGACCCTGCCTACGAAGCTAGCGGTCCTGGGTTCAAATCCCGGTAAGGGCAGATATTTGTGTGATGAGCGCGAATATTTGTTCCTGAGTCTTGGATGTTTTCCTATGTATTCAAATATATATTTCTCTATCTAAGTATTTATATCGTTGTCTAGTACCCATAGTACAACCCAGAGCTTAGTTTGAAACTAGGTCAATTGGTGTGACATTGTCTCCTGATATTTATTGTTATTATTTATATCTGTGTTAATAACATTAACAATGAATCTATTAGTCCCAGGTTCAACCCCCGTTAAGGGCAAATACTTTATCCTTGGAATATGACATTTTTAAATAATGAAATTTTAAATAACCTTTAAAGTTAATAATTAATGATTACAATACATACATACATTAAATCACGCCTGTTTCCCAGAGGGGTAGGCAGAGACCACTTCTTTCCACTAGCTACGATCTTGACAAATCTCTTTCGCTTCTTCCACGTTCATACATGATTACAAATATGAATAAAACTTGATTGCTTTCGTGTAATCAGTCGCCGCAAAGCCACTTACCCGTCGTTTCAGCGAATCTCCTTTCACCCTTATGGTTCCCGGAAAATTCACCCGTCGTGATTACCGTTACGTCTTCAAGTGAGAACTTTAAGTGTTGAGACCTTCAAGGTTTATTCTTATTTAATTATTTAATATTTATTGTACTAAAATACAAATGTGAGTACAAAAGGTGAGCTTAATGCTTAATGGCATCCTCTACCACTTGACCTCTATAGTGCAATTAACTATAAATTAATATTAGTTGTATTATATCAATCAAAGCTGATAGAAATAACGGCTATAGTTTTTTTGTGATTCAAAGACCTAAGTTGATGTTTTTTAGGGTTCCGTACCCAAAGGGTAAAAACGGGACCCTATTACTAAGACTCCGCTGTCTGTCTGTCTGTCTGTCCGTCACCAGGCTGTATCTCACGAACCTTGATAGCAAGACACTTGAAATTTTCACAGAAGATGTATTTTTGTTGCCGCTATCGCAACAAATACTAAAAACAGAATAAAATAAATATTTAAGGGGGGCTCCCATACGCCGTTTTTTGCCAATGATGTATAGATAGTACGGAACCCTTCGAGCGCGAGTCCGACTCGCACTTGGCCGGTTTTTTGTTTTTTATAACATGGAGATGACTAACGAGCGCACTGTTCTCCTGATGATAAGTGGGATCTGAGACCCATTTACAATCTCAATACTTCAATCTCAAGACTGCAATCCTAAAAAGATAAAAGACATTTATTCAGTAAGTAGGCCGCACGGGCACTTTTACACGTCAAGAATCTACCAGCGCTTCCCAAGAGGAGACCACTGCTGAGAAGAAACGCCGCAAGATACTCAGCAGTCAGTAATTTTTTGAACATATTTCTTATTAAAATGGTACTACTTAGTCTAGCATTATCAAATAACTTGCGTAGTTCAGCAGGAAAAAATGCCAAAAATCTTACGAGAGAGAGATAAAGGCAGAAAATGAAAGAAATGAAAAAAGGAAAAAATGAATTTTATTTCGTATATCGCATTTTTGCTTTCGCAGGACTAAAATCTTAAGACCGCAATCCTAAGACTGCAAATGGTCGGTGATACTGCAAAACCGCGTAACTAACAAATTTATGACAGAGCAAAATAAACCTCACTACCTTATTAAAAAAAAGGTGCATTTTGCTCCTTATTAAAAATATTACTTACGCGGTTTTGCAGTTTCACCAACGAAATGCGTTGCCAACCCTAATGCCTGATTTACATTGGTCCAGTAAAAGCATGCCAGTAGAAGTACATTGCGTCGTTACAATAGTCTCACCTGCAACGTGAAAACCAACTCTTCAATGTACTTCTATGGACTACGTATCAATTGTACCAAAAGTTTTTACATGATATTTCGCCGTGGTCCTAACAGCGCTGACCCTGTTTGCAATATACCCATAACTAAAGCTGATAATGTGCGTTTTCTGGGTGTTGAGCTGGATCCGTACCTAAGATGGCATACTCACATCGACACTGTTAATAAAAAGCTGGCTAGTGCATGCTATGCTTTAAAGAATCTAGCTAGTACTGTTAATAAAGCTATTTTAAAATCAGTTTATTTTGCCTATTTCGAGAGTATAATTCGGTACTGTATTGAAGTGTGGGGTAATGGCACTGCAATAGATTCAGTACTGTTAAAACAAAAAAAGGCTTTACGTATTTTGGCAGGATACTCTTATGTACCTGATACACATAGAAATATATTTAAAGAGAACAAAATTCTAACAGTAATCTCACTATATCTTTATAGTATATGCTTATATGTATTTAAAGATAAACATACTATAAACATCAGACGTAACGAACACAAGAACCTTAGGAACATCAATGAATTTAAACTGACTAGAGCTCACTTCAAACATTACGACAAAAGTCTGCACAACACGGCATTGAGGGTTTACAATAAACTCGACTCTAAGATAAAAGAATGCAGGGACCTTAGAACTTTCGAACGTAGACTGAAGGCATATTTCATTGATAGACCATATTATGATATTAGGGAATATTATGCTAATACCTTGGACTGAGTGTTTTTATCTGTACTTATATTTATTATTTAGCTCTTAGTAATTTATAAACGATTGTTTAAATATTTAATGTGGTTATCATTATTTAAATTAATTATGCAAATCGAAATGCTTTTCTTATTAAATGAACTGAATTATTTCTTATTAGATTAGTACCATACCTATATTTATTTAATTAATATTACTTTAAATGTATTCTGCGCATTTTTAAATGTATTTTAAGCATAATTTTAATCCTAAAACTGTATTTGCATGCATTTTATGTTTTACGCAAATAAATGACTTGATTGATTGATTGATTGATTCTACTGGCATGCTTTTGCTGTATCAATGTAAATCAGCCATAAGGACTGTATGTACGTATCCAACGTCTTGTTAGAGTCATACATTTATCACAATTGGACATTAATATTAGGACACTTGTCTCTTTGTAATTACTAATTAGCCAACTAATAGTAGGAGATCCGAATAGGAGACGACCTTCACCCAGCTGTTCATTCGATAAAAAGTATTTTTTCTACTCGCGTACTATAAACCGCTAATATTGATATCGTTAATGGTGTCAGAATACCACCTATAGCGTAACCGAAGCGTAAAAACAATTCTATAATGAGCGTTGCCATGGCAATAACAGTTCTATAATTTATTATAGCATTGTTATTACCATGGTAACGGTCATTCCGGATATCAGTCTTGGCGTTTAGTCAACACTTGACATCGTAATAATTTGTATAATAAACCGTTAAAAACATTTAACACCAATAACAATTACGTATATTGAAAGCAAAATTAATTTTATGAGTAATTATGTGTTTAAAATAACATTATAATTCAATTACTAAAAATAGATGGTTAATATCCATCGATTTGTTATTTGGTTACCATGGTTACGTTCAATATGGATATCAACAAAATGGCGTTTCGTTTGGCATTCCAACTTGTTTATGATAATTTGATAGAACTGTTTTTAGTATCTATTAAAATTCGCATTAAATTTGTTTACATTTATCAATAAAATTCACTATTATCGCGCATCGGAATAGTGAAAATGTCTTTGATGACAAGTAATTTGTTAGCAGAAAAATCGAGTAAAGTATACGAGAAAAGTTAGCGATTGTTTATTTTTATCATTATCATTTTAAGCTTGTAGAAAAAGTTATGTATGCAACGGTTCATAATTAGCTCTTAAGATACTCGTGCCTGTAATTAGAGCGCTCGCAAGCTCGCGCTCTAACCTCGGCTCTCGTACCTTAAGAGGCTTCATTATGTACCAGTTACATAAATAACTATTATATCAAATTTAATGTGGTAAGTAATATATGGCGAATAGGTTGACTGAAAAATTTCAGTCCAATAGGTACAGTCCTTAAATAAAAAATATTTTTAAAAACATTGCTTGTTTAATAGACCAATTACATAATAATCGAAAGTATGAAGCCTATAGAATATGCAAACGTTAGGTTGACTATTTTTTCCCATCATAACCATTGGGTAGGCAGGTAAGTCGGTACTAATAATTTGCACTAAACCTAACGTTTGCATATTCTATAGGCTTCATACTTTCGATTAGTATGTAATTGGTCTATTAAACAAGCAATAACAATTTTAAAAAGTTCATTTTTATTTAATTTTTTACTTAAGTACTGTACTGGACTGAAACTTTTCAGTCAACCTATTCGCCATACATTACTTACCATAATTATTAAAATATAAAAAATACTTTTTATCGAAAAACAGCTGGGCGAGTGAAGGTCGTTTCCAATTCGGATCTTAGACCATAAAGTTGATATTAAATTTAATGAAGACTTGACCACTTTATTATACCAGTTTAAAGTTATTTAATTCCTAAATTTGGCTGGCACATTATAGGTATCTACGATATTTTCTTCCGCATTCCAAAATTTCGAATTTAAAATACCTTAAACAGTTTTGAATCATAAATTTATCAGAAAAATATAATTTGTGCATCGAAATTACAGATCTTAAGGCCCGTTCACACTTGAAGCCTTCTTGTTGGTTATGCCGCAGTGCGACAAATGACTCTGTTTTAACAAAATAAAGTATAAACTATGAAAGGACATGTCTCTTCCTGGTTTCTACCAGCGGGTCTATTATGGTCGTGTTTATCAATGTGGATAAGCGTGGATAAAGCATCTGTCACTTTCTGACCAGTACGTAAGTTTGAGAGTGACGGATGCTTTATCGACCGCGATAAACGCGACCATAATACGAGCCCTGGTCACCACTTTTTACTGAGATATAGGTAGGCATTGGACGCTTTTGTAATTTCTCGTCACACGGCACGGCGCTATTTTACCGTCCTTTCCACGTTAAACGGACGGACGGACGGTAAATTAAAAATGTCTATACAATTCCATATATTTAGGTCCCCCTGCCTTGCCGTGACGGTAATAACGTGCCTCGCCGTTACCAGTCTAAGTTTGTAGCAAGCTCAAACCTTGTAGCATGCGGCATTCATTGTAAACGGGTCTTTACGAATCACAATGCTGCATGGAATCCCGCGTAAACAAAAAGCCCGCGGTTCGTTGAACCCTGTTACCGTTGTAACTGCAACCTGCCCGGTGACGTCACGAAGGTTACGCTACTCGCCGGTAGATGGCGCTGTAAGGCTGTTATGGTTCCTTCACGCTTTTATTGACTTGGTGGGTGTGACACCATGTTTACTGTTTACTGTTTCTGTGTATGATCGCATTGATTTGCATGTGAAAGGTACTTTTTATGTTCGTATGGCATTACAACTGTTTTTACTGGTTGCATAGTTGACTTTTAAGCTAGGTAGTAGAATACAAAAAGGTAAAGTGACCGTGTTAGGAACTATTTAAAAAATATGTTTTTGGTTTTCAAAGAAACATAAATAGAAAAATCGGGTACTTCCTAGAGTAGAGACAGTGACATTATTCATAATCAAACTAGGATTTATTTATTTGCTTACAGAAAAACATTTCGTTTACAGGTTGACAGAGACATCTATGGTTACATAGTCGAACTAAATGCATAGCGACATCTATGTTGACATGTACAAATGTCTTGGCTAGAGTCATCTGTTAGCAATATTCTAAACTACGTAACACGAGGACTATGCAAACTAAATGGTTATGAGATTGGATCATCTTGCCACAAGATGTCGCTAGGAGTAGTAAACATACTGTGACTCTGACTTCGCTGTTGTTCATTCATTCATTGCGAGTCTTCTTGTTGTGAGGTGAGCGTGAGAAATCAAAACATCTTTTTCTGCCTGAATTCAACAGTTTTTATGGACAAAATACTTGAAATTACCTATTCAGCTTACTTATCGATTAATAAACTACACTGTGTTGTGTTGTGCGTTTTGCGAAGAGTAATCCGGCATTTCTCATAACGGTAAGTGTCTTATTCTGTCTTGCGATTTGTGCATTGTAATGTTTGCATTTACTTAATAGGCCGTTAATCGTTACACGGATTGAGATGTTTACCGACTAACAGCACGATTATGATACGTGGATTATAGCGCTCAGTTGTTACTTTACCTAACCTAGAATTGGCGTCGAGTTGAGTACCTAAATTGTGTCTAATTCTACTGTGAATTTACACCTTAATGGATTGTTCAAATGCAATTCTAATAGGTACTTAATCATTTTATCGTAATAAGAAATTCTGCAATACTTACATCTATCCTGTTTCTTTGTCTGGTCATTTAATGTCTACAGGTAGCAGGCAGGTAGATAAGTATACCTAGTTAACTATAAAATAATGATCTTGTAAGTGTATAATGCCTAAAAAACGCCTTTAAGTTACCTACCTACTTCTAGGTTATGAACTTATGAACCATATTTTAACCTGTTGCTTCTTATAATGGAATAAATTATATAAAATTAGCCCAAGCTGCGTTAAATTCAACATAACGTATACTTAAGTACCTAACGCTTATTTCCATCTAATTTGGTTTCGGTAAAATTTAACCTTGAAATCTTCCGATCTCTAGACCTGAAACCTATACAACCTAGGTACCTTCCTACCTACGACTAAGAACCTAACTAGGCTAATTTGAACAGTAGTCAACCTATCTGCCTAAACTCAATACCTAATAAATTAATTAAATTATTTTAACAAAAAATAATAAAAAACAAAAATACATGATTACTATGATTAGAGCCTCGATACGTTTGCATTTGTTTGGTACTATATTCATATAACCTACCTACCTACTTGTACTTGTACTGTTATTTATTTTATATTATCTATGCCGTAATCGTTCCATAAATAAGTAGGTACCTTACCTACATACCTACTTACCTATTGTTTTATTTTTAATGCTAATCAGTCACTGAGGTACCTACCTATAAATAGCCTCCTCTCTACACACAGTTTTTGATAGTAAACAGTTTTTACACTTTGAATGACTTTTCGGAATACCTACCTATAAGGGATTTAAGTTAAGTACCTAGGTAATTTAATTATGTAATTTAGTTATTTAGTAGGTATCTAAATATACCTAGTATTAATTAAATGCAGTGGCCCTAACAGGGTTTATGTTGGATAAGAAATATTTTAAGACCATTTGTGAACTGAACACATAATGCAAAAATACCTATGAATAGACAATGTTTGTTGATTGTGTCCTGCTACCACGGGACAAACCCCTTCTCAAGTGAATAACTATAATCGAAATCTACGCGGACGAAGCCGCGGGCAGAAGCTAGTTATTCCATAAAGTCGGCAAGTTTCCGATGGAATAGTGATAAATAGCTTCTACGCAGACGAAACCGTATGCAAATGCTAGTATTTTACCATAATAAGGGCATTCTGAATAGGTACTTGATTGTATTCAACGAAAAGCATTAAAAATTCTTCTTAAAAGCCATCTCAACTTCACAAAATGAAAATAATAATATAATAAAACTAAAGCAACTCTTGAGACGCAAGCTTGCGATATATGGTGATCTCGCTCTGACATACTGAGAAAGCGTCGCGGTCTCGTTCTCACATCTCATTGCCCTTAGACGTGTGACATCCCTGCGGGCTTAACTCTGCGGTTAGGGTTGGCACTGCGCTTTTAAATTGATGAATTTATTTTATTTTATTTAATGACTTGTTTTATTTATTCATAAAAGTGCCTCAACCTGAGGCACGCCGCGACACAACACGAGGCAAATTCTTTGCCGAGCTATATTTTTTCGGTTTTTTTGCCGTGCTCAAAGGAGCCTCAGTCCGAGCCGTGCATTTAATGGAGACGGGCGTGTAAACTGCGCACATTGCGGATCAAGCTGAGGCGACTCGCTTCGAGCTGATCCGCAACGTGCCTCGGCTGTTTGCCTCAAGTCGAGCCTGCTCGGCCCATCGAAATATAATAAGTATGGAAGAGTAATCGACGCTCAAAATCTGCCCCACTGACTTAGTGCCGGCGGGGGTGGAGCTATTAATGAGTGCCGAACTGTCTATCAGTCGACTTTCTGACGTAGTGTCAAACAGTTGTTTACAATCACAAAAGAAAAAATCGATATTAATGATTACCGGATTTAAATGACGCTGCAACTATGCCAAGTTGCATTGTAAATTAGTGCAGTACCCACACAGATGCAAAACAAAGCGATATTTATTTTCATTAGTAAGTTATTTAATTTTTAATATTCCATACCAAAATGTCATGGCCGATGTTATGCAATATATCTTTGAAAAATGTGAATTACAAGCAACTACTTCGAATGAATAGGAAATTAAATTTTATGTCATCTTTACTATCGTTAGTTTATGTACATAATAAAAAAAACGAAATATGACCTTTTCCTTTCGAAGTGCGGAACCCTAAAAAGCAATAGGCTTAATATTAATTGATACTTGTACAATAAATGAGTTGGTAAAGCTAAGATTGTAAGGGCCTGTTTCACAATCGACAAGTAAATTTATCTGCCATTTAAAGTTGGCTCTCTCTTTGTCTATTTTCAAGTGTAAGAAAGAGAAAGGGCTAAATTTATCTGTCAAATACGCTTTACTTGTCGATTGTGAAACAGGCGGTTAATATAAATTATACTCTATTGTATATGATCTAACTTAAGAGTTGGCTTCACATCTCTAACTGTAGAATAGAAACAGTGCCAAATGGATTATTTGTGATGTTTTCGTCTTACTACTCGTATAAAGTTAATTTTTGTCATGTTTTTTCGGCAGCATCAAATAGGCTGTACCATCCAAAGCGACTATATACCTATATATAGGTATTATACTGTCACGTATCTTTATGCCTATAAGAATAAAAAAGGGGTTGCAATATATTTGGCACTTTAGATGCTAACAAAGACTATTTGACGCTGACTATTCTTACAACATAATATCTTTTGATATACTATTTTACAACTTTATAATAGTGTAACATAAGTAAGTATGTTAAATGATTCAAGGGGAACAATCATTCAATAATATAAAAAAATATTAATAAAATTCGTTAAGTATTCAATTACTGTGTTGTTTTTGTATTAAACCATCCACGTCAAATGTTGAAAGACATGGCCGCGTTCAAGTAACCCTTATGAATAAAAATATTGACCAATGGAAATCTTGTGTCAGAGAGCTTGTAACCAATAACAGATTTTTGTCTTTCAAACGGTATAAAACCTTACTGAAATTACTGTCTACTCAAACGTTATACCAGCATCTGACATAAATGACTTCATACCTTAACTCAATTAATATTTAGTTGATTATTGAAACCACTCGATACATAAGATCTTTTCATTTCAAAAAGTGGGCGTTTTGGAGCGGATTTGTCAGTCGTTTTTGTTAGACGTTACTCTTCCATACTTATTATATTTCGATGGCTCGGCCTGAGTCTGCTCAAATGGATACACGGCTAATGAAATTTAAGTTTTCGGCATATTTAGGGCTGAGTTCACCAACCAATTTAACAGCCGGTTAAGTCTTAATCAGCTGTTATAATTGTTGGTGAACACAGCACTTAGCAGTTTTTATCCTTAATGTGTAACAAATAGAATAGAATAGAATAAAAACATTTATTTCAGGCTATTTATTGCCCATATTATTGGTAGTAGTGACCAATTAAATATAAGTACAGCAACACAAACAAAAACAAAAGTGCCAGGGCCAAGATTTGTTATATTTGTTTGTTATACAAAGGGTCTTGTATGTTTTCTATGTAATTACAGTATTTATTTAGTATTTATATCGTGGTCTAGTACCCATAGTACAAGCCTAGAGCTTAGTTTGGGACTAGGTCAATTTGAGTGAGATTGTCCCGTGTTATTTATTTATTTGAATGTGATAAAGGCTTGTAGTACTGTTAGGCGATGGGCTTGCAACCTGTCACTAATACGCTAGTATCTTTGCCTAAATGTGCAAAATGTGGTTACAGAATATTATTAACAAGTTTTTAGAGTTGGTAATTCTGTAGCTCTGCCTACCCCACTCTGGGAATGAAGGTATGTATGTATGTAGTGTGATAACGTCATCTATATATATAAAAGGCAACCCTGACTTACTGACTTATATATCAACGCACAGCGGAAACTACTGTACCTAGAAACTTGAAATTTGGTACAGGGGTTCCTTTCATGATGTAAGTGAGCACTAAGAAAGGATTTTCCGAAAATCGACCCCCAACGGGAAAAAATAGGGGGAGTAGCGGGGAACTAATTCCACGCGTACGAAGTCGCGGGCGTCGTCTAGTATAACAAACAGTTTTCTCCGTAGCGACAGCCCTGACGTCCAGCGCCCTCACATAAAATCAATATTTATGGCCGACGATACATTTCACCTCCAGCTCACGCGGCCGCCTGTACCTCTAGCGCTGCGCCGGGGACAGTCTGATTGATTTTTGGAGTCCTTCACGCGTTCAACGCCGCTGACTCGACTTGGTGCCAGTTTTGTATAGAAATAGCTAATTTGCCGCGCTATTTCTATACAAAACTGGCTCCAAATCAAGTCAGCGGCGTTGAAATTGGAATTGGCGCAAATTGGATACTTATAGATCTATAGTCTGTGTCAAATATACTGTCAGTTACGAGTGTAAGTTGTATATCGACAGCCAGCCCAGTGCTATGGCCCTACTAAGCTTAATGGTGATATCTCAAACAAAACACCTGTAGAAATTGCAGCCTAGTTACAAACAGAATAGAGTTGAATCCGCTTTGGCTATTGAATTTATATATTGCATATTTGCGTAGGAGGGCAGTTTAAGAAGCTGGTAATACTGTCCTATATATTGTACAAAATACTGTCCTATAGGACTGCACAAAATACTGTCCTATAGTATAGGACTGGTCAAAATACTGTCCTATATTTTGTACAAAATACTGTCCTATATATTGTACAAAATACTGTCCTATGTATTGTACAAAATACTGTCCTATGTATTGTACAAAATACTGTCCTATAGGACTGTACAAAATACTGTCCTATATTTGGTACAAAATACTGTCCTATATATTGTGCAAATACTGTCCTATATATTGTACAAAATACTGTCCTATATATTGTACAAAATACTGTCCTATATATTGTACAAAATACTGTCCTATATATTGTACAAAATACAGTCCTATATATTGTACATAATACGCGTATTCTTTGCTAGAGGCAAAGAACTAACAGTAAATGTTAATCCCGGATGAATCCATTGTACAAAATTGTCACAGAATTGAGTGTTTCGGTGGGAGTAGTGTGACAACACTTGTTTCGTGTACAGGATAATGTTACTCTTGTTCTTAATTTTATCGCTATGTATCTGACCAATTTTCCGAGATAAAAAGTTACGGTCGTGCTATTTTAGACTATAATCTAACTCTGTGCCAAATTTGATCGAGATCCGTTCAGCCGTTCTTTCGTGATTGAGTGACAAACATCTATCCATCTTAGTAGACAGATTCCTTGCTCAAGAAATAGTTAAAATGGTATTGACTATCCCATCAAAATCCATGCCATACAGTAGTTTCTGAGATTTGCGTATAATATACATACAGACCGATACGGTGGGTACTTTATAATAACTAGCTTCTGCCCGCGACTTCGTCCGCGTAGATTTCGATAATCGTTATTCCCTCGGAAACTATTTAATTTTCCGGGATAAAAGTACGCTATGTCTTAATCCATGATATAAGCTATCTCCATTCCAAATTTCATAAAAATCCGTCCAGCCATTGCAGCGTGAAGGAGAAACAAACTAACACACACGAACTTTCGCATTTATCAGTGGGATATACAGATAGATAACGAAGGATGCTTCCTAAGGCCCTACTTTGAAAATCGAAGATACGTTAGCTCCATCCTTTACTCTCGATTTAGTCTCAAATGACGAGTGACAGAGATAGAGCTAACGTAACTTAGAACCTCGATTTGCAAAGTAAGGCGCCTATGCTAGTGGTAGTCTGACGAATACTGCCCTCCTAAGAAAATAAGCAGTATCCCAAATTCAAAAACCAAAGCAGTTTTAACTCTAGTATGTTAGTAATAAGGTTGATATTGGTACAGAAGTTTTATCTCAGATACTGCCTTTTGGGTTAGGAGTGCAGAATATGCTACGGCAGTTTAGGCAGTATCAAAATGCGTGAGTCCCCCGGGATGTCCCATCTCTCCCGAAAGTGTATGCACACGATTAGCATACGGCAGCAGCACTGCAAGCTCATGTTGCAAATCTGCAAAAAATAACATAAAAACGGAATGTTGATGATTCTACTTCTAGAAAGAGGGTAAAGTTTTACCCGACTATCTATAAATGAGGATAAAGTTTTCTATGACCTGTAGGGTAAGCGCCTTCACGGATTTTTAAGTTCGGGGTTCCGTTGGATTATTTACCCAAGAAAGTGTCTTAGGCTAAAAAAAACCGGTCAATTGCGAGTCGGACTAGCCCACCGAGGGTTCCGTTCCGCACAACACGGTTAACCGCCATTCCTTGCTGTATGCAAGACCCTGTATTTTGTGATAATTAAAAATGTTGGGTTTTCCGATTTTTTCCTATATTTGTAGTATGAGACGGTATTACTTGCCTAATTTCATAGTTCTAGGTCAACGGAAACTACCCTATACATTTTGATTCCCTTAAGTGTCGAAATACACGTTTTTTGCGACATAAACGGCCGTATCTTTTTTTCACGTAAATGTAGAAGATTGAATTTTTCACAGCTTCAAGAGACTACAGACCGGAGTATATAGTTTTAATTTCAACTCGATATCTTCACGCGTTCCCGAGATAAAGGGTCTTGACACACAGACAGACGGACAACAAAGTGATCATATAAGGGTTCCGTTTTTTCCTTTTGAGGTACGGAACCCTAAAAATAACAAACACTTATATAAACCAAATGCTTAAGAAGCATTCGCTTGAAAGAAAGCTTGCGAGGGTTTGTTAAATACTACAGTCTATCGTTTTTGTTAATTAAAACATCATAGAGAACTTGAAATTTAATCCAGTCTTCATATTTTCTTGTATTCGAGCGATTTTAAGTCCGCGGTCAGTGTAAAATAATGAATCTACAACTGTTCTCAACCCTGGTGCCTCACAAGAGTTACAAAGATGCGTATTCATTTCCCTAAACTACTATCCTATCGAATTCCTTAATCGAATGAAATGTCAATAACGCTTCAAAATTAACACGGCCAACACCAACTTAACAATACACCTGAAAAAGGCGCCACTGTCGAACTACTTCATACTTTCTATGCAAAACAAATGCGTTTCCAGTTTCACCCACCAGCACAGATAACTTTGCAATCGGAGCATGTCTCTTTCTATCAAAATCCCACATATTACACAAAACCGCGCAAGTAAACTCGGTATGAGGACGCAGAGCGACACTGGGTTGCACAGTGTCGCTTCAAACCTTATAAATAAAGTGGCCATCCTTCTGTCTCGCTTGATGGAAAGCGTACACACGCGTAAGGTCAATGCTCTGTGTCTCCGCCCATTTCAGCTTGACCTTCCCCGCGTCTACGGTGCTATATGATTCTGGGTGAAAGCGGGTGGTGTTGGCCGACGTGGAGAGGTCCGGGTTATTTGGTATCGCTCACAGTTGACAGGTTGACACAGCCACCGCTTGTTTGGCCATTGCATATAGGTTTGTTAATCAATAAACGGTGCTGAATGTTGCTGTTGGTGTAATAAGGGTCATAATGGCCTTTTTAACGCTAGAAAACATGTAATCTTGATTCTTTCTGATATTATAAATGCGGAAGTGTATTGTTTGTTCCAATGTCACGGTTCAACGAAATTTAACACAGAGGTGAACATTGAACATATGCCCGTATTCACAAACGTCACTATGAGGTCTCACAGTGCTCACGAAAGCACAGGGTGGTTAAAATCGTCTCATAAACAAAAGGTCGGTCAAAAAGGACCAATCACAAGCTGTATTGAACGCAGTGCGTTTACTCAGTGAAGGAGGTTACTGAGGGAATTGTTATAAAAGACTTCTACACGGATAGAAGTCGGTTCATCTTTATTAGAGACTAGCTGTTTCCCGCGACTCCGCGCAGAAAAATAAAACATAGCCTATGCTCATTAGGGATAATGTAGCCATTCTAATGGTGAAAGAATATTTCAAATCGGTCCAGTAGTTTCGGAGCCTATTCAATGCAAACAAACAAACAAATCTTTCCTCTTTATAATATTAAGGGGCTTCTTAACGGGCCATATTTTCACTTCAATATGTGGCCAGCAACTATTGGTGTCTTTCTCTAACGTACGAGTTAGAGAGGGACATCAATAGTTGCCGGCCACATATTGCAGTGAAAATATGGCCTGTTTAGAAGCCCTTTTAGTGTAGATGTTTGTTATATGGGTCATGATCATGACCAGTTAGGGCACCAGTTACCTTGTTATGCGCAGGAGTAACTTTGAGAGTCAACTCTTGATAGTAGGCAAAGGTTCTTTCGATCCAGAAAACCTCTGGGAGTCTTTGAAATACCAACTCAAACTCATAATATTTATTGGACCAAAACATACTGCAACAGACATCTAGTACAAAAAAAACCGGCCAAGTGCGAGTTGAACTCGCGTGGAGAGGGTTCCGTACATCCGTATTTTTTTTTGATAGAATTCTTTTTTTTTTTAATTTTTAGCTCTTTAGTTTCGGAGAACAGGGGGTATGGTAAATTTTCGTCTTCTTTCATGAATAAAATCGAAACTATTTATTTCACAATAGTAACAAAAATATATTTGAGATCCTCATAACGAGCCCTTTCATTTCATATGACACCGTAGGTTTGCAAAATTTTTTTTTTTCCTAATTTGTCCCCCGAAAATGAGCATAATAAAAAAAAAATTATTTACTTTGCACATCTGTTTTTGGGTCATCAATTTACATATGTGTACCAAATTTCAACTCAATCGGTACAGTCGTTTCGGAGCAAATTGGCAGTGACAGACGGACAGACCAGACAGACGCACGAGTGATCCTATAAGGGACCCCGTCCCCACCCTCCAACAGTCACGGGATGCATGTCAATGTTCAGGACCCAAAAAAAGACAAATTAGTTATTTTAGTGGCAAAATCGATGGGATTTTTTTAATAAAAAAAACTTTCAGGAGCAAGCAAGAAGGGAGAAGGGGAGGTTTCAGGTGTTTATTTTTAAACTAATTCTAAACTCCGGAGATCCTAGAGCTGGTGCTTACCTCTCCCAAAGGATTGGGCTAGCTATCCAGAGAGGTAACGCAGCCAGTGTCATAGGGACCATGCCGCGAGCGGACCTGCTAGAGGGGGTGTTCTTTTTATAGTGGTGATTATTATTTACGTCTTTAATATTTGAGTAGCTTAGTTTTTATTTTAATTTAAATAAGTTTAGTTTTAACTTTTAATTGTATTATATTAAATATGTATCTACTTATGTTAATAAATATACTGTCTATTAGATTATGATTTTCCACGAAAACCCCATATCTACGTAGGTCGAGCGTCGTCATAGTAAAAAAGAAATACATGATGTTGCCAAGATCTATAAAATGACACATGTTTCATTTCTGTTGGTGGGCGGGGACATTTTTGCCAATCGTCCAAAAAACGTTGCACTGTAAATATCATAAATATCAGGGGATAATGTCACACCAATTGACCTATTAGCCCCAAACTAAGCTCTAGCCTTGTGCTATGGGTACTAGACAACGATATAAATACTTATATACCTAGAAAACATCCATGACTCAGGGACAAATATTCGCGCTCATCACACAAATATCTGCCCTTACCGGGATTTGAACCCAGCGGGCCGATTATGGTCGTGTTTATCGACGTAGATAAGCGTAGATAAAACATCTGTCACTTTCTGACCAGTAGTAAGTGCGAGAGTGACGGAAGCTTTATCCACCGCGATAAAGGCGACCATAATACGGGCCCAGGACCGCTAGCTTTGTAGACAAGGTCATTACGAACTAGGCCAGCGCGTCGTCAAAGTCGTCAATCTGTAGTGTGAAGTGAAGTCAAATAGGACTCAGCTCAGCATGTGGTGGTGGAGCTACAGCGCTGGTTTCCATCTGAACCCTGGTGGTGAAATGTGGTGTGGTGTGGTACGGCGATGCTTCGTATTAGTTGGACACAAAGGGGGGGGGGGGGGGGGCCGAGACAAGCTGCAATCAAGACCTTATGTTTTCATTTTAGTGACGAAAATTAACTATTTTATAATGTAAAGCGGGACAGAACGAAAAGAAAAGAAGGAGAAGGAGAAGATCTTCATTCTCCTGTGTACAGTTGTCATGTTTCTCCTCGAAAAACCCCCGGTATAATGGCGACGCCGAATTTTAGAGCTGTTTTTATCTTAAACGGTTCAGCCGATTTTCATGAAACCTAGTCAAGGACCATACTGACTAACCTAGCTTTCATTTGCAAAAAAAAACAATCAATCGGTTTGAGAGCTATGATGCCACAGACTCACAGATATACACGTTTAACTGGGAACACCTAAAAACTCCGAATTATTTTTTCCGAATCTTAATTTGTCCGAATTTTCATTTTTCCGAAAGCTATGTTACACTGGAGGTATTTTAGATTAAATGCGTAATTTAATTGCAGTACATAGGTTCGGTTAGGTTTCATTTTGTAAACGATATCAAAAAATCGGCCAAGTGCGAGTCGGAGTCGCGGTCGAAGGGTTCCGTACCATTATCTATACAATATTAGCAAAAAACAGCAAAAGAGAATTATGAGAAAGAATTACGAAAATTTGTGATTTTTCTCAATTCGGAATTATGACTCTTCGGAATTTTTATAGATAATGGTACAGAACCCTTCGTGCCCGAGTCCGACTCGCACTTGGCCGGTTTTTTTCATTAGATGTGTTTAATAGATTACGAAACCCTAATGGCAAAATTATTTACTCTACCATTATCCTACAAATTTGTGTTGGTGTGCTAAAAAAAATATGATTAACATGTAATTATAAGCATAGCATAAAGTAGCTGTTTAATCTCATAACGTACACCTATTATCCATATCTATATTCTATATTCGCTAACCGCACAGTTTCGCTTTAGGAACGTATTTTACCATCAAAGCATTGTTACATTTGTTACCGGCCGCGTTTCATATTTGCCCGTCAGGTACGCGACAGAGACAACCTATTGCTACAGCACTTACAAGCATTTACACCGGACGCAAAGAAACCTCAATCAATACAATAAACCAACTCGTCAAATGTACGCGCCATTTTGCTTTTTACCGCTCAAACTATTCCAGTTACGCGTCACACGTTGTCACCGTTGAAGAGAACGGAAAAAATTAGACTAGAATTGTGTGTAATACGTTTGTGTTAGCTGTAGTAACTCAGCGACGGTTGAACGTTTAGGTTTTAAACATCGAACGCGCCTCGTAATCTGCGATCTAAAATGGCGGCCGTCTTACCGAGCGAGAGAGTCCGATTCGGGAATTTGGAAAATTGGTGTTTTTTTTCTGTTGTAAAGAGAGCAGTATAGTATAAGGTTAGGCGGAGAACAGGAGGGGCGATCTCCGCAGGCAAAGCGGTGTGAAGGGAAAAGTGCCGTGGCAGACGAGGTGTACTGTCGCGAGATATGTCCCGCGACCGGCCCAGACGGTATACGGGTTTTGCGATAGATCTGAAGGATTTTTAGGTGTTTTATTTAATAATTCTATTCATTTGGAATCGCGATTTCTTTTTGTGCATATATGACGCAGTTTTTTTGTACTTTAAGAATGAATTGTTTAGGTAATTATTGTTGGGATAATCCACCGAAACATTTTTTCTGACACAAAGTTGATATCATACTACCTAGAAACTAGTTTAGCCATATAAATCCGTCTTTATGTTTTAATGGCTATTTTCTTAAAGAACATAACTATTACAAACCTCTCTACTAGTTAAGATAAAAGTTCCTACGATTAAACTACGGCAGCTTCATTCATTATTGATTCTTGACGCCTGATTTTAGAGTACAAAATCTAATTAAAACTAAATTTCACATAAATCTGTGGCTTTTGAAGGTGGCATTTGACTAACATCACCTTATTATTATTATAAAGTAAATAAACACAGGGTATTGATTCTCTCAAAAGCAAAGGTGAGCGAATGCAGGAGTGAAGTCCAAGCGGCGAGTTTAAGTAGTCCCGTCAGAGCGAGCAAAACACATATTAGCGCGTGCATTCTCAATTAGGCAGCCTTATACGTTCGAGAAGCCATGCTGCCAAATTGAATACACGCGCTGAAATGTGTTTTGTTCGCTTTGACGGGACTACTTAAACTCGCCGCTTGGACATCACTCCTGCGTTCGCTCAACTTTGCTTTTGAAAAAATCACTACCCTGAACATAATTGCGCTGATACTTACATATGTTACCCGACTGCCGACTGTATGTGAGTATGGTTCTTTCTTCCCTTTTACTTGCTGAACGGATGGCCTAATTTCGACAAGCGAGATGTCGTTAGATTCGTCTTAGCATCGCGGGTGTCACTTGGAACTTTTCCTCTTTTTTTAAATGTGGAATTGTCCAAATCAAAAGTCTATACAGTCTGTGAGTACCAAGAAGATGCTTCAGTTTTGTACTCCTCTCTCACTCGCTCTTAATAAGATCGTATGAGAGCGAGTGAGAGACAAGTACAAACCCGAAGCACCTTGTAAGAGCTACCGCACTGTACATGACTAGAGGATGCCCGCGACTTCGTACGCGTAGAATTAGTTTCCCGCTTTCAGAAAGGACTGGCAGGAGGTTGCACAAGACAGGGATGCGTGGTAGGAAGAGAGGGAGGTCTTTGCCCAGCAGTGGGATACTTTAGGCTAAGAAATAAATAATAAGGGTCTAGCCCTTTAATTTTATTTTCAAGTCAATAACCTTATCGTGGAAGTGGAAGAGGTCAATCGTCGAGCCCAACTCGGCTGGGCAGCGTTCGGTAAGCTACACACTATCTTCTCGACCCAAATACCGCAGTGCCTCAAGACAAGAGTCTTCGATCAGTGTGTGTTGCCAATGATGACGTATGGATGTGAGACATGGTCGCTCACAATGGGCCTCATAAGAAGGCTCAAGGTCACTCAAAGGGCGATGGAAAGAGCTATGCTGGGTGTCTCCTTGCGAGATCGAATCAGGAATGAGGAGATCCGCAGGAGAACTTAAGTAACTGACATAGCTGACCGGATTGCAAACCTTAAGTGGCAGTGGGCGGGGCACATTGCTCGTAGAACCGATGGCCGTTGGAGCGGGAAGGTTCTAGAGTGGCGACCGCGAACCGGAAGACGAAGTTTCGGCAGGTCTTCCACAAGGTGGAACGACAATCTGATAAAGGTCACGGGAAACCGCTGGATGACAGCAGCAGAGGACCGATCGTTGTGGAAAACCTTGGGGAAGGCCTTTGTCCAGCTTTGGACGTCTTGCGGCTGGATGATAATGATGATGATGATGATGAACCTTATGTTGACACTCCTTTTTTAACCCGCGTTTTGCCGATCCCTAAAGTTTATTCCATTAAATTTTTTTTTCGTTATGCATTAGTATTTAAGCCCAAACTAACCGACATACAGACAAAACGACGACAGGCGGACATCACGAAATGAAAACGGTGCCGTTTTTATCATTTGCTCATCGAAACCAGAAAATAAATATAAATTATGAGGTTTTCTTTCATCAACTAAACCTGAGATTAGCTGAGTGACGTAACATCGGCTCGTGAGATATCTCGGCACTTATCCCCGTCCCATGGTCCCGCGCGCACCGGCTACCTATCTTTCATTGCACGTACGAGAGGGGAGGGGGGCATACGCGGAGGGAGCAGGGAGCCATCTTGCCCGCGACCGCCGTTCCGCGCGCGTCTCGTGTCAAACCGCTTATAATTCGCACTAATTACCCATTCAAACTACAGAAAAACAATACAAAAACAGTGTACAGTGCCCAAAAAGTGTCCAAAGTGTAGTGAAGTGTTGTTGTGAGCAAGGTGAGTACTCTTTTGTGCACGACAATTATCATTCTGATCGATTTGGACCGGTCGCGCGGGGAGGACGCTTGCCTTTTATATCTTTTGTTGTTTTGTAACTAAATCAATAATTTTAGTGGCGGCCGGACCGCTCTTAATTCGAATTTGGAAGCGTTTCGTTTGAGTAGACTAAAATTGAGTGAGAATCGGTTTAGATGAACGCTGTGCGAATTCTAGTGATGTGATCTAGTGTGATGTAAAACCAAAACAAACCTATTAAAAGGTACCTATTTTCGAATTAAGAACGCATTGTTTTACGATAATGGCTTCTTAAAATAGACGAGCCAATTCAATACATCATTCTTCCATTCATAAAATGCATTGTTGAATCATTTTATTATCATATTACATTAGTATTTACTACGTTATCTTGACATGTTATGATATAACATAAAGTAGTATTATTAAAGCTTTATCGTAATATACAAGAAACCTCATTAATTTAAGAACTTGTCATTAAACCGGTTTTTAACCTTCAATGGATATCTATTACCTAATCTCCGTAGAAAGTTACATTATTTGATGAGTAATTTGTTTTTGTTATTAGTAGATTTTAACACACAACACCTACTCAATCTTTTTATGAGATGCATGTTACTTGCTTGATAATTTGTCATTCATGACACCTGTAGCTACCTATTATGAGAGTTAGCATACGCCTAAATACATATCTAACTCGTTCTAGACAAAGGAATTCGATGCCAGTATTTATCTACCTCCGCCGCAATAAACCTAGACACTCGACCTTAAAAGACCTTTTTATGACGATAACCAGTCCACGAACGTACCTATCAATACCAACTCAATTATCTTTCATTCATGCTAATGAATAAATTAAAGAGCGATAAATAAATGTTACATCACTACGATAATAATGTCTGCATAAAATTTAAAAATAAAGAGTTCTAAATTTTGAATCCGTTTTAAATTTAGAATAAAGACAATTGATTTTCGAATCGTTCGGGCGATAGCCGAGCTATGATGGCGGACACAGCACATCGAGCATAAAATAATTGCATTCGCACCGCGCCTTGTGAAACTCTACCTACGTTTATTTAACTGCGTTATTACCCGGACACGTGGAAATGCGAGATCGCGATCAGAAACCTCGTTCGGCGGCGATCATCTCGAATTTGTCGCGTTGCATTCCATCGACAAGACGGGTCATCTTTTTTCGAGGTGCCTATTACCCCGCCAGATGGAAAGGTATCTCCGTGCAGTGTACTTGTAGAGTTTAATGGGCTTCATAAATATTCTGTGTTGTGTTTTAATGCTGATTCACTGGTCATTATTGTGAGGCTCGTCTCGACAAATGCTTGAGTTTTTGAACTGTTTGTTGTATTTGGAACGAGATGTGTTTCAGTGAGTTATTTTTGTCGGACGCGAAAATAAATAAAATACTTACTATAGATTGGTCACTGATTGAATATTGCCAAACATAATATTTTGCTAAGGATGAGCTCTTTCTTCTTAGATAGTGCTATGTCATCGATGCAGACGCCGCAAGCCAAAATTCATTTCAATGGTCTGTTATGGAAATTGGACAGAAATCATTGTATAAATAAATAGAACACGTGAAAAATGGGAAACTTTTGTTATTACCTTCATTATTGTTTTTGGCACTGCCACTTGAAAACGTGGGCACTACTGTTCTATTAATTATTTTTCACAACACTGCTCGGAAATATGACCATAGATGGTCTTGTTTGGGGTCACAAAACGTCACTTATAAGGACACACCAAGAATGTTTTTCTCGGCGTGTTTGCTGATTGGTCGAGAACATAGTTGTCCAACTTTAAGAACCAATGAAAATCAATCAATAAATTTTCGTGTCAGCTCCTTAAAATGAAAAATTGAAATCGACCAATCAGAACACACCATTTTGTGTCGTAAAATATTAGGTGTATTTTTGCTAAAAGATACACAGACTAAAAACAATGTCACTGCTTTTTTTTAAATGTAATTCATACTTGGCCCCTAATCTCGAATCACTAGAGATGAAATTACATGGGAAATATGGCGAAACAAATACAATTTTATATGGAGTTGACATCTTCATCTCGAATGTTAGTTTATTAATCTCGAGTGCCACGAGAACAGGGGTCCAGATTTAAAAAAAGTTATCTATGGTAAAATTGGCGGTGATACAGCTTCTATACTACCTTTAAAAAACCGACGACAATTGACTAACGCTATTGAGTTTTGAATATGAATTTTTATTTTATTTCCTCTCAGTAGTTGTGAAAAGCACTATGTCTGCCTCGGTAGAAAGTGCAATTTATGGACTCGTACACTAGAGGGCCTCAACTACGTTTCGGCCCTCTATATTACTCGTCCAAAAATCGCATACTTTCTATCCTCTGCAACAATGTACTATTATGGGTAAGTTGCTTGTAATATTATCCATGCATGATTTTTAATATTTGTGTCATGTAAGTGTTTTAGTACTATAGTGTTTACATACATACTTACATATTATCAGCTTATATGTTAGAGTTGTTTTATGACTACCGTAAACTAATTAAAACAAGTATTAAGTACTTAATGCTTTAATATAAACGACCACTCTTATTAACGTTGACGGTACTTGGATGATATGCGGAAAGAACATGTCTAGTTACTTTTTTAATGAGATTTTAATCTCTATATGTAGAGTCCTTAATAAAAGTTACCAATTAATTACAGGTATAAATCTTGCCCTTTGGGAAAAATCTCTACACGAAAATAACATGGTTCCTAAATTTTAATTCGCGATAGCCCATTAAAGTTAACTAGTCAATCTATCTATCTTCTATATATATAAAAGGCTAAACTGACTGACTGACATATCAACGCACAGCCGAAACTACTGTACCTAGAAACTTGAAATTTGGTACATGGGTTCCTTTCATGATGTAAGTGAGCACTAAGAAAGGATTTTCCGAAAGTCGACCCCTAACGGGAAGAAATGGGAGGGAGTAGCGGGAAACTAATTCTACGCGTACGAAGTCGCGGGCGTCCTCTAGTTTTTAAATAGAATTCCAAATTCAAACTTATGATTCTTCAGCTAAGTTTGATACTCCATCTAAGGGTTGAGTCTGTTATGGCAAAGAGCTTCACATGTATCCAACTCGGAGCAACTAAACTCGAAGCATGGAGGCATTTCATCTAACTCCTCAGGATTAGGTACAGTAAACCAACGAAAATGTTAAGCACTAGTGCGTTGTCATAGTAAAGTTCAAACAAAACATCAAATGACACACATGACAATGACAATGACATTCACAATGACAAGGGTCTAAGTATGCTCAACATTTTCATTGGGTGACTTTAGTATTCGCAGTCTTGAGATCGTCAACGTAATATTGCAAATGTCTATGGACTTCAAAGTCCACTTACGATAAGGTGGCCTGTGCTCACTTAGCCGTTAGCCAGCCCTTTGGCCAGAAAAACCACTCCTATACAACAAAATACGTAACAGATATACACATAAAATAATTCAAAATGTATTAGGATGAAAAATATCCCTACATTATCTTGATATTCTTCAATATATCACAACGCACGACATTGTGAAGTATCACAATATTGTAAGGATATTTTTGAGCCTTGTACATTCTTGATGTGTGTAGATCGACCTAGCCTCCCGAATCCCCAGGTTTGCGCTTGAAGAAGTAATCCCAAATATAAAGGGGACCCTATAATTAATGCGACAAGGTTGCAATTACTTAGGTAACCAGTTTTTTGCCAAGCGTTGTCTGGTATAGTCAATCAAGACAAGACTGACAATTTATTGATAGGGTCAATTCAATCTTTTCAGGGTCTTCATGAGCCGTTGTGGTATACTGATATTATATGAGGATGCGAAATTCAAAACACGTCAAAGTTAAGGTCAAGTCATAGAAAACCTATGACACGTCTTTATATGAGCAATAAAATAGTAGTAAACATATTTTTTTTATTTACAACGGCCCTGAACTCGGGCGTAGAAATATTTCCAACCCACAGAGAAATACATACCCAGTTAAAATCCAAGATTCAGTAACAATACGATCGCATCACACGAGATTGTTTTTAACATATTATCTAAAACAATGCACACTAGCAGAATTAATGCTAGCACATAACTTCACGTACATACTTTTACTGTGGTAACAACGGAAAACATAACTTTGTTACTACTGTACTTACCATAAATCCCACTTCTGAATTTGGCGATATCCACTCAGGCGCAGAAAACCTAGCTCGATTAGTTCAGCGCTGATGAACATTGCTCCCTTATGGTAGCAAGAAATTATGTGTTAATGTATTTTATAGACAAATGACGCCAATATAAAAAAATCTCGCACTAAGTTTACAAAACTATAATTAGCTTCGTGAAAAAACATGGCTGCGCTGCCTAACATGAAATGTTTATGTGTATTACAGCTGCCAAACTATTGCCATTGACACTATTTTAATGGAAACGCGCAAGGTCATGATTTGGACAGTAATTTAACTAAAGGACACGGTAAACAAATATCGTCTAAATATCTAATTTCTGGACTCCTTATTTAGAAACAATAGGTCTTAAAATTGCTACGTCATATAATTATTATATTTTAATGAAACCACCTGCGATGATTAGTATATCCTTATTAATAATAATAATAATAATAAATCTTTTATTTCGGACATGTCCATATTATGTTAGTAACAATAAAAAACTTGAAAAAACCTATGTTAGAGTCATTTTATTTAATTTTATATTAGGGACATACATTAAGGTCAGTATTTTCTTCATCTTCGGTTAAAAAAGCTATATCCGCAGTTTAAAGACACAGCAATTTGGTCTTTCTTTTGTTTGTAATAAAGTTGCACGTTCTACGCTAGATCTCCGTCATATGAATGAAAATTGTAGTTTCTTAGGGTATGGCAATAGCAAGAATAGATATTTGTTACTTGTAGGAAACTCAACCTTATTGTTGTAGAATGTCAGATTGACTTTGAACCTAAGGTAGGTCACAAATTTAAGTCTTCTGTATGTACACTTAGATCTTTCAAACTACGCACGCATTTTAATGCAGTTTTCATCAAGAGATAGAGTGATTCAAGAGGAAGGTCTTTATCTATATATATTAACGCACAGCCGAAACTATTGTACCTAGAAACTTGAAATTTGGTACAGGGGTTCCTATCATGATGTAAGTGAGCACTAAGAAAGGATTTTCCGAAAATCGACCCCCAACGGGAAGAAATAGGGGCGTACGAAGTCGCGGGCGTCCTCTAGTGTATAATAAATTTTGGATTCTCATAAAACGGAGCGATGCGAGGGCGGGTCACTAGTTCACATTAAATCGTAGTAGATGTAACTAAAACTATAAGTGAAATAATCAATCATAAGTCACGACAGCACAATTGGAAAGCCGGAGCCTTGCCCCCGTTCCGAGGCACATGCTGTGAAGAAGCACTGACTGTTTAACAATATATCGATGAAAAACACGTTTGTGTTCAATTCTTGTTGTCAACTTGAGACGCGTCTCAGTTAAGTCTGAGACTGAATGGTAGTTGTTGGTTAAAGGCCCAGCCACACGGGATGCGTGACGTGCACGTGCGCGTTCGCTTTCCACTGCGTTGTGTAGTGACATGTCGTAATGAGAATTCATACTATACAACGCAGTGGAAAGCGAACGCGCACGTGCACGTGCACGTCATGCGTCCGGTGTGGCTCGGCCTTTTATACAGATTTTCTACCTTAAGGCATCATACGATCGTACGGTCGGCATTATAAGAAGCTGCACACTTTAGTGTTTTGTCACTTTAACGTCATGTTTGAACTGCTGCACTAATCTGTCAAAGGCGTTAAAGCGACAAGGTACAAAAGTGTGCAGCTTCTTATAGCGTATCAGAAGAAATAAAAAAATGCTAATATGATGGAGATTTTACTTAGTTTTTTGACCCACTTTGCATTTATACTTTTTTTTAGTTATAGAAATAGCACTTAATCAAGTTTGAATGCAAATTCGTTGCTGCCTCGTTTTAAATGCTTCATAATTTAAACCGGACAGCCTAAACATCTTCGCAAACCCGCGTCCAAGAATGCGACCGTTTCAAAGCGAAATGGCTTTTTGTTTAATTCCAGCGTCTTGTGGTCCTACCGCTTTTTGTGCATTTCGAGTTTCTAGTTATTCGAATGATTCAATTGTTTCGAGGTTTTCGGACGAGAGTTGACAAGAATGTCATATCATCATCAGCAGAATTAAAAATCCGGCCAAGTGCGAGTCGGACTCGCGCACGAAGGGTTCTGTACCATTATCTATACAACATTAACAGAAAACGGCAAAAAAATCACGTTTGTTGTATGGGAGCATGGAAAATACGTCTTACGATATGTACTAAACTCGATTTGATGCAACTTATCTTCAACTAGAGGACGCCCGCGACTTCGTACGCGTAGAATTAGTTTCCTGCTACTCCCCCATTTCTTCATTTTAGGAAAATCCTTTCTTAGTGCTCACTTACATCATGAAAGGAACCCCTGAACCAAATTTCAAGTTTCTAGGTACAGTAGTTTCGGCTGTGCGTTGATATATAAGTCAGTCAGGTTTGCCTTATATACATATAGATAATTAAAAGCAAAAACAAACGCAGTACCACTCATTATGTCTCCTAAATAGATTTTTAATGACATAATGACAACTAACCACGAACTTAACAGTAATAACTAATAGTATTCTAACAAAATCTAGAAGATTAAACTAATTTGACAAGTATTTAGTTGCCTGTATAAATAAATCATTGGAGATCAATTTACAGCGCATTAAGTATAAATTATGCATCCACTTTGGGATTCTGACGTAATTTAACTGAGCCTTGAGGGAAAGCAAGAAAATTATATGCTGCCATACTGCAGTTGATTTAACACAACTTGACCTTTCTCGATGGCAGGTTCTCGAATACATCTATTATAAACTTGTGAACGAAAAATGTGCAATCTACAATGTAAACTAGTGGATGCTACTCTGGCATCGATTTGGTATCTATTGTCAGTTATGACTAGGGTTAGGATTTTGTTGGCAAAACGTCGTTCTAGAATCCATGGAGTCGCTATTTCCTAATTATTATTACACATATTACTTTGATTTTGGCCTTTACTTTTGTCACGTAAAAAAAAGCAATTGTGCAAAATGTGGTTACAGAATTATCAGCAAATTTTTAGAGTTGTTGTTAATACTGTAGCTCTGCCTACCACACCCTGGGAATGAAGGCATGAGTTTATGAGAGAGTTTTGTCATATTTCTAAAATACCTACTCATATTTGTTTGTTTGTTACGCTTTTACAGTGGAGATCTGTACCAAAATTAAATTTAAACTCGATTGGCGATGTAATGAAGGATTGAATTTTGAAATATGACAACACTGAAGGTCAAAATCAAGGTGATATGTATTATAATAATCAGGAAACAGCGACTCCATAGATCCTAAAACCACGGTTTGCCACCAAAAGTCCTAACTCTAGTTATGACGCAGAAAAAATTCAAGGTATGATGAATCGAAATCTATTATCAATTCTCTGCTGCATATTTTTATATTGTCGTCTATATAATGTTAACTAACCATATATAGCTACTTACTGAATAAACAACTTTGATCTTTTTATCTTTGATTTAAATCTTTGATAAAACAGATTTTCACCTGTCATTGGCGAGTTCGATACACCCATTTGTACTTGACGTACATCACTTCACTCCGTCTGTAAAGATAAAAAAAATATTTTGCAAAAATATTTAGCTTACATTTCAAACACCCTGTATGGTCATGAAATAGGCACTACGCTTTATTTTTATAACCTTTTTAAATTATCTTATCCCTCGGGACGGAAGCTGTTTCAGCACTTACAGTAGTGTGCTCTACTAGCTTCACATAATGAAACTTAAATTCGTAGGGTTAAAGCCGGCCTTTGAGCTAGATCCAGGTCACAGCTGAATGCCGCTAGATCGCATCGCTTTATGCACTCTGTAGACTTTAATTACTTTGTGGACCTGCAGGGAGTTAGTAACTATGAAACGGGAAATGCGATCAATAAAAAGAGACTCAATCTTGATTAGTTTGTCGGGATTTTTACTCTCGCGCAATAGTGTAAACATAGTAATCTGCTAGAAATCAACAATGTATTACACTTTAAATAAAGGGTGTTTAAAACTTAAACGCACTTATCGAATTTTAGAACACCCCTTAGCTGATTATTACTGACTTTTTCTCATGTTCAAACCAGTCTCATAAAGCTGCTTATAAAGATGATTACCTAGGTACTTATGTATTTATTATGTACGACATTGACAGCTCTGCATATTTTCATCGAAATCAGCTCAGTAGGTCACCTGTGAAATAAAGTAACTTACTAAAATTATACATTAGTAAACCAATAAGCTAGTTAATGTTGGACAAGTTCCATACGATCGAGGTTAGTCTTGAGTTTTCCTACTCTGACCTTTCGAACCTAAGGATTTCTAAAGTGAAACGTACCGTTTATCTAGGTCGTTTGTCCGTACTAGGTTTAGCTCGATTTAGGTTACTTTAACTGTTTCATGCCTCATGTAATACCTAGGTACTCGTAGGGGTAGCCGAGCGTACAAAGTAGTAGACACAAAGAAAGGGAGTTCGTTTGTACTCTTGCGTTAAAAATGGTTATTTTATAACAGAAAAATGTTGTTTTTTTAAATTACGCGTGCAGTACCCTAATAGGGTTGTACTTAGAAGTAAGTTTCTTTTGTGCTCAATGCAATAAATAAATAAATAAAATAATTTTAGCACACCCTGTACGGTATTATCCTTCACCTAAAGGGAGATGTTTTAGTTCACTTTCCATACAAACGTATTTCGCTGTTTCTAACGTTTCTACTCAATAATTAGGTTGCAATTTAGTTCTGTTTAGTTAATGAAGTGGTTTTACTGTAACAAAATTAATGAAATTAACTACTTGAAACAAGAACAAGGTCAAGATAGAACCAGACACCCAGTTTAAAATCACTGCCTGGAGAAGATGCATAACGTTAACGTGAACGAATTAAGAAAACTCGAAATTTATGCGATAGGCTATTTGATAACATTAGGTGGTCATCCTATTAGATGATATCGTAAAACAAAATACTTTGTTTTAAACTAAATTATGCATATTTTTTTGGAAATCACACGAAAAAAATTGTCATATATTTCCGTATTTCGACAATTTTATCTGTGGCAGAAACGCTGTGATTGCTTTGTAGGTGTGGTTACTCGCTGGTGACGTCACACGCAAGTAACCACAGATCATAAGGGCATATCTCTTCAACTGATTTTTTATTGTTTACTTGCGTGTGACGTCACACTTGTCATATGGCCAGCGGCATGATAGAAACAGCGTTCTTAGCGCGGTTTTGAAAATTTAAACTTTAACATAGATTTTTATTGATAATACAGTAGAATCTCAAGGAAATATCAATGTAGTGTGCTTATTATGTAATAAATAATCATTTAAAAATGTTTTCTAAAATTAGTCGGTTTGAGTCGGCTGGGGCCGCCCTAGGCGTACTTTTTCTAATCAAATCGGAGAAATACTGGAAAAGGGCCGAATTTTAAGTACCCGAAACCGACGTGCGTGCATGACTCAATGTATGAACGTGGAAGAAGCGAAAGAGATTTGTCAAGATCGTAGCAGGTGGAAAGAAGTGGTCTCTGCCTACCCCTCTGGGAAACAGGCGTGATTTAATGTATGTATGTATGTATGTCTAAAATTAGTCAAATATCCTATTGACATAAGCGACTGTCCGTAGCTTACGTCAATTCAATACATTGATAATGATAACGCTTGCAGAATGTATCTTGTCTAAGCCAACATGCCGCGCTACACCAATATGCAGTAACTAAGATAAACCTCCTATAGTAATATCAACCTTATTACTAACAAAATAGAATCGAATCCGCTTTGGTGATTTAATTTAAGATACTGCTTATTGGCGGAGGGCTTAAACTCTGCCCGCGGCTCGACGGCGAAAAAAGTTAGCGAAGAATTTGTCCAAAAATATACCTACACAGGGAAAATACAATGATCAAATGTACGCTAAAGCTACTTCTATAGCTATTTGAGGTGGGCTATGGATTTAAAAAAAAAACTAATTGCTTATGGCATAAGAATCGAGCTAGACGGACCATTTAGGATCGACACCTAATCCGTGGAACTGGTATTGCTAACGTCGGTTTACAGCTATTGCCTTTTAAGATTGACATTTTATATGAACGATGAATAAATTGATACTGCATAGTAAATGTTATACGTCTATTTCGAAGACTGCTATATCAGGTCTTGTTTTTTTGATTATTGACAAATAAAAACATCCTGTATAATGGCGACTTCTTTCCTTAAGTGCTGATATCTCCTAAACGGCACAACCGATTTTCATGGAATCTAGCTAAGAACCATCCTGATTAAACTAGCTTTCATGTAAACCAAACCGCTTCCAAATCGGTCCATCCGTTTGGGAGCTACAATGCCACAGACAGACATAAGTTAAACTTACAACACCTCAATTTTTTGTCAGGGATGAAAAGTAAAAAGCAAGGTTTAAAAACCTGTCTGTATGTTTTGATATTACCTACCGTTTCTTTTAATTTCGTTATTTTGTCATCTCTCAACACTCATGAAACTAAGAAGAATCTAACGGCACCTCGTATGCCCAAATGGAGCCATCCCTTCCGACTCTACGAAGGAACAAACAACCATACCTACCCACATACATACAAACCAAGAACATCACTCCTTCAATACTTGGGTAAAAATATAGTCTTTTTTTTACGGTTATTTGAACAGTCTTCCAAAGTGTCTTAATTAAGTTGCCATGCGAGTAGCATAAGTCGCATAATCTTTGAAAAAGGCCTTTTCCAGCAGTGGACACGTTTGGACTGACAAGGCGAAGAAGCCATTTGTTCCAGTGGCTACCTATTCCAGAACTGCTAATCCAAGATTTTTTCTGATTGCGGCCATATTGAATTTTGATTACTGTCATAACTTTAGTGACACTCACAAGATTAAAGAAAAATCGATTGACATAAGTCGTCAAAATCGGCTCATGAATGAGTTTAGTTTCTAAAGCGCCATATAGGAACTAACATACATACATATGTACACATATAGGCTGATAAAAACCATGTGGTTGCCGGGTTAGAATAGTGCCACTCCATGTCTTCCCGTAGATGTCGTAAGAGGCGACTAAGGGAATATAGGCATGTACTGTTAGGCGATGGGCTTGCAACCTGTCACTAATACGCTGGTAATCTTATTTGTGCAAAATTTGGTTACTTAGATTTTAAAGTTGTAGGTAATTCTGTAGCTCTGCCTACCCCTGGGATTACAGGCGTCAAGGTATGTATGTATGTAGGTTGAGAAAAAGCCTACGCCATTTACCATTTAAACGAGCCAAGGTATTACCATCGTGGCGGAACTAAAAAAGCATTTTAACCTACATTTCCTACATATATGGCGGTACGTTTTTGGCGCCTCATCGCGCCCTCGTCGCCAAGCGAAGCTGGCCCCCTGCCAGCGGCATCCTCAACAAATTGATTTAATAATTCCAAGTTATACCTCAAGAACAATTGAGATTTAGTAGGTTGCAGATACGTTTTAATCACGGTAAAGAAGAATGAGGATATATTATCTAAACACTTGCTTCTGCACGCGACTCGTCTGCGTAGATTTAGATTATGTTTGTTCCTTCGAGAACTTTTTAATTTACCAGGATGAAATAGCCTATGCGTTAATCCAGGGTATAAGATATCTTCATTTGTGACGCTTTGACTCTTAAACCGCTAAATTGAACTAAGTCTAGGAGTAGGAAATATAACGCTTTAACCCTAGAAAACTTAATAGTTCCTAAGAGAATAGCGATAGAGAAGTTTTTCACATGCAAAGTCGAAGGGTTACCTATCTTAAGTTAGAAAAACTTTTGTCCGCCGTTTCGTCTGTCCGAAATTTTCATTTGTCCGAAAATCATTTACCTCTGAAACCGTTTAACTTTCCTGCATTGTTATAAAACTAAACTAACCTAACCTACAGGTTCTGTAGGTGTATCTCTTTTAATATTCTGTAAAGTTAAAGAAAAACGATTTTCGGACTAATGCAAATTTCGGGCAAATGTAACAGCGGACAAAAGTTTTTCGAAACTTTGATAGGTTTCCATACCATGAAAAAACCGGTCAAGTGCGAGACGGACTCGCGCACGCAGGGTTCCGTACCATTACCTATACAACATTAGCCAAAAACTGCAAAATAACACGATAGTTGTATGGGAGCCCCCCTTAAATATTTATTTTATTCTGTTTTTAGTATTTGTTGTTATATAGCTGCAATAGAAATACATCATCTGCAAAAATTTCAACTGTCTAGCTATCGCGGTTCATGAGATACAGCTTGGTGACAGACAGACACACGGACAGCGGAGTCTTAGTAATAGGTTCCGTTTTTACCCTTTGGGTACGGAACCCTAAAAAACCACATTAGAATAATCATTACTTATCAAAAATTTCATTCATGTATTTAATAAGCCGAACTGTCCATAACCACTCCAAATCAACAAAGCAATTACAATGTATGCAGAAAAGTTACAATTGTTGCTTTGAAATATCATGTCACCGCATGTGTCATGCGATCGGCATGACGGACGACGGCCGATCACGAGAGATCGAGAAACTACCGTCCCGGCGCATCGCGGAACACAATGGAATGCGTGATGGGCCTGAAACAATGTACTATCAGACCATTGGAACCTTGACCCACCATAGAACTGTGTCACAGAGACGTTATGATTCAAGTCATAAGAAGTGTCAAACAAATTGTTTTATAATGTCACTGTGACACCGTTCTATGGTGGGTCAGGGTTCCATTGGGCTGATTGTACCTTTTTAGGGTTCCGTAGAAAAAATGAATAAACGGAACCCTATAGGATCACTCCGTCCGTCCGTTTGTCACAGCCAATTTGCTCCGAAACTACTGAACCGATTGAGTTCAAATTTGGTACACATGTAAATTGATGAACCAAACACAGATGTGCAAAGTATTTTTTTTTTTAAGTAAGGTTTGTTTCGGGGGACAAATTAGGAAATTAAAAGTTTTGCAAACCTTACTATGTCATATACCTATCAAATGAAAGGGCTCGTTATGAGGATCTCAAATATATTGAAGAAGCTGAATAACGTTAATGTTAGCAATTTTCGAAAACTGTCAAAATGTATGGAATTATCGAAAGCGGCTGACGCGATCGTCAGCTATTTTCAATCGTTGCATGTCTTTTCAGACTAGAAAGTTGGGGTGCGCCAAAGTTCATATAAAATTTCAACTCCGATTATTGGAACTCCGAATTTTGTTTTCGTACCATTTTACACCATAATGATCATTCTTCATACTCTTCATAATATTTTTAAATACTAATGATCGGAACTCATACTCATCTGAACTTATAACGCCAATATTCATGGAACCGTACACTTTTCAGAATTTATTAAATATCTTACGAGTAGATAAAATTAGGTTAGGTTAGATTTATAACAATCCTCAAAAAGTAACTGTTTCTTAAAAAATGCATTATGAGTTGCGATAATTATGAATTAAAAAAGTATGAACAAAAAACTACGAGCAAAATTTTTCGAAGAAATGATGAGTATAGACACAAAACGTTATTTGTATAAAAAATCTAAAGACCAATTTTATATGAGCCAATATGGACCCCTATAGTTAGTTGACTGTAAGTGAGAAGATTTGTTGGAAGATTAGACCAGACAAGATGCATTTCGAGATCGTTATCGATATCGAAAATGAGTATTGACGTTAACTACCGGATGGTCACGTCAAGCGCTTATTTCACTTCCATATACTTTGACAGCTTTCGAAAATCGCTAACCTTAAAGTTAGCATGGGCCAGACCCGCAGGCGCTCTGTATTTCTCCCCGCCATAAAAGTGCATTACTCACCATATTTCTCCTTTGTCAACTAAGGTCGCCGTCAATAGAACTTGCGAACTATGTAAACAAATTAGTACTGTTTGACACATAACCTCAAATATTCATCAAGCGTGTTTTTATTAAAAATAACGTATAAGGTATAGTTGTTTCATCTTAAACTTAATATAAATATAATGATTTAGTGTATAAATCGTTGCAAAGACCTCACTTGATCCTTAAAAGTACGTGATTATCGAGTAATCATGGTGAATTGGTTCCTTTGGTTTTGTTTACATAGTTCGCAAGTTCTATTGACAGCGACCTTAGGGATTCCCAATAACTAGATTGCGTCCAACATCGATATTATTGTTAATTTCCCAATAATCCCACGTGTTGATTGTTACGTAGAAGACGTTGTTAGTTGTTACGTTTCCGTCGATACCGAGAACGCGATCGATCCGGTGAATATTGTATGTCCGAGAATCGCTCCTATTCGGATCGATGATCACAATTGATATTTGTTTTATATGATATTATCTTCTGTTTGATCGTAAGGCCAGCCAGTTTGGAGCAGACGCTTACTGGTTCTGAACTCCTGGTAGTGATTGAACACATTTTATATGATACTAACCCCCCTAACAATAAAGAGGGAATTTAATGGCATAGAGCATAACGAACGAGCATACAGGCTACCTGATGAAATGGGATCTCCTTGGTTTTTGTATTCTTAAGATTACAATCTTAAAACTGCAGAAATGGAATGCCTCTATTCTATAATTTCACCGGCTGTCTTATTCCCACACCACCATGCGCGCGCTGTTTGGCGGTAGTTTAAATTATAACATGGTGGTAGGGATCCGGACGGACCTTGCACAAGGTCCTGCCACTACAAAAGGAGTATTTCAGCTCTTGACTTTTCATGTGTTTCCACCTTGAGGCAAACATCATCATGGAGTGCCATCTTCGAAATGAAACTGGTGAAATTTTGATTCTTCGGCGGGAGGTTTTCAATTCCTTTCTTGCTCTTTGACTCGATGTAAAGATTTATAGACGACAATATAAAAAAATACAGTTGGGTTAGAAGCTTGCTTTGCATTATCCTGAGCACCAGGTGAGATTGAGGATATAATGCCAAATATAAAAGGCACCCTATAATTTATTCGACAATGTTGCAATTACGATACATTCTAGCGCCGCCATTACGCACTGCAAGCTAAAGACCGAACTATCTATAAAACTGTCTATCAAGTCCTGTCGCAGTTCCCGCAATTCGCACAAACCAGCTCGATGCTTGATGGGAATGCAGTTTTTTTCTAGAACCGACACAATCGCTAACTCAGCTAGGGATTCGAACCCTTTAGTACGTGGGAAACGATGCGAAGGTCGATGACACGTTCGCTAAGTTATGTAAATGTTGTGCTGTGTAATATGTAGATGGCGTTAGTAGATAAGGCTACGGTTATAGGTTTTTATGAGATCGCTGTGAAGGATCCTTACTTTGTATAAATGCGGAAGTGGATTTGTCGGTTATGATTACAGATAAAAAACGATATTCTGGTATACACAAGTACCCTAAGTCCATTTCCGGACTGTAAATTGTCACTGTACCAAATTTAACCAATGCATGATTTAGGATGCATCTTAAGGAGCGTTCCCACTGAGAGCAATTCGCGTGTAATGAGCATTCGGCGCGAACATCGAGTAGTGAGTAAGCTTTGTAACGCTCGGCTCAACGTTTACAACACTCGAATATTCACGCGAATGCTCTCAGTGCGGACGCTCCTATACGTAACAAAAAACAAAAAAAATACAACCTATATTACGAGTAACGGAACCTTTTAAGGACTAAAAAAACCATGCATTTAACGGTTAATATAGATTGGTTGAACTGAAAGAAACAAACATACATTTTCATTTTACTATCATATTCATATCATTAAGACTACGCCGAGCGCACAGTGGCGCCCTCATCACTATTATTGTGTTTTCTAATAAAATAAAGTATTTTCTTGAAATCGGACGATGCTTTTTTGTAGAGCAAGTAAAAACACAATTTATGGGATACGTAACAAATTTTGATAACAATTACCGTATGAGTAGTCAGCTTAACGGGAAAAGGTGGCCACTTTTTTCCGTTAAGTTGATAACTCAAAGGTCAATTGTTATTAAACCATGTGATATGTCCTATAAGTTGTGTTTTCATTTTTTAGTACAAAAATGCACCGTCCGATTTCAAGAAAATACTTTATTTTATTAGAAAACACAATAATAGTGATGAGGGCGCCACTGTGCGCTCGGCGTAGTCTTAAGAATAAGAGATATGTCCATTCTGCATTCAAATTCATCCAAAAATCACAGCCCATGCAACAATAAACTGAGCCCATGCTTGTCAAAACGTAAAACTGCGGCTTCATCATAAAAAACCTTTTACTAATAAATGCGCGTGCGCGGTTCTTTGTCCTTTTTGCTCGCGTGTCTAAGTTGTCCCGTGCGAGCGGGACGCGACAATGAACGAGCCCTTAGAGAAAGGGAGAGTATGACTCACAATGTGACAGACGGCGTCTTACCGACCCCAAGCGTAGGTAAATCAATTGAGAGTAGCGGTCTTTGTCTGACTACTCGTACCACTACCTAACATAACAATGATTTAGAAGATACTTTTAACTATTAAATAGTGGTTCCGTGGTTCCGTGTGGTTGCCAGGGTATCGATTCTCTCAAAAGCAAAGGTGAGCGAATGCAGGAGTGAAGTCCAAGCGGCGAGTTTAAGTAGTCCCGTCAGAGCGAGCAAAACACATATTAGCGCGTGCATTCTCAATTAGGCAGCCTTATACGTTCGAGAAGCCATGCTGCCAAATTGAATACACGCGCTGAAATGTGTTTTGTTCGCTTTGACGCGACTACCTAAACTCGCCGCTTGGATAGTAGGATGGATAGTAGGATAGTAGGTATAAAACAAAGTCACTTCCCGTCGTCTGTCCCATATTCTATGTACTCTTCTTATCTCTCAAACTACACAACGGATTTTAATGCGGTTTTCATTCATGGATAGTGATTCAAGAGGAAGGTTTTTATGTATAGTAAATTCTCGTTTATGTACGGATGTTACAGAAAACTCACAAAAACCGAAGCTAAGCGAGTGCGCGTCGCTAGTTATTATCATATAATAATCTTCTGTGTCGTAGAAAGAAAACTATTCATATCCCAGCAAAGCCAACAAAATCCATCAGATATCATTGTCCGCCATAAAGCATGGCACAAACAAATGTCACCAAGCACGCCATTACGCAACTGAGGAATAGAAAGTGTCCAACAGTTGCTATTACTTGAATACATGGCTGCACCAATTGCGTTTGCGTTTACGCAATTAATTTCTATGATAGTTAGAATCTTAGCTAGTATTGAGGAACGAATCCTTGCTTGGTATGCGTGCAGTCTTGAGATTTCGGCACTGGTCCCATCAAAGGCCTCTATTGTAAATATCAAGGGACGATCTCAAACAAATTGACCCAGTCCCAAACTAAGCTCTAGGCTTGTACTATGGGTACTAGACAACGATATAAATACTTATACAGAGAAATAAATACTTAAATACATAGAAAACATCTATGACTCAGGAACAAATACTCGTGCTCATCACACAAATATCTGCCCTTACCGGGATTTGAACCCAGGACCGCTAGCTTCGTAGGCAGGGTCACTACCAACTATGCTAGCGCGTCGTCAAGGGCGAGGCTGTCGATTATTTTTTCGCTCAAGAAACAAAAGAAAAGCGGCGTATCCATTTGAGCAGATTCAGGTCGAGCAGCCTCGACTTGAGGCAAACAGCCTCAGTTTGAGGCTGCTCGCTCTGAGGCACGTTGTGGATCAGCTCGAAGCGAGTCGCCTCAGCTTGATCCGCAATGTGCGCAGTTTACACGCCCGTCTCGGCTCCTCGGCTCGGCTCCTTTGAGCACGGCAAAAAACCGACAAAATGTGGCTCACCAGCAATAATATATGATCCAACATTAAACTCAAAAATATCTGACACGTCCTTATTACTAGAAGCATAAGAGCGTGTCAGATATTTTTGAGTCCAATGCTGGATCATATATTATTACTGGTGTCTGTACGTATACACTTTTACACCCAATTTGAATGGGATAAGGTGCAAAATTTATACATATCTTGGTCCTCAATACGTTACAAACTTACAAACAAAACAAATTTCTATGTAATCAGCATAATAACAATTACGAACGTTTCGTACTGTTCGTAGTAATCAATTATGGCATAGGAGCCCTCAGCCCTGTAATTTGGGGAGTCCGGGGTTCCCATGGCATCGCCCCTGGTCCCTATGG
Organism: Acleris cristana; assembly: GCA_948252455.1. Lineage (NCBI taxonomy): Eukaryota > Metazoa > Arthropoda > Insecta > Lepidoptera > Tortricidae > Acleris > Acleris cristana. The sequence goes on from OX411799.1 coordinate 3,901,906, forward strand.
GGAGCGCTGGCAAATCTCTTATTTATCCACTTTTTATTGTATTATTTATGCTTCGCGTAAACTTTACACGAGTAGCCATTTTCCCTGACGCAAAAAGTGACAGAAGTCTATAGCACTGTAGCTCCTAAACGGGTGAACCGATTTAGATGCGTTTTTTTTTATTTGAAAGCAGGTTGTCTAGCGGTGGTTCTTAGCTAGGTTTCATCAAAATCGGTTGGGCCGTATAAGAGATATCAGCTCTAGAATGGGTTACCATTATATCGGGGTTTTACCTATCTAATTAGACTAGTTTTTGGCAACAATTTTGTCCACGTAGATCTTGTTTATTGTTGTTTCTTAGACAAAATAGTACAGGAACGGCAATTGCGGGCTTCGTATTTTTAAACAGTCTAGCAAGCTCGTCCCTTTAAACCAATACTCGGCCCGCAATTGCTTACTTCCCTACCTAGGCAAATAAAGTGCTTTTCTCAAAAATCGCAAGAAAAAAATGTCTTGGAGTAAAATCTTCATCGCTTGAACTCATTTTTTGAATTGCATACAAACGGAAACTTCACGTGAAAAAACCATCACACTTTACCGCCTTTTTGTTTATGACAAGGAGAAACGCAAGCTTTTAAAAAAAATGTCTCGAGTAAAATATGGATGCATAAAACTTGTGCCCTCATTTTATTATGGCCCTTTTCACTTTTTATAAAGTTACAAACTAGACGGTAACGAAATTTGTATGCAACACTGCGGGCTTGTTTAGCGAGACAGCAATGTTTTTTTTTAATTTGAGAGTTGTCAGTAAACTATGCTCTTCGCGTCTTAATATGTAGATACTTAGTAATGTCAAGTTTTCCGGAATTTTTTGAGAAATTTATTTTATGTCCTCGGTGTACTAGCTATTAGGGAATGCAAATAACCGGTTATAAACGGTTTTAACCGGTTATAAACGGTTTTAACCGGTTATTTTCATTTAAAAAAACGGTTAATAACCGGTTAAATTGCATTCCCTCCTAGCTATCCTTTCCGACATCAGAATCCAAAATGGCGGACGTCATTCGCTGTCAAACGCGTCTGATCTGCAGAACTATTTATATCCGCTATCGACCGGGTAGTTGGGGGGTAGTGGGGTAAGTGGGGTAACTTATGCACCCCAAATGATCCCAACATGCACATAGCGTTTAACAAAGGGTAAATTAATCTCTATAATGTCCCCTCTGGATGTTTTGACCGAGTGCGACAAAGAAGTTATTTTGTAATGATCACGCCTTCGGCTCGGTGACGTTTTAGGTAGTATAGAATAACGTTTTATTTATGTTATAATAGTCATTGTTTGTAAAGAAAAAAATGATTCCCTACTACACACAGTAGAGCAAATAACCTAACCAACAAAAAGTTGGAAAACACCCGACATTGACATTTCAAAGTTCAATACTTCAAAAACGGCTAAACCGATTTCGATATAAAATGTCTAAGAACCACCGCTAGAAAACCTGCTTTCAAATAAAAAAACCGCATCCAATTCGGTTCATCCGTTTAAGAGCTACGGTGCCACAGACAGACACACAGACACACACACACGCACACGCACACACACACACACACGCACACACACACGCACGCACACACACACGCACACACACACACGCGCACACACACACACACACACACACACACACACACACACACACACACACACACAAACTCAAACTTATAACACCCCTCTTTTTTGCGTCGGGGGTTAAAAACACTTGGACTAACTGATCACGAAAAGTATTATTAAGTGCTTGAAAAACAGTAAAAGTGACATTCATGTTTACTGATTAAACATTCTTACTTAATTAATTTACAATGTTAACAATGCTATCAATATTTTAATTTACTGTCAATAAAACTTTGGCTGCAAGAATACGTTCCTGAGTCTAACGACTTCGGCGTATTTAAGTATAAATGTATGTATTTATATCTTTCGGTTATCGTTATTTTCTTCGCACAAAAAGTAACATTTATGCTAAATACAGTCACCCGCAATAATATATTATCCAATATTTGGCTCAAATATTTTACCTCTAGCAATAAGACGTGTCAGATATTTTTGCGCCCAATGTTGGATAATATATTATTACTGGTGACTGTACAGTCGGCCAAAAATGTGGTCTACCACCCTACGGTTGAAGTTAATTTGAACGCCATGATACAACAAGTTCAATTTTCCCTTGCAATAATATCATGACAGTGACAAGTGTCAACCTTTGCGATAATTAGATCTCACAGAAAGTTTTGTCAAAACTGGTAGACCACTTTCTTGGCCGACCGTACCTAATCCAACACATGCATGTTCTTATCCAAACCAGGGCCCGTATTATGGTCGCCTTTATCGCGGTAGATAAAGCATCCGTCACTCTCGCACCTACGCACTGGTCAGAAAGTGACAGATGTTTTATCTACGCTTATCTACGTCGATAAACACGACCATAATAGGCCCCCAGGGCCCGTATTATGGTCGCCTTTATCGCGGTGGATAAAGCTTCCGTCACTCTCGCACTTACGTACAGGTCAGAAAGTGACAGATGTTTTATCTACGCTTATCTACGTCGATAAACACGACTATAATCGGCCCACAGGGCCCGTATATTATGGTCGCCTTTATCGCGGTCGATAAATCTTCCGTCACTCTCGCACTTACGTACTGGTCAGAAAGTGACAGATGTTTTATCTACGCTTATCTACGTCGATAAACACGACTATAATCGGCCCACAGGGCCCGTATTATGGTCGCCTTTATCGCGGTGGATAAAGCTTCCGTCACTCTCGCACTTACGTACTGGTCAGAAAGTGACAGATGTTTTATCTACGCTTATCTACGTCGATAAACACGACCATAATCGGCCCACAGGCCCCGTATTATGGTCGCCTTTATCGCGGTGGATAAAGCTTCCGTCACTCTCGCACTTACACACTGGTCAGAAAGTGACAGATGTTTTATCTACGCTTATCTACGTCGATAAACACGACTATAATCGGCCCACAGGGCCCGTATTATGGTCGCCTTTATCGCGGTGGATAAAGCTTCCGTCACTCTCGCACTTACGTACTGGTCAGAAAGTGACAGATGTTTTATCTACGCTTATCTACGTCGATAAACACGACCATAATCGGCCCACAGGCCCCGTATTATGGTCGCCTTTATCGCGGTGGATAAAGCTTCCGTCACTCTCGCACTTACGTACTGGTCAGAAAGTGACAGATGTTTTATCTACGCTTATCTACGTCGATAAACACGACAATAATAGGCCCGCAGGGCGGATTTATATACGAACCAGCTTCTGCCCGCGACTTCGTCCACGTAGACTTCGATTATAGTTATTCCCGGATGAAAAGTAGCCTATGTGTTAATCCAGGGTATAAGCTATCTCCATTCCAAATTTCATCCAAATCCGTCCAGCCGTTGCAGCGTGAAGAAGTAACAAACACACACACACACAAACTTTCGCATTTATAATATTAGTAGGATACCGTTGTCTTGTACCCATAGTACAAACCTAGAGCTTAAATTCGGGACTAGATTAATCTGTCTAAGGCTGTCCCTTGATATTTATTCACCAAGTAACCACGTTCCACGCCAAACACCCCAATTCCCATACAAAATGGTCCCACAATCGAGTCACTTAGCGCAGCATAAACATTATCATCAAATTGCGAGCCATCTCGCCTCGGAATCCTCTATAAAACAATCCAACTGGGCGTCTCCCATTAATCCTCACCTGTCCCGCTCGCGCCTCCCGCGTTGACCCTTACACGAGAGGGACGCCCGCCGAAGGGTAGAATCAATATCTATATGACAGTGTTTTATTTTGTTGGGGACACTTGTGTGTATGTGTGCGTAATCCAGTTTGCGGCGGTTCGGTCTGCCCGGGTTTTAGATTCCCCTGGGATATGTAACCCTGGTATAAGTTTAGTTTTTATGCGTAGGGTTTGTTAGATAACGAGTTCTTAGTTTTAGTTAAGTAGCTGATAACCGGTTTAGTGCGGGTTAGACTCGCGCACTGAGGGTTCCGTACTGTCGAATAACTTAGTTAAATAGTAATACGATAGATAGAGAGAAGAGAAACTAAGAGTAAAACAGGGCTTGTTCTACATTGTATACGCCCATCTTGCTTTTGTATAGAAATCATATTGATGTAATGACAGTTTTTATTGTCAAGTGAATAAGAGTTTTCATAACGTCTACAATATAACTACGATATGAAAACAAGATGGGAATTTACATGCAACGCTACGAACAATGCTGCTTAGTGGCTTGCTACTGTATAAAATAATACCTAATATGAACTCAAGCTCCACAACCTTAAGACTCTCTAAGAATTTCTAGTCTACCCCGTTCCTCCAATATGTCTGAAGATGGAAATTAACAGATCGATCGCCAATCAGGGTATCACGGAATAGAAAAAACAGTGGAAGTGACATGAGCTTCGCTTAGTATCAGACCTGTTGTCGCCAATACTCAAACTATCATAAAAACAGCACGAGACCATGGAAAATATTGTTGTTGCTGATATCGTTTTAAATAGCACAATAAGACATGCTCCTAGATTTATTTCTTATTTTAAAAATATCGAAATATCGAAATTAGCGATCGCGGCAAAAGTATGGTAGGTTAAGCGGGACTCCGCATAACTATGTCACACGTTACACGCCCACTTGACACTTCTACTGTTTTTTTCTGTTCTGTGGATTACCGGGATATATCTGTAACTACTGGTAACTACTGCAAATAAAAATTCCCAGCTGTTACCACTGAAATAAATTATTAGGTGATAACTAATACTGAGAATGTTTCATCTGGTCGTCAGATATTTATTTCAAATGAGTACTTACTTATTAAAAAAATGAATGATCATGTTCCGGGCATTGTATTCCATAGTATTTATTTTTATTATTTAATCAATTTCTCTTAGTAAATAATGCTTTAGGTTAAGGTGACAGAGTTCAAATTAAATTAACTATGGAATTGTTTTTTAAATATAAAAAATCTTGGAAATTATGCGTTATTGGACAACATGTTATACCACATTATATACTCCAAATAGGGTCTAGAATCGATGGTTAAAATCGTTCGGGTACATCCCGGGCACGGTGTATATGCAATTTTTATTGGTATTGAACTTAAAAGAATTCATTTTAGTGGTAACAGATAGGAAATTTTATTCCCACTGGTAACAAGTGGGAAAAAAACCCATCCATTGCCATTGGTCAAATTGACGGTAACAGCGGTCCTGTTATGGTCGTTTTTATAGATGCGAATAAACGTGGATAAAACAACTGTCACTTTCTAACCAGTACGTAAGTGCGAGGGTGACGGATGCTTTATCCACCGCCATAAAGGCCACCATAATACGGGCCCTGGGGCTCTACTTTGAAATCAGCAATTTGAACTTCGGATCGCCCCGTCACTTTCTTGCGAATTAGTGACGCATCGAGAGCAAAAGGGATAGCAATAGACGAAGTTCGAATTACGGATTTCAAAGTAGTGCCTCTGGTTGGAATATTCCAGTTTACCAAGTCCGTCAGTCTACAATCTATGACCAAATGTATGAAACCTTAACAGAAACTGAATCTGTGTTCTAATATGATTGAACTGAGAGACTAAAATCCGCTGATGGACTGACTCTTTAGTTTGTGGAACCCTTTATATTGCCCTCCTACGGAGAAAAGGCACAAGTGCAATTAATTCATAGAAGCATATTAAACTCTCAAATATTTATAATAAGGTTGGAAGTGCAATACAGTTAATATAGTAGATGTGTCTTTCGTAGGAGGGGAGTATACTACTCCAAAGGCTTGGAAGAACCACGATCCATCAAATTATAAGCTTTCAGTGCGTCTCTTCGGAAATTACGAGTCAGAAAGGGATAGCTAACCCTGTTATCAAACTACTATCTTAAGCTTAATTTAAGGGATTTGCGTAACTTAAGTTGCAAGTTATTCAAATGAGTTCTTTGTTTAAAAATGTGTCTTTTCGTTAAGATGGAGTGTTTAAACTTCTTTATTTTCAGTAGTTAGATAGTTTTTTTTTTCGGGTAGTTTTTTTTCGTAAATTAGTAAGAACTTATAAGTCCACCTCACCTTATCAAAAAGCAAACTTTAAAATAAAAATATTCTTTGATGATCTGCCTTTTTAATCGGTTTGGTTTGGCATTTGGAGGCTTAGGATTTCAGTCTTGCGATTGTTGTCTTGAGATTCTAATGTCCCAGATACGACTTACCACCAGAGGCCAGAGGGGCTATTGTCTAACGCACTCGCAATCGCAACCGGCTCCAAAGTGGAGCAATTGTTTTCATTTTGTATGCCGACAAGCCTTCGATTTTCAAAATTAAAACGATCGTGATTGCGAGTGCGAGACAATAAGCCCTCTGTCTTATAATATAAAGCTACAAGTTACAATTTTACAGGTGTAAACTGGCAACACTGCTCAAATGGCTGGTCGTCATTGGTCGAGGTTGTGTCAAATGGAAACTTGTAACCTGTAAATTGTAATTTGTAGCTTTATAAAACAGGCCACAAGTGGCGTTTGTGCTCGTGTGCATTCATCTTGCCATAAAAAATGAGACATTACTTCCAATATAAATAGTTAAGGGTGATTTTAAAGTGCTTAAACGGCTCAAAATCACTGTATAAACTGTTCTTTTCATCTAAAATAATGTAGGAAACGGTAAATCATAATAAAAATCATAGCATTTGGTGTAATTTGCCGAAACTACCGCGTTCACACTCCGAGGGTGCTCCCCTAGGGCAGTAACGACGATAAAATCGTTGATACATAATAATGAACCCTGTTGTAATGTAACAAAGTGTGATTTTAATTGATGAAGTATTGGTCAATAATGAGGCTTATTTTGAAGTAGGGAATTTGAATTTTATTTAATAATGTTGTGAGTTTTTAGGGTTCCGTACCGAAAGGCTTACAACGGGACCCTATTACGAAGTCTCCGCTGTCCGTATGTCTTTTTTGTCAGCGTGATGTATCTCATGACCAGTGATCCGAATAGGAGACGATTTGCACCGGGCTGCTTATTCGATCAAAAGTATTTTATATCAAATTTGATACGCTAAATAATATGTGGCGAATAGGTTGCCTGAAAAATTTCAGTCCAGTTCATATATATTTAAAAAAAATATTAAAAAGGAACTTTTTTTTTAAATTGCAAATTCTTGTTTAATAGACAAATTACATGCTAATCGAAAGTATGAAGCCTATAGAATATGCAAACATCTAATGTATTTCCTCTGTTTGTTTCAGATTCTGGATCGCAATAGCAATGTGTGTGAGTGAACAGTGAACCGTGAAGTGCGCGTGAGTGTGACACAGTGAAAATGTGTTGTGTGAGTGTGTGTGACCTGGACCCGGGATCTGAATGATCACGTCCATTCAAGGTGAGTTGTGCCTCTCTCTCTCTCTCTCTCTAGTTCCTTATGACTGAGCTTCGTGGTCATCAGCGGACGTTCTACACTTGCCGCCTTAATTTTAACGTGGAACAAGCTTGGAATAGTTTATGCCATGCTTTGTCCTTATCTGTAATTGTGACATTTGCATCTGACAGAAAGTGACAAAGCATGGCATAAACTATTCCAAGCTTATGCCACGTTTATAAGTAAGGGGGCTGGAGTGTATGATTCAGTTCCATTGGTTTCTGTCCATAGACAAAGATGGGTCCTTCAATTGATCGGTCCGCTGCGCAGGAGTTCGACTTGATGAATGTTTTTTTGGTATAACGTTGACCGTGAGGCAAAGTCGACGGAGCTCCGCTACGCGGAGCTCCTATTCCGCGTAGTTGTGGCGCTTCGCGCCTTGACACAATTCTAACCTAACCTAACCTATAGATTAGTTGAGACCAAGCTCTGCCTATTTATTTATTTTTTATAATAAATGTGCGTTTTGACTTTCACATTTAGGGCAAATAAGATTAGGTATTTAGACGCTTAGGTAATGTAAAATTATGGTTAATGATGTTTAGGACAAAATAATGTTATGCTAAACAGTCATTATGGCAAATGTATGTTATGCCAAACATTACTTAGGGCAAACGTGCTATGCTATATGACTTTAGGACAAACGATATTATGGATCGCGAATGACACCCAATGAAAACAATTGCTCCACTTTGAAGCCGGTTGCGATTGCGAGTGCGTTGGACAATAAGCCCTCTGGTCGGAATACTATTTACATCGTACCATTTTTTAAGGCTTATGTTTAACGGATCAGCAGATATAGTAAAATATAACGCCAAAAAACACTTTTTACTGCCGAAAATAGTAAATGATCACCAAAAACTAACCTAACCTAACCTAACCTAACCTGGTGCTCATTATTTTTGTTGCCATTTTTTAATGAAGATCCTATTATTGTGAAAGTTATGGGCTCTGTTATTGTTGTACCTTTTTACAAATTCTTAAGTGTTTAGTATGTATGATGTGTATGTACTTTTTAGTAAAAAAAAACCGGACAAGGCGAGTCGGACTCGCCCACCGAGGGTTCCGCACATGTCACGGTCAATTCAATTCAAAATTTGCACCGCCGCCGTTCCTTGCATAAAAACCCTGTTGTTTGTGATTTAAAACCAACTAAAAATGTACAGATTTCAGTTTTTTTCCTATACTTGTAGTAAAAGACGGTGTTTCTTGCCAAATTTAATAGTTCTAAGTCAATGGGAAATACCCTATACATTTTGATTCCCTCGAGAGTGTCAAAATACACGTTTTTTGCGAGATAAACGGCCGTATCTTTTTTTTACGTAAATGTAGAAGTTTGATTTTTTCACATCTTCAAGGGACTGTAGATTTGAGTATATGGTTTAAATTTCAACTCGATACCTCCACGCGTTCCCGAGATAGAGAGTCTTGACACACGGACAGACGGACAACAAAGTGATCCTATAAGGGTTCCGTTTTTTCCTTTTGAGGTACGGAACCCTAAAAAGAGTAAAAGCTAGTGAATATGCAAATATTTCTGGCCCACCCTATACTTACTTATTACTTGTATGTATGGCTGGTGACTGTACCTAGGTCTCTCAGGCTCCATTCAAATGTAAAGTAGTGCTGGCCTCGCTGTTTACACGTCTGTCACTGTACCGTTACCTGCGCCCGCGACGAAACATAACATATTATGTTCTCAATTGTGTTATCGGAACGTATCGGAGACTATTTCCGAAACGATAGGACTAGGGAATGCAAATAACCGGTTATAACCGATTTTAACCGGTTATTTTCATACAAAAACGGTTAATAACCGGTTAAATTGCATTCACTAGATAGGACACATAATATGGAGCGCGGATTATACTGTCGTCAAAATATATTTAAAAACTAGCGACTTCGTACGCGTAGAATTAGTTTCCCGCTACTCCCCCCCATTTCTTCCCGTTGGGGGTCGACTTTCGGAAAATCCTTCCTTAGTGCTCACTTACATCATGAAAGGAACCCATGTACCTATCAAATTTCAAGTTTCTAGGTACAGTAGTTTCGGCTGTGCGTTGATATGTCAGTCAGTCAGTTTAGCCTTTTATATATATAGATAGATTAAAACCCCGCTCTCATTACTTTAATTAAAATATTATAGCCCATGTCAATCCCACAATCAAGACTAACCGAACGACACCATTTGTTAAAATCCATCAAGCCGTTTAGGCTGCAGATTATGCTAAACAAATAGACATACATACATACTCGTATGTACAGTCAACCAATTTGATTTCTAAGCCACTTTGGACTATGTTAAAGTGACGTTGACAATCAAAACGTTACAGACTTCTTATGATTTGGTTCACAACGTCACATTGACAAAGTCCATAGTGGCCTAGGAATCAAATTGGTTGACTGTACAGTCGAAAAACATAACCCTAAAACATCCGTATGAAAATCATATGAACTCTAATAAATCATCCGTATGAAAATCATATGAACTCTAATAAATAATACACATCATTTATAACATTATGTATAACAGTATAAAGCTGAAAATAGCTCGCATCTATATTGAGTTACAGCATCATACTTCTGACGTATGACGAGTTTTAATTTTCGAGGTCAGTGCCAAGAACTCTTATGTCATATACGTTTTGTATGGAAATTGAGAAGTGGGGCATTGACTGTTCATTCAATTATTGCTTGTGAGTTGTGACGCATACGCATGTAATTCTTCGGATCTCGTGATAAGCGGGCGGTAGAGAAATTTCGATGTTGACACATCTTGAATGTTACAATATACTGTACAACAATATACAAATTAGAAGTTCTGTAAGAAAAAAAGAGTACGAGACCAAATATTTGCAATAATGTTTTCTCTTCTCATTTATTTATTTATTTATCAGTACAGCAGTTCACATTGCAAGGCCCTCGTCTTTCATTACTTCAAAAATAAAACTTCTCACAGTCAACTAAAGTAACTCCGTTGGGCCCTGCGAGGTGAACATGTCATACATAAAACTATGTAACAATTTGTATGTTGTATTCTAAATTTGTTGGTCCCTTAATACTCGTAAGTATAGTAGGAGATCCGAATAGGAGACGATTTGCACCGGGCTGCTTATTCGATCAAAATTATTTTATATCAAATTTGATACGCTAAACGGCTAAATAATAGGTATGTGGCGAATAGGTTGGCTGAAAAATTTCAGTCCAGTATATAACTAATTAAAAAAATTTAAATTTACTTTGGCTTAAAAAAATGAAATTGCTTGTTTATTAGACAAATTACATACCAATCGAAAGTATGAAGCCTATAGAATTTGTCAACGTTAGGCTGACTATTTTTTTCCCGTCAAACTTTTGGATAGGCAGGTATGAACAGGTAAGTCGGTACTAATAATTTGCACCAAACCTAACGTTTGCATATTCTATAGGCTTCATACTTTCGATTAGTATGTAATTTGACTATTAAACAAGCATTTGCAATTTTAAAAAAAGTTCATTTTTAATTTTAAAAAAAAGATATAAGTACTGGACTGAATTTTTTCAGCCAACCTATTCGCCACATATTATTCAGCGTATCAAATTTGATATAAAGTACATACTTTTGATCGAATAAGCAGCCCGGTGCAAATCGTCTCCTATTCGGATCTTAGACCAGTAGAGTCGTGGAAAGAAAAGGTTCGTCGCTTTTTTACTCTATTTCAATAGTAATACGGTCCCAAGTGACTAACCTTTTGATACCGTGACTAGTTTTACCTCAAATGCATATAGGTCGTGGTATAGATCGAGAATCGATTGGCATCATTTAAAAACACAAGCCTATTAGGAACATCTAGTCTTGATGACTCTCAGCCTTCGGTTCGCGTACTTTGTTGCCGACTGTACTCTAGTACTGATGTTAACTCTATTAAAACGAGTCCAAACCGGATGGATCTACTATTAGCTGTTTAGGAGTCGCAATGGCTGCGTTCTCCTTCACATCAGCTCGATATGGTACCATAATAGTGTTGTATAGTCATCTATATCGCATAGTATAAATCTAATCGCATAGCATACAAAAGTTCAAGTCAATTAATAACCCTCAAACCTTAAATGCCCTCTAACGTTATTTAACTAACATAAATGTATGTCTTACTGTGCACATTCACACATAGTTTAGAGTTATAGTTTAGCCAGACCTTAAAACTCTGTCTTTCAGTATTATGTAACTTAATAAGACTGTAACTTGTTTTGTGAGCCTTAAATAAATAAATAAATTCAATTACTATAAGTAAGTTAAAATAGACTTTTTCAATCATTATACAGGTGTAAAAAAATTATCGCTGTCCATCTTATCTTATCTTATCTTGTTGGTGGGGTCCTTACGGATACACTTCGACCCTATGGGATCTTTTGTGTAATTACCCCTCTGTTAGCGCTTAATCCAATGCAGCCTCCACTCCTTCCAAAAAGCGGGTAGTGGAGTGCAATGGCAGTGCCTTGAAATCGTTCGGTTCTGGGTAGCCACAACCGAGGATTTTCATTCTTACTCCGGCGAGGGCATCACATTCACACAGTAAGTGTTTCATTGTCTCAGCCTCTTCGCCGCACATTCTACAATCTGTGTTGTCATAAAGGCCCATTTTTGCTAGGAGATGTTTAACCCCGAAGTGCCCGGTAAACACTCCGATGATATATCGGAGTTGTCTTCTGCTGAGTTTCCAAAGCTTTTTGGTCCAGCTCTGGTCAACCCTATCTATGAAGAGCTTTGCATGCCCTAAGCCTACCGTAGTTTTCCACTCTTTTTGGTGAAACTCTAGGGCGTTATTGTTCAGGGCAGCTCTTATGGTGCCCTGTGAGGGTGCCACAAATGGTTCAGGTCCGACGTATACGCCCATGGACCCTCCCCTTGCCAGCTCGTCCGCGGCTTCATTTCCGGGAAAGCCTTCGTGTCCTGGAATCCACATCAGTTTCACTTTGTTGTGCCTGCCAAGCTTGTTCAAGGCTTGGATTCCATTGTAGACCAGTTTCGAGTCTACTTTTGGCGCTGTAAGCGCCTTAAGTGCCGCTTGGCTGTCGCTTAGAATGTAGATAGTTCTCTCCTGTGGAGGCCTACCAATATTCTCCTGCGTACAGGCAATTATCGCATACAACTCCGCCTGGAAGACCGTTGCGTAGTTGCCCATACTTGTGCTACTGTTATAGTCTTTGGCGTGAATGCCCGCCCCCGTACCTGAGCTCATTTTTGAACCATCCGTGTACCATATCAGGTTGTCATCCTCTGGTAGGTGCAACCCTTCCTTCCATTCATCCCTTGTAGGAATGTGGACATTGAAGTTCCTCCGGAATACATACTTGGGCTGCATTTTATCGCAGCCCATCGCCAGTATTCTGTCTAGAACAACATTGTGTGCCATTTTAGTGTGTCTTGTTCTCGGCGCTACGTCGTTCCACAGGCCAGTCTCTTTCAACCTCTGTAGTGACTTGCACGCCTCAGATTGTATGGCGATGTGCAGTGGTGGAAGGTTTAGTAGGACCTCCATTGCCACCGTCGGCGTCGTTCTGAACGCCCCTGTTATAGACATGCAGGCCACCCTCTGCACCTTAGTTAGAGAGTCCTTGCATGTCCTTAGTGTTGTTCTTGGCCACCAGGCCAAGCAGCCGTACATTATTATGGGCCTTACCATCATGGTATAGATCCATTTTAGTACCTTAGGGTTAAGGCCCCATGTTTTACCATATGCTGATCTGCACATTCCAAACACTCTCAGCGCTTTTGTTATAGCGTGGTCTACGTGTCTTTTCCAAGTGAGCTCTTTATCTAGTATGATACCTAGATATTTTACCTCACCCGACAATTTTAGTACCTCGCCGAACAGCTTTAGCTGTTTAATATGTTTGAGGTCCCGTTTCCTAGTAAATGGAATTACTACAGTTTTGCTGGGATTGATGGATAGCTGATGGTTAATGCACCAGCTTTCCACCTTTCCCAAAGCCTTTCCCATGATTTCCGATACTGTTTCCGGAAACTTCCCGTTGATAAGTATCACGAGATCATCTGCATACCCAACAGTGTGTAGTGGGCCTGTGTTGAGTTCCTCTAGGAGAGAGTTTACCACCAGGCTCCACAGAGTTGGTGAGAGAACTCCCCCCTGGGGACATCCTTTTGTCGTTGTGGCGAAAAGGACATCGCCCATCAGAGTTGACTTTATTAGCCTACTGTTTAGCATGTTGCCTATCCATTTACATATGGTTGGTTCAATGCCGTGCCTAGCAGCCGCTGTGCTTATGGCTTCGAATGTGGTTCTATCAAATGCTCCCTCCACATCGAGAAATGCCGCGAGACAGATCTCTTTGTTCTCGAGTGCATTTTCAGCTTTGTTCACTACAAAATGAATCGCGGTATCTGTGGATTTACCCGGTTGATACGCGCATTGCATTTTATGCAGTGGATACCGCCTTAGAGGTCCGTCTCTTATGTGCCTGTCTACCAGCTTCTCTAGTGTTTTTAGAAAGAATGATGATAGGGTTATAGGCCTGTATGATTTGGCATCACTATAATCTGCCTTGCCTGGTTTTGGCAGGTAGATTACTTTTACAAGCCTCCATACTTGTGGAACGTGCCCGAAGGCTAAGCACGCTCTGTACAGCCTGCTTAAATGCGGAACAATTACATTTGCGCACTCTTGTAGTAGTATTGGGTATACCTCGTCCGGGCCCGGCGCTTTGTACGGTTGGAAAGTGGATAATGCCCACCGTATCTTGCTGTCGTCTACTACCTTTTTGGCAGTGTCCCAATTGTATCTTGTTGTGTGTGCTGTCTGCTCTGACACACAAATTGGTACACTGTCTACTTCGCTCTCACGTAAGATGGAGCCGGGAAAGTGTGTGCTACACATAACTTTTAGGGTATCCAAACCTGTTTCCGTCATCGTTCCCTTATCGTCTTTTATTGACGTTAACGGAGTTGACCTTGCTACTGCTAGTGCTTTTGTGAGCCTCATACCCTCTGGTATCGAGCCTATTTGGTTGCAGTGGTTCCGCCACGCGCTCCTTTTTGCTTTTCTTACAGCTTTATTATACTCTGTGAGCTTGTAAGCGTAGTTGCTAAAGTTATTCGTCGCCTTCGCGTCATTGAAGATCGCCCTAGTTTCACTTCTGATTTTGGTGATCTCAGGGTTCCACCAGGGTATCTTCTTGGCTAGCACCCTTTTTTCCGGGCAATTATTGGTCCAGGAAGTGTAGATCGCCCGTACCATGTTGTCTGCTTCAAATTCAATGTCAATAATAGAATTGAGCTTACCTTTGGGATCCCCTAGGTCTACCTTCAGGTCACGTCTGAAGGATGCCCAATCGGTGTTCCTAGGATTTCTTTTGCGCACAGTTTCAATTGGTATGTCAGTCCTGTACCTAAAGCATATATACCTGTGATCTGAAAGTGAGATTTCATTGGAAACATGCCACGAGTGAATATTTTCGTAAGTGTGGTTGGACGCCACCGTTATGTCAATTACCTCTCCGCGTCTCGCATTGACGAAAGTTGGGCTATTCCCTTTATTAAGTAATTGTAAAGGATAGCTCACCAGAAAGTCCAGTAACTTCTCTCCCCGCTTGTTGACATCCGAGCTCCCCCAGATGACGTGGTGTGCATTGGCGTCGCAGCCAATGATCAGGTTGGTGTTCACCTGACTGCCTGTTGCGACAAGACTCCGGAGTTGAGGTGTGATGGGGTCCGTCGCTTCGTATGGGAGGTAGGCAGACGAGATGATGAGCGTCTTGCCTAACTCCTTCTCCTGGATCTTAATGGTGGTAAGATCCCTAGAACAGTAAGCATTATAAGGCATGGCACTTATGCCGTTTTTGACATACACGCACGTCCTCATATTATTCTCAGGGCAGAGGTAATAGATAACCCCTCCCGTACCATTTAGTCCCCTGATCTCGCCCTTGTATAAGTATGGTTCTTGAATCAGGGCTACATCGAATTTATCACTCTTTAGCTGCCTCGCCAGAAGGGCTGTGGCTGCCTTATTGTGTTGCAGATTGATTTGTACGCACCTTATGCCTCCCATAGCTTGTTCCTATAGTTGGTCAGGCTTGGGCTTGCTGAGGTCAGCAGCCTCCGCCTGCGACACGCAGTCTTCGGACATCGGTGAAGTCGGGTTTCCGAGGTAGAGGTCCTCCAGGTCACGCAGATTCTCGGATGTCGTCACCGATACCGGTGACGGCACCCGACACCCACGCAGCCCTTCGTCCACTCCACCCCCGTCGACCTCGTCCACCCCCTCCGACTCCTCGTCCGCGGCCTCTTTGGTGGCCACGATCGTGCGGGAAGCCTCTATGGGATCGACGCCAGCACCCTTCTTCTCGGCATCGTCCAAGAGCTTAAAGTTGCTGACGTCGATCCCCGATTTGAGAACGTAGCCGGCCTCCCGGATTACGTCCGCTGACTCCCGGTCCATCAGTATGATGCGCCGGGTGCCAGCTCCCGTCTCCGAGGTGTCGACCACCTTCCATTGGTCAGTGTTCAGCCGCTCGTTGAAGCGTTGGAGCAGCTGAAACACTACCTTTGCGTCGGGGATGCCAATGATCCTCGTCTTCCAGGCCATTTTAACTGGTTTTGGAAGATCCTTGGCATCCACGACCTTGAGGCTCATCCCCGCAATATCGCCCTCGCTTATGAGGGAGCTGAGCCACGTAGAAGACGCCTTGTCACCGCAACTGATGTGCAGGGCGCCTCCCACAATGTTCCCGAAGTTGATGTCGGGAAGCGGCTTCGGGATGATCAGGAGGCGTTGAATCACCACCCCCTGTATGGCCGCCATATGACACCCCAGGATCTTCTTGGCTGGGAAGGTCGTTGGTATCACTGCTACCCTGATGCTCGATAGCGCCTCCGCATACGACCCTACCCTCGTCCTCTTGGAGTCGCTGCTGGTTTTTGGTGATACCAACGGCCTTTTCTGTGTCCTCACTGCGACCACTTCAGCGGTGTCGTCCCTAGATGGGCCAGCTTCCACACGCTGAAGCGCCACAGCTTGAGCTTCCCTCTTCCTCTGCCTCCTGCTCCCTTTCTTCACACTCCCTTCCGGCTGGAAGCTTGCAGGGGGTGGTTTCGGGGAGGCCAGATTAGGAGGAATAGGGAAGCCCTCCTTACCGCAACCCGCCTCCGTTTCGCCGTCAGCCCTGCTAGCACCTACGCCGGTCGCTCCCTTCATAGGGAGGCCAGCGCGTCCTTCCTTCGGCCCCGAGGGGAGAGGTCGGCTCATGCCTTTGGGGTGTTCGGCGTCACTTTGGCTGTTGCCTTTGCTGGCGTTAAGCGCCCTATCTGCCCCTATGGGCCCTCGTACTGCACTGTTGCCGGATCCCGCGTCCCTGTCGGCGACAGGTCGGCGTCTCACCTCACAGTCATGTTCTGCGCTAAGCGCTTTTGCCTCACTCCTTGCGGAGGGTTCAGCTCTCGTCGATTTTGGTTTTTTATATTCCATGAAAATCACATCTAAATATTCGTCCAACTCGTTCCCCACCCTCCTTGGAGCCCTCCTACTGGGGATGCTTTGACGCATCAGGGATACGAGCCGGATATAGCGTCCCAGAATGTGCTGCCCAGTGAGCCCGCACGGTGTCAAGCCCTCCGTCACTTACCACAGCGACTCGGGGCCGTACTCCGCCGGCTACCGACCTCAACACCCCAGAACCCTCGCCCGCGGCCAGACTACTGTAAACGCAACAGCCGATTGATTCTGACTGGCTGGGCCAGAACCTCCCGTGTGAGATGAATCCCGAGCCAAAGTGGCGTGTTGCTATCCGAGGGTAACGACTCCGACCCTCTTCAAACTCAGCCTACCAGGATCTCGTTCTCCACCCGTACGGGTCCCCGCGCACGGCACAAACACGCGGGTGGCATTGTACCGCTACCCATCCTTTATTGTTGGATAGGAGGCCCGCTGCGACATGCCACGACATCGCTTGCAGCTGTTTGGATAGGAAATATAGGATGTGTGGAAAGGTGAAAGTAGGACGATCAGGAGTGCGACTGGTTGTTTTCGTTCTACTCGTTTAATCCGGGGAAACCGAGTAGTTGACAGGCAGCAACCTCGGGAAGGAACACAACCAGTCTTGCCTAGGGTATCAGCGCAACTGTGAGCTCCACCATGGGCCGTTAGCCAAGCCAACTACCGGCCAAGTAGATTGCCATAGGGACAGACCCATTTCACCTGGCGACCGGTCGCAAACTGACGTTGATCTGGACCCGCCCCCGCCCATCGCTGTCCATAATTATGGCGTTCGTTTTTTCCACCCTGTATATACCTATTATACATATAAATACAATACGTTTAAGGCGTTTAATGTCATGCGAGCCGACATTTTAAAGATTCAAGTTTTATAAAAATACGCAATATCAAATTTATATTATCTCAGCTCTGATGCCCTAAATAGTACATAAGACATTTCTAAAAAAAAAATGACATGCACTGTGTCTGGAGTTCTATTCTACTGGGTAAAACCATATTGCTTTTGACATGTTCTCTTCTTGTCAATCTGACCACAGCTCATTTACTTGACAGCAATGGCGGCCGAGTTAAAAGCAAAAGGCAATATGGATACCCAGTAGAGTAGAGGCCGAGGGCTAGGGTTACCATCCGTCCGGATTTTTCCGGACATGTTCGGACTTTTAGACTCTAGTCCGGACTTTATCCGGCTTTTTTTTTTTTAATTTTTTAGTTACTTAGAATATGAGTAATAAAACTAAATATTAAATGCCTACCATACCAATGTAACTAAGTAAGTAATGTTTCCATTTTGTGACTAAAAAGTCCGGACTTTTATCGAAATGTCAGGCTTTTTGTCAGGACTTTTTAAATTCCTACATGGTAACCCTACCCAGGGGCCCCAGGGCCGAGATTCTAGGCGGTAAAATGAAAACCATATCGTTTTCGACCTGTTATGGTATTTTCAAAGTTGCGACAGCTCTTATTTACTTGACAGTAATGGTGGCCGAAATAACCATAGCAGGTGACAGACGATATGGTTTTTACCACGGAATAGAAAAAACAGTGCAAGTGGCATGAGCTTCGCTTAGTATCAGACCTGTTGTCGCCAATACTCAAACAATCATAAAAACAACCATGGGAAATGTTTTTGTTACGGCTATCGTTTTTACACTCCAAAATAGGACAATAAGGCATGCTTCTGGATTTATTGTCTATTTTAGAATATCGAAATAAGCGATCGCGGCAAAAGTATGGTAGGTTATGCGGAACTCCGCATAACTATGCCACACGTTACACGCCCACTTGACACTTCTACTGTTTTTTTCTGTTCTGTGCTTTTTACCGCTTAACTAGAATAGAGTAATGAATGGCGTCCGAGTTAAAAAGCAATACTATAACATGCCAAAGGCAATATGGATACCCAATAGATAGAAACCTAGATCGATGGGTCAAATAGACTATTCGGGTGCGCGGAGACAATGTGACGGGGTCAATGACCCCCGGACCCGCCCGGTAGGTAGATAAGTAAATGTTGCGTCTGCGCTGAGTATTGAGTCACGACTTAATAAACAGAGATAATTCTATGAGTAAGAAACGGTCAACGGCGGAAAACTCAACGTGTCTAATTCTATTAATTAATGGCTTCCTCTCTTGTTAAGGTGTATTTCGCTGGTGCCAAGTTATTAATAGACGTGTTGGCCTAGTTGGTAAGTAGTGAGCCTGCCTATGAGGCTAGCGGTCCTGGGTTCGATTCCCTGTATGGGCAAATATTTGCGTGTATTTGTTTCCTAGTCTTGGAGGTTTTCTATTAAGTATTTATTTCTTTATAATAAGTATTTAGGTATACCGTAAAACGGGGTGAATAGGGACACACCCTAAAATAAGTCAACTTGTTACAAATAAGATCAAGTATTAAATGGACAAAAACGTTACGTCTATTGGAAATAATTTCAGTCTTATAATTAGTGACATATGCTTCATTTTAGGTTGTGTCCCTACTCACCTCGTTTTACGGTATATCGCTGTCTAGTACCCATAGTACAAGCCTAGAGCTTAGTTTGGGACTAGGTCAATTGGTGTGATATTGCCCCCTGATATTTATTATTATTAAATACACACTCCCATAGATTTATCAGTGAAATAAGGCCATGGACATCACACGCGAGGGCGATTCTACCCTCATAAACTTTTACCTTTTACCCAAATAAACTTTTTCATTTTCAGTACGGGCGATAAACTGCTATTTAGACAGCGATTAGACAGATCCGATATGCACTGTGTGTGACGTCAAGTAACAGGTCGGCCATATAAACTCCATGTTAAATTCCGTTTTGCTAGAAAGAGATCGGTTTGTTATATCAATCAGTTTTTATTGAAGCTGTATAAAAGTCATGTATATTCCGTATTCCTAATCTGAAATTCCACTAAAATTCCAAAACAGAAGACAAAAAAGCGTCACAACTGTCACAACGATAGCCTAATGGAGATTTATATGAAGTAATCACCTATGACGTCATTAGTCTATTGTCAAGTAGCTTATTATTTATGGCTCCCTATTATTTCTTAACGAATTCACTGCCACCGACGCATATAATAATATGCGTTCACTGTCATACAAGTTTGTTCCTAGGCCACGCCCCCTGGCAGTGAATGCGTTAAGATAATTTTGTGTCTTTCTTTATGATACTCTACTGATCATGTTCATTGGTGCCACCATGAACTTTATAAACAAGGTAACAGAGGTGAAAATACTGAAAATTCTACAATCACTACGTACCAATAAATGTTTTTTTTATTGATAATAATTTCGTTACAAATACCAGAGGGCCCTGCCAAGATGCACTACGCTAACAAGCGTTTCTATTCGTTTCGTTTTTAAACCAATCGCGTCACTGGTAGAGGACGTGATACGAAAAGTCACGTGATCTACCAGTGACGCGATTGGTTTCAAAACGAAACGAATAGAAAAGCTATTAAGCGTAATGCATCTTGTCTAGCGCCTCTGTTACACTTCATACTTACTCTACCTACCTATAAATATGGTGAAAACCGCATGATAATCCGTTCAGTAGTTTTTGAGATTATCGCGAAAATACAGACAGACAAACGCGGCGGGGGACTTTGTTTTATATGTACAAAACAATCGAACACCAAATTTGGAAGAGAAACTTGCACGTGGGCAGCTGACCACGTTTCTATTGTGTATTCACAGTTTAACAGCCGTCTATTGTCTATGCAATATTTTAAACTGACCGTTTGTATAACGTGACGTTCCTCGCCATTACTTCTCTTTCTTAGCGAGTTAATTAAGTATACAGGGTGTCCCTAAAACCAACGCCAAAACTGACTGATAGAGCAGCTAAAAAGCTACCGATTTAGCTATTTTTACTAAGAGATATTGATCATTTTAATCAGATTTTTTGTAATTTTTTCTTATCTCCATGTTAGTGTAATTACAAAAATTCAGATTAAAATGATCCAAATCTCCGAAACTAATAAAAATTGCTGAACATAAATAGGGGTTTAATCGATAGCTTAAGCTGCTCTAAACTGCCCTCTCAGTTTTGGTGTTGGTTTTAGGGACACCCGGTATGTATGTTACAGGTCTTTTTAAAGGGAGCGCTCCGATCTCGGTCAATCGGTCAAAGGAACTAGTTCGGTCTTTTAGTCCCTTTAGGTCCTTTAGCTCCGGAGCAAATTTGAGATCTGTGCAGGACACGCTTTGAAATAGGTACTATTTGTCTCGTTCACATCGTACGCCGTGCCGTCTGCTCTTTACTCGTTCGCTCTGCTTCGCTTATACGTTCAACAATTGCTACTGACCTAAAGGACCGAAGACCGATTAAGATCGTTTACGAAGAACTAGTTCCTTTCGGTCTGTGACGGGAATTCATTTTAGTTCTTAGTTCCTGACCGACTCGACCCTATTATCTTTTACGTAACACCTGGCCATAATGTGAGTTTTATCGCACGCTGCGCGCACGGTAAAACTCGCATTGTGGCCAGGTGAAGACGTAAAATTGTGTACTCATCACGGGCAGTAAAAAAGAAAGCCCTCTATCGCATATTTACAACCCTCGCCTACGGCTCGGGTCTCAAATACATGCGATTTCGGGCTTTCTTTCTTTTACAGCCCTTGTTAAGTAATGTACTATTGCTTAGTCACTCATTGTTTTTTTACATACGTTAGAAAACGTAATCCATAAAAGGATAGCATGACGACACGAAATCCTGACCTAGGTCACTCCACATGCGAATTACCCCCTCTGGGGGGTACCAGAATACCACCCTAGTCAGCTGGTAGGGGGAAGCGAGGGGGTTCCTTATTGCATTATCTAGTAGTAACCTTGCAGCTTTATTTATTTAGGTTTTTGTGTAATTTTGTATGGAAAGCGCACCATGCATTCTTATCGAAAATGCAGAACGGTCGCGTTCAGCACTTACGTCGATTCCATACATTGTGTTACCTAGTTTTCGAAAATTGCTACCTGTAGAGTTATGCATCCTCCCCCCCATGTGCCCACCCTCCTATACCCCCCCTGGTCTGTCAAGGTGCTAAGCCCACCCCGAATGTTTAAAAAACACTCCATTCTAAAAGGCTCTGAGTCCTATGATATTTATTACTATGTTAGTTTGCAATGAAACTAATTTTTAAGTATGATTACATTTAATGATTGAAAAAAATGTCCCTTCTTTCTTCTGGAGTTTCTTGCAGCGCTTCTCCACAATGATGGTCTTGCTTGTCCGAAGCGCTGCTAGTAGATTCACTCCATATTACCGACGTGTAAAAGGCCAATTTACTTAGTAAATATTTTGAATTTGGATCTTTGTTCCTGCTTTTATGACATTAAAATTAAAACTAAATAAATCATAATAAAATCATTATTAACTCAGTCAGTACCTCATTTTGAGTTATTGCAACTTCCTATTGACAGTGAATGTAATTCGAACAGTAACATTGCTGGTACGGTATTGTAAAAATATTCACCATTCAGTAGGGGGCGGAGGGTGGCACCCCTTGCCACCATTAGGGGTGTTTAGGGTTGCCAATGTTAGCTGATTATATTACTTATAAAAGTAAAAAAAAAAAAAGTACGATAGTTTCTGCTCTTTTTGCATGTCTTAACAAGTTACTTGGACATCATTAAATCTATATATATAAAAGGCAAACCTGACTGACTTATATATCAACGCACAGCCGAAACTACGGTACCTAGAAACTTGAAATTTGGTATAGGGGTTCCTTTCATCATGTAAGTGAGCACTGAGATAGGATTTTCAGAAAATCGACCCCCAACGGGAAGAAATGGGGGGAGTAGCGGGAAACTAATTCTACGCGTACGAAGTCGCGGGCATCCTCTAGTATGTCATATACTTTATTAATTGACGTGGAGTTGGAAGTATTGGTCCATCCCACTGTAATATATAGTTTTGGTTACATATTTCTTTAACAGTTGTAACTAGTACGCAGATCAGAAATACAATACAATACTATATTCTTATAGCGACCTCGCCTGCGTAAAAGTCGTTTGTCGCTATTCCCTCTGGATCTGTCTAATTTTTAGGCTATAAACTCTCTGTACCAATTTCACGTCGGTTGAGACGTTGAATCGTGAACAAGGGACAAACATATTACATATTAAATAAAGATAATGACATATCGACGACACATTAGTTTAGTTGGTAGTGATGCTTATGAAGCTAGCGGTCCCGGGTTCAAATCTGGTATTTATGTGATGAGCGCGAGTTTTTTTTACTGGGTCTTGGATATTATCTACGTATTTAAGTATGTATTTCTCTATATAAGTAGGTTTGCCGTTGTCTATCTAGTACCCATAGTACAAGCCTAGAGCTTAGTTTGGGACTAGAGGGCTTATTGTCAAACGCACTCGCAATCGCAACCGGCTTCAAAGTGGAGCAATTATTTACATTTTGTATGCAGACAAGCTTTCTTAGGTCAATTAGTGTAAGATTGTCCCCTCATATTTATTTATAACAGCAGTACAGTTGGCAACCCTATTTGTGTTCCATGTGTGCGTTAAGCTCTTACATGCTTTTTGGTGTTGTGTTGAAATTTGAGATGATTTGTTGCATTGAGTATGAAGCGCGGTTGGCCTGGTAGATAATGAGCATGCGAAGCTAACGGTCTCGGGTTCAATTCTGTTTAGTACTTAATATTAGTGTGATGAGCACGATTATTCGTTTTTCTACTCGCGTACTATAAACCGCTAATATTGATATCGTTAATGGTATCAAAATACCACCTATAGCGTAACCGAAGCGTGAAAGCAATTCTATAATGAGCGTTGCCATGGTAATAACAGTTCTATAATAATTATTAGAGCGCGAGCTTGCGAACCTCGGCGCTCGTACCTTAAGAACCTACATTATGTACCAGTTACATAAATAACTATTTTGAGTCTTTGATGCTTTCTATCTGTTCCAGTAAAATTGAGTTGAGTCAGTTGGGTGATGGCACCAGTGATGGACACTTTAAGTTGACAAGCACCGATAATGGACAATTTAATTCGAAGATCATACGTCCTAATTGGGTTGTTGCAAAACAAATGAATAACCCTTATTTTCTGTAAAATAAGAATCAAGTGTCCATCATTGGTCCTTGTCCATTACTGGTTCCGTCACCCTAGACACAGTACGCACACTACGGTGTCAATTCAACGGTAACGTCCATACGTGCATCAACACTATACACACAAGTATGGCAAACCCCTTTCATGAAATAAAAGAATTGTACTAGAACACTATATTTTTTTATAAACATCGAGCCTCTAATTCATAAACCCATTTTAGTTAAAGAATGCTGTCACTTTCTGTCAGATGCGACAAATAATTTTATTTTCAGCATTTTTTAGTTTTTGTGCGTTTATGAATAAGACTGCGAGACGCTAATAACAATACCCTCCTTGGAACAGTCGGGTGTAAATAAACGTCATCTTCTGGTGTTGCCAAGAATATAAAAAAAATCGTATCTTATAAATAACATTATCGACGAGATCCAGTTATTGACTTTTTATAAGTAGGTATGTACTTTAATTTATTGTTTTGTTTTATAGTTGTTTTCCATAAATTAATAAGATGATTGGTAATGTATACATTTATTAATTAAAGGGGGGCATAGAAATCCATCTGCTGCAAAAAAGTCATGACATAATGTTGATGGCCTTAAAATATATAGGTAGACTAGAGGACGCCCGCGACTTCGTACGCGTAGAACTAGTTTCCCGCTACTCCCCCCATTTCTTCCCGTTGGGGGTCGATTTTCGGAAAATCCTTTCTTAGTGCTCACTTACATCATGAAAGGAACCCCTGTACCAAATTTCAAGTTTCTGGGTACAGTAGTTTCGGCTGTGTGTTGATGTATAAGTCAGTCAGTTTTACCTTTTATATATATAGATATATGGTTAAAATATACTTATTTTTTAATTATTAAATGATCTGGATTTTCTAAATAAATGTATGAAATCTATATAGCTGTTGAATGAGGAATAAAAATCGAAAAGTCACAGTTATTGCAAATGAAGCAGTAATTAAATAAATAAGTAAATAAACATCAGGGGAAAATATTACGCGAAATGACCTAGTCCCAAACTGAACTAAACTGGCCTTTTCTGTTAAACATATTTTTGCTAACTTATTGTCTAACGCACTCGCAATCGCAACCAGCTTCAAAGTGGAGCAATTGTTTTCATATTGTATGCAGACAAGCCTTCGATTATCAAAATGAAAACGATCGTGATTGCGAGTGCGTTAGACAATAAGACCTCTGGTCCATCCATAGCCCTCTGAAGACTTATTGTCTAACGCACTCGCAATCGCCACCCGCTTCAAAGTGGAGCAATTGTTTTCATTTTGTATGCAGACAAGCCTTCGATTTTCAAAATGAAAACGATCGTGATTGCGAGTGCGTTAGACAATAAGCCCTCAGGTCACTTCATAAAATTCGTAATATACTGGACAATGCTGCGATACGGAACTTTCGGTACCCGAGTCCGACTCGCACTTGACCGTTTTGTTACCACCTGCTTACAACCAATAACATATTCGCATAAATTACTCCATACTTTGTTAACATTACACCAAGTATTAATTGCGTACGAGTATTTCTAGATAATTGCCTATTGGCCTCAATATTTATACGTAAAAAGATGTGATACGGTGGGTGGTCTTGACCTGGTTTCAGAAAGGGTTAATTAATGGCCAAGTTACATCTACAGGTGTACGTGTGAAATACACTTTATACTGAAATGTTTATTGAATTCCACAATGTTAGTTTACACTGGCAGAAATAACGGGTCGCTTTGTACGATGGAATTACTAGCATGTTGGTGTTTTAAGGGGCTTCTAAACGGGCCATATTTTCACTGCAATATGTGGCCGGCAACTATTGGTGTCCCTCTCTTATTCGTATGTTAGAGAAAGACACCAATAGTTGCCGGCCACATATTGCAGTGAAAATATGGCCCGTTTAGAAGCCCCTTTAGATCACGGATGGCACCGTATTTGGAGTCTTCGGATTGCGGTCTTGAGATTGTGGTTTTTAGAATGCAAATGTCTATGAACTATCATGTGGCCTGTGTGGTCATTTGCGTACTCTATGCTATAATAGTAGTTTATGTGACTGGTGCATAATGAGACGCATTAATACACGAGTGGTTTTATGAAACAAGCCGAAAAGCGAGTTTCATAATAAGATCACGCGAGTGTTTTAATGACTAATTATGTATACAGTCGCATACATAACTTTATCTACATGCATATCATACGTTTTCTACAATATGTGAGAAACCTGTAGGTATCTGTGGTTGCCATGTATCTTAATGTACCTGTTATGCAACCACATTTATAAAGAATACTTTAATTAATGGCAATACTTTAATGTTAACATTAAAACACAACTACAGATACAGGTTTTTTAATATAGGTCATAGTTGCTTATCGTTTCTGAACATATCGGCGGTGGAAAGGAGAAACCCTTTAAGCGACATGATGGGCGAAATTGAGTAACCCGGCTCAAAAGACGCAGAAAAAGAAGAGGGAGAAGCCGATTCCAACGATATATATAACTCAATTTCGCCCATCATGTCGCTTAAAGGGTTTCTCCTTTCCACCGTCGATATTGTAGGGAAGTTATATATATATGCGCTCGGACAGATTGCGTCAACTGCTTATGTCAACTCCATACATTTCGAGTTGATAGAAAACAGAAACGTTATCAGCGTCTGCACAGAGGCCCTTGCCAAGATGCATAACGGTAACCAGCGTTTCTATTCGTTTCGTTTTTAACCAATCGCGTCACTGGTAGATTACGTGACATTTCGTATCACTTCATCTACCGGTGACGCGATTGGTTTAAAAACGAAACGAATAGAAACGCTAGTTAGCGTAATGCATCTTGGCAAGGGCCTCAGTCTCAACGTCGGAACAAAAACCAACATCGGAATCATATTCTGTTGTTGTACTAATATATATTCTGTGCCGTTTATTATCTTCGTCAGCTGTTCTAGGTACTCATGATATCTTTGTCTTTTTCAGGAGCTTTATGGAGAAGGAGAATGGGGAGGGCGGCGAGGCCGCTGGCAAGCCGCCGCCCGACGGTCTGCTGGACGCTGCCGGGCTTTTCGGAGGTAATAAAGGCCGAGCCAAACCGGATGCGTGCGCGTTCCACTGCGTTGTACAGTATAAAGCCTCTTAGGATATGTCACACCGCTTGCGTGACACGTGCAGGCGTCATGTCAGCGCAACGCAGTGATTGGCGTTGTTGTGCGGGACGTGTTTATTGGCCACTGTACATATTGGGCCAATGTGTTGGGCCAAGGTATTGAGCCAAAATATCCAACCACGTTCACACATTCGCATATTGATAAAAGATCCTTTGATGTGTGCAACAAAAATCGGCACTATTATTAATTACAAACAAGCCAATATAACCAAGTAGTCCCCTACAACTAGTTTTCTTTTAAAAAAACGCGTCTTAATCGCTCCATCCGTTTGGGAGCTAGGGTGCCACAGACATACACACAGATACATACGTTAAACTTATAATAACCCTCTTTTTTGTCGGGGGGTTAAAACCACCTATATCAGTTAGTTTAGTTCATTAGCTCACTAGCTCGTTTCGGTTTTTGGGTTTGGAATAAAAAAACTGCATTTCAAGATTTAAAACAATTGAGTTTTTCCCGTATCCAAAAACGAGGCCTTGGGGTCATTTCACCGTAATACCCGAAAAAGATACTTTTTATTAGTGATTCTCTCGTTATAGCTCTTAGGTATACTTTTAATTATGCGTATTCAAGGAGACAATATTATCCAAATAGTTGACCATTCAATTATATTTTCCTAGTTTCTTATTACAATAACGAAATATACCTATTATATGAGTTCGTGTAGCACCCGAAACGGTAGAATGACCCCTTTGTTCCTTAGAGCAGTCTACCCAAACTATTATACTTTCAAAATTCCCCCTGACAATTGACCTCTAATTTCGAAGAGCTCTGATTCAAGTTGGAGATCAAAATATAGTGGCTATGTCCACTTATTTGAGTTATGTACGGAAGAATAAACGTACAGTTAAAGCCACTTACCAAAAATAGTTCATATGACTAATAGATATCCAGAATTCGCACGTTTAGAAACAAAGACATACAAGTCCGAATACGTTACAATGTAATTTGAATCTTAATGGTCATCAACTAAGGTTTTAAATGAAAGTGGAAGCATCTTCAACTTACGTCATTTAAAACAACAGCGCTATGATTGCATTGCGTGTGGTAGCTGCCGTCACTGAACTTATTTTTTCTGTTTAAAAATAGAGTACCGGTTCTTTATGAAAATGTAGATAAGTTGAAATATTAACATTTAACACCCGTATTTACAAACAATACTTAAGGGATCCTTCACTGAGTAAACGCACTGCGAATACAGCTTTGTGATTAGTCCTTTTTGACCGACCTTTTGTTTAAGAGACGATTTGAACCACCCTGTGCGTTCGTGAGCACTGTGAGACCTCATAGTGACGTTTGTGAATACGGGTGTAAATAACCTTGGCCTTACCGTATAATAGGGGATCCGAATAGGAGACGAGCTTCACCTAGCTGTTTATTCGATAAAAAGGCTAGTAAAATTAGTGGTAGTAAAAATAGGGTTAAAATTTTTAGGGCTACAATAGGAGAACCGAAAGTGATAGCTATACTGCCGTCCTACCAAAGGAACTAACTGCAATGTAGTAGTTGAAGCATTCTATACTCTAATGGTACCCACATTAAATTTAAAATGCTTATACCTAGTTATGCTATTTCTATTTATACTATGCTATTACTTGGCAGTTATTTTTATCCCGAAAAAGTATAAAGTTCCCGAGGGAATAGATATACAACTACGAGAACGGCGTCAGTGCGAAAACGCCCTTAAAAAAACACAACCTTTGTTGTTCCTACATCTCTCAATGAGGTCATTGGCCTCGCGATATGAACTCACCAAATTACATTTTGCTTTCCTCATCGATTTTATGCGATTAGAATAAGGTTCATTCTTACGAAAACTAGTTGTGTCAGGTGATTTGTGGTTTTTAAGTAGGTATATGATAAGGTATCATGTGGCTATGGTTCGTCTTAAATTCTTACGTATTTGAATTTTTAAATATTGTTTACTATTATGTTTCCGCATGGCTATTTTAGGTACATTAACTTAGGGTTGCCATAATATCTATGTAGAAATGAAATGTCCTGAAAAAATTGAAAACAGACTCAAATTGGGCAATTTATTAAATTTTATTTTGGTAACATTTTTTTGTTGCAAAATACATGTTTATACCTTTCATTGTTATTTTTGTTGTGTTTATATGCATTTTGTTAATTAGTGGCAACATTTATCTTTTTAATTTGGATAAAAATTATTTTTTACATTAATACTTGCTTGTAAAATCCTAACAATTTCCGAGTCCGTCCGCAATCTTGACAAAAGTCCTAAAAACCTGACATGTCAAGATAATTCCTGGACGTGTGGCTGTTGGAATTCACACAAATAAATCCGTCCCACTCACACTAGTAGTTAGCTGGACCTTCTCTTTCACTCGTATGGATAATAATTTACAGTCTCAAGTGTTCCTTGTTTTTATAAAGGTTTCTGTTAAAGCAATATGTTTGCTTACATTTTAGTTCCCCGGGTCACCCCGTATCGATCGTACAGTTACGTTGAGCACACGACTCTCCTAGTAAATAATATAACAATATATTATTTTTCACTATAAACATATCTATTATTTATCACCCTAACCAATAGGTTATGGGCCCAGAAAATTAAATAATACAGTGAATTAAAATTTGATTAAATATAAAATACGATAAAGAACAATTTTGAAGTGTGTAATTTTTAATAGACTTGGTGCATTAGTGCTTATTCTAAGTGAACTTTGATTGTTAGTGAAAATGGACAATCTAACATCTAAAAGAAACATTAAACCATTTAATGGGGACAAATATAGTGTGTGGAAACTTAGAATAAGAAATTTACTAAATGAACTTCAAGTGTTAAAAGTGATCGACGGTGAAGTTCCGACGACACCGGACAGTGCATGGCTCAAAAATGAGAAAGTTGCGAAGAATACATTAATTGAATATTTATCAGACTCTTTGTTAGGAATTGTAAATGAAAAAGACAGTGCAAAAGACATATTTGATAGATTAGATAGTATTTATCAGAGAAAAAGCATTGCTACGCAGTTAGCTTTCCGTAAGCGATTACTAAATTTGAAATTGCAACCTGATATAACACTACTACAACATTTTCAGTCGTTTGATGAATTAATCGTTGAATTAATAGCCGCCGGAGCAAAATTAGAAGAAGCAGATAAAATAACACATCTGTTCATGACACTTCCCAATGAATACGATGGTGTCATTACAGCTATCGAAACATTGGCTGAGGATAATCTTACACTAGGCTTTGTCAAAACAAGGCTTCTAGATCACGAAATCAAAATTATAAATGGAAGACGTGACACGAGTTTGAAAATTCTCCAAGCACAAACAAGACGTCAAGAAAGTTTCAAGCAAAGAAATGTATATTTGAATAAAAACTCAAATAGAGTTAATAAAAACCCATATAGACCGAAGGACCATAAATTGAAGAGCATTAAGTGCCATTGTTGTGGAAGAAAGGGCCATTTTCAAAAGGACTGTTATTATAATAAATCGTCAAGCAAAAAAGATCCACGTCAATGGGACAAAAACAATAGAACAGTTCAAACTGTTAACACAACGGGACCGGAAAGTACTCAGATGTCGGGTTTTGCTTTTATGGCCGGAGATCATAGCAGTACACAGGAACGCCAAAATGGCATAACATTTATACTGGATTCCGGAGCCTCTGACCATCTAATAAATAGAGAAGATTTAGCACAAGATTTTGAAAATTTGCAAATACCAGTTAAAATTTCAGTTGCGAAAAATGGAACCTTCATTCAGGCAACGAAAAAAGGCAATATTGCTGTTATCAGTAATTTTGGAATTAAGGGAATGCTGCGAGATGTACTCTTCTGCCCAGATATTCCGTACAACTTGCTTTCGGTAAAGAAGATGCAGCAAGCTGGAATGACTATTGTATTTAACCATGATGGTACAGTTGAAATCTTCAACCAGGGTAAGGTGTTAACAAAGGGTGAGTCTTTGAACAATTTAATTGGTATACATTTTCTGGTTGAGAAATGTGCTTTAAATACTGACAGCTCATCGAATAGAGTCGTAAAAAATAGTTACGAAATATGGCATCAAAGACTTGGTCATATTGGCAAATCTAAGTTTGCACAGATAAAAAGCAAACAAATGTTTTCTGATTTTGAGCAATTGAATAATATTACGATTAGTGATAAAATATGTGAAGCTTATATAAATGGAAAACAAGCATCTTTGCCATTTAATAAATTGAAATCTAAAGCCATAAAACGACCTCTATTCAATGTGCATACAGATGTTTGCGGTCCGATCACTCCTTCAACACTTGATAGCAAAAACTACTTTGTGATTTTTGTCGATGAATTTACTCACTACACTGTGACATACTTAATAGCCCATAAATCAGATGTTTTTGCTGTATTTCAAGATTATGTTGCAAAATCTGAAGCTCATTTTAATTTGAGATTTGTCAATTTATATTGTGACAATGGTGGTGAATATTTATCAAATGAAATGAAACAGTTTTGTGTGCAAAAAGGTATAAGCTACCACTTAACAGTGCCTCATACGCCAGCATTAAATGGCATTGCTGAACGTATGATACGAACAATAACAGAACGAAGTCGTGCCATGGTATCTGGTGCAAAACTTGACAAAACGTTCTGGGGTGAAGCTGTTTTAACAGCTACGTATTTAATTAATATAAGCCCTACAAAAGCACTGAAAACAGATAACACACCGTTTGAGCTGTGGCATAGTAAGATGCCTATTCTTAAATACTTAAAGGTATTCGGTTCAACTGTTTATTTTGTAAACAAAACAAGAAAAACCAAGTTTGATGAAAAGTCGTTAAAAGGTACGAGTATATTGGTTGGTTATGAACCGAATGGCTATAAGGTGTGGGATGTGGTAAATGAAAAGTTTGTAAAAGTCAGAGATGTGATAGTGGATGAGATTAATTTCTTATCTAGCAGGCCGTTGAAGCCTGGCGGTATTATTTCGGATAATAACCGTAAATCTGACGGGCACTCTTTAAAGAAGATGTGCATAAAATCTGATGTGGCAAAATCAGA
This sequence comes from Acleris cristana, assembly GCA_948252455.1. Lineage (NCBI taxonomy): Eukaryota > Metazoa > Arthropoda > Insecta > Lepidoptera > Tortricidae > Acleris > Acleris cristana. The sequence continues at coordinate 3,934,094 of OX411799.1, forward strand.
TGATTATAAACAAACAGGCAGAGTTTCTGCACCATTAGGTCCACCACCTAATAAATCTGTAAGTGAAACAGATGAGCACAATCACTGTGATTCATTTCAAAATGAATTGTCAAAGTCTCAGAATGAATTGATTAGTGAGAATGATTTGAGAAGGAGTGATAGGATTAAAAACATGCCTAGAGTACCGTATAATGAAACTGATGATGATATTTCTGTTAACTATTTGTGTGCAACGTCTATAGTTTGCAAAATACCGACATGTTATAATGAGATTGAAACCAGGGATGATAAGTATTTATGGGAAAGTGCGATAAAAGAGGAAATAAATTCACTTATTGAAAATGAAACTTGGACACTTGTACAAAAACCCGTAAACAGAAATATTGTTGATTGTAAATGGGTATTTACAATTAAAAATGATGAGTTTGGAAAACCTCTGAAATATAAGGCACGTTTAGTAGCGCGCGGTTTTAGTCAAGAATATTTAATTGACTATAATGAAACATTTGCCCCTGTTGCAAGAATTACGAGCTTTAGATTGATATTAGCCTTTGCAAATCAATTTAAATTGCTTGTTCACCATATGGATGTTAAAACGGCATTTTTAAATGGGAAATTAAAGGAAGAAATATTTATGAAAATTCCTGAGGGAATCCCATGTGCAGGTAATCAGGTCTGCAAATTAAATAAGTCGTTATACGGTTTAAAACAGTCTGCACGTTGTTGGTTTCAAATGTTTGAACAAGCGTTAATAGAAAAGGGTTTTCGATACTCATCAGCTGATCGATGCATTTACATTTTAGATGCGGGTGATATAATGAAAAATATTTACGTAGTGCTTTATGTTGATGATCTGGTTATTTCAACTGCAGATATAAATACCATGAATGCTTTTAAAAAGTACTTGATGAATATGTTTAAAATGGTAGACTTAAAAGAAATAAGATGTTTCCTGGGAATTCGGATCGAAAGAACCGATAACAAAATCACTTTAGACCAGGAACTGTACATAAAAACTGTTTTAGAAAAGTTTAACATGAGTGACTGTAAACCTGTTAGCACACCCTTGGAAAGTAAAGTAGATTACAATGAGTTAAATTCGTGTGAAACAACTGAAGCCCCTTGTAGAAATCTTATCGGTTGTTTGATGTATATTATGGTTTGTACTCGACCTGACATAAGTTTTGCTGTGAACTTGTTGAGTAGATTTACGAACAAAAACAACCATAAACTATGGTCACACTTGAAAAGATTGTTACGGTACTTAAAAGGGTCTATGGATTTCAAGTTGACTTATACTCGAAATAGTTGTGAACACTTTTTGTGTGGGTTTGTTGATTCTGATTGGGGTAGTGATGAACTGGAAAGAAAAAGTACGACAGGTTATTTATTTAAACTGTTTGAACAATGCACATTATGCTGGCAAACAAAAAGACAACATACAGTTGCAGCTTCATCAACTGAAGCTGAATACATGGCTTTGTTCGAAGCTGTAAGAGAAGCTCTTTGGTTAAAATCTTTAGTTAACAGTATTAACATTGAAACAACCAGTCCGATACCAATTTATAAGGATAATAATGGTTGTATAAGCATTGCGAATAATCCAACAAGCCACAAAAGATCAAAACACATTGACATTAAATATCATTTTTCTAGAGAACAGGTGGAAAGGAATGTTATTAAAATGAATTATGTTTCCACAGGTAATCAGTTGGCTGACATATTGACCAAACCACTGCATACAGTGCGTTTTTCTGCGTTAAGAGAAAAACTAGGAGTGATAAAGTCTATAAATATGTAAAATCAAATTACATAAGTGATAAGATAATAAAAATATAATAAGTATTTTAAGGTGGAATGGTCTGATTAGGTTTTTCTGGGTTTTCCCTAATCCTGTGCAACAAATGTTGGACCATAATGATAATAATGATGATTTTACCCAGATAAAGGAGAGCGTGTGATTTTGATATTGTAAATACATTATAATTATTAATTATAATTTTAATTATGTAATTTAAAGAAAGAGGATTTATTTTTGAGGGGGCGTGTTGGAATTCACACAAATAAATCCGTCCCACTCACACTAGTAGTTAGCTGGACCTTCTCTTTCACTCGTATGGATAATAATTTACAGTCTCAAGTGTTCCTTGTTTTTATAAAGGTTTCTGTTAAAGCAATATGTTTGCTTACATTTTAGTTCCCCGGGTCACCCCGTATCGATCGTACAGTTACGTTGAGCACACGACTCTCCTAGTAAATAATATAACAATATATTATTTTTCACTATAAACATATCTATTATTTATCACCCTAACCAATAGTGGCAACCCTAGGTACTTTAATTAGAAATGTATTATTTACTAGCTGTAGAAGTCGTTTATCGCTGCTACCTCGGGATCTGTCTAATTTTCCGGGATAAAAAGTAGCCTATATCCTTCCCCGGGACTCAAGCTATCTCCATACCAAATTTCATCTAAATCGGTTCAGCGGTTTCAGCGTGAAGAGGTAACAGACAGACAGACAGACAGACAGACAGACAGACACACTTTCACATTTATAATATTAGTATGGATGGATAACATTGGGCGCAAAAATATCTGACATGTCCTTATTACTGGAGCTATAAATAGCGGGTCCTATATTTTTAAACAATTTTTTGTCCAAGAATTCTCAAGTTAGAAATGCTATATGTCTATCTTTATAGTTTTACTAGCTTCGGCCTGCGTCGTTGTCCTCGTAAAATTAGTTATTCGGCCATCCCCTCAGAAACTTTAAAATATTCCTTGATGAGAAAGAAAGAGAAAAGAAGAAAGCCTATGCGTTAATCTAGGGTATAAGCTATCTCCATTCCAAATTTCATCCAGCATTCATTACTTCTACTCCTATCTCTACTAGGCAAAATCATGTTGCTTTTGGGGTCAATTAACTTTTTTTTGTAGTTCGTTGCAATGGTGATGTCTCCTGGCTCACTGTTAAAACTATGATTACAAAAGATACCTTAAAAATCAGTTTTATTGGCAATTACAAACCCATTCTTTTATGGGTTTTCTCCTGAGTGTGCTAGAAGTATATATTATAACATTTTTTCTAAGAAACTGCGCCTCTATATCGGCGGTTTTTTTTTACCGTGTTGAATAGAGGTCCTGTATCACTGTTGTCTCCTGGCTTACGGGACAGAATAATAACAACAAAAAGTTGATCCAGTTGGGTGTGGTATTGTTTTTAATTCTGCCGCCATTACTGTCAACTAAATTTGAGCTGTCGTTACATTGACTATACACATATCAAAATAAAAGCAATATGGTTTTACCGATTCGAATAGAGCCCCATTATTAATATGCTGCCTTTACCATGACACTCAAAGCCAGCATCGTAATTTCCATACAAATTGGACTCCATATCGCGCTCCTGGCCTTGAATGTATTAAATCAACGAACAATCACCCAGAAGGCACCAAGCAGGTAACATTTGAAAGCCGTTCTGACTCATCCATATATTTAACATCGCGCACGTGTGAAACTGTGGATGCGGCAATTTGGCCTTGCGATTGGACATTGACATAGATTTAATGCTGTGCTATGATTATGTACGCTGAGGATAGGGGTGATGTGAAAAACTAAAATAGTTCATTAGTCCAGTTGTAGAAATGGTGATCGCGGAACAATGAGAATCGCACTAATATTATAAATGCGAAAGTTTGTGTGTGTGTTAGTTTGTTACTCCTTCACGCTGCAACGCCTGGACGGATTTGGATGAAATTTGAAATTGAGATGGCTTATAGGTATCCTGGATTAACACATAAGCTACTTTTCATCTCGGAAAATTAAAATGTTGCTGAGGGAAAAAAAAGTTTTAATTATTTTATAGCTTATTTATTTATTTATTGTTATTATTATATTTGATTAAAATTCTATGGACAGATTAAAACAAGATGATTTAACAGTACTCATAAGCACTTCTATGCAAATGAGAACTAAGGATTTTTTACAAAAAAAAATATTCTCTAAAACTAGAGTCTTAACAGCCTCTCGTGTATTCCATATACTATGCAAGACTCTTATCATATATCACCAATACTTTTTCCCATACTTTTCGTTCTGTGTTCTTTCAATGCAAGATTATACACACGTGATTGTTTTAGACTTTGAATAGAATAGTAGGCATTTTAAATTTTGATGATCGGCGCCCTACTTAGCGCCGTATTTAGATCACAAGCGCAACATGTTTGTTTGTAAACTACGCGCGTTGTTCTTTGTCAACAGTAAAATAACTATGCTATAAGTCTAGGAAAAACCATTCGAATTTGAAGCCTAACTCACATGTATACAGTTTACAATTCAAAGTAATTTTGTTGGGAGTTCTTGCTTTTTACTGGCTATGTATGAATTCAAGTGGTGTGGTCATTGTGCAAATAAACAAGATAAACGTATTAAGAATATCTTTTGTTTTGATTATGTGTATGCAGTAATAAAACTTGACTTTTCGCAGGATTTATTTTCTGGGTAATAATATAAGAGTACTTGGGCTGTCTATAGTAATTGAAATAGTCAGGCAGCAATTTCTATTAGGCTACCTTGACCTCAGGAATCAAGAAATCAGCCATCGCTTCCTTAAATTGTACACATAGGGGTTTAACAACATTTACAACTAGTAGACTAGTTTCTGCTCGCGTTTTCGTCCGCGTAGATTTCGATTATCGTTAATCCTTCTGAAGCTTTATTTTTTCGGGATGAAAGTAGCCTATGTGTTAATTCAGGGTAGGCATAACCTATCTCTATTTCAAATTTCATCCAAATCCGTCTAGCCGTTGCAGTGTGAAGGATTAGCAAACAAACACACTAACTTTCGCTTATTTTATATTAATAGGATTCACGAAATAGATGTTTCTGTACTAATGGTTAAAACTCATCTGATACATATATATAGCGAGTATGAACTGTGATCTGTGATCTTTAAAAAACAATGTGATATTTCACTCTCAATTGTTTCAATTTAACACCTAAAAAAGGTTATTTACCTTAGATATATTATTGTTGTTATTTTATTTGTATTTATTTTTGCAAGCTTATAAATCTTATAACGCGTGACTCAATGAACAAACGTGTTTATATTACGAATAAAAAATGGGGTTCATTCGCTGGGTCACGGTTTTTTCGCGCATATTTGTTTTTTGTAGGTCTTTATTAATGTTTGCGCGATAAATATTCATATATATCTTGCACTGATAACAAATGTCAATATGAGTTTTGTGGAATATGAAAAATGGCGTGTTAGTTTTTTTGTAAAGCAAATAACTAATGACTGTGTCTTTCCGTTGTATAAAAGCGCATGCCTCGTTAGTTACACCCATCTTTGAGACTGTTATAAACGATACACGTTGTTACCGTAATCCCGATTGAACTATATCTCTTTCGCGTTTGAATAGTTCTGTGCGTTTGGGATGTTACAGACAGACACAACTATTTATTTAAATATATTAAAAGCAAGTTAAATACCATCCCAACTAAACTAGCTTTTTTTCGCGTTCAAATCTGTCAGACTACAGACAGATACACATATTTGATTTGGTGTCATTAGGTACAAATGGAAAATCGTCCCAAGTGAAATAACCATCCTGAAGTTGAGTCAAAAGTAATATTATCCAAAGTGAATTTAGTCAAAATGTAATTGTGCTGAAAAGTATTTATAACAAAATTTATTTTCGTTGTAAATTAATTAAGTCCGAATGTAATTTTGTCCATTATAAATTATGAGCAAAATGAAATACCCACAAGTGAATGTAGTCTAATATGAATTAAGACCATATAAATATAATATAAATTGTAAATTTTTCACGTGGGACGTATTTACAATTGGTCATATTTCTGAGTGTACGTAAATACAAATAGACATATTTTTTCGACAATTTTACAATGGGACATGATTCCATTTTAGACGTTATTCAGGATGGACAATTTTCCTTTTTGTTATATTTCAAATGGTCATTTTTCTGAACTGACGTATAATTCCAAGTGGACGAGTTTCCATTTGTACCTAATGACACTAAATCCCATATTCGTATCATATTTATATTCATTTTTCTATTAACAAATACATTTTGTGTCGGAAATATTACAATTAAAACACATTTAACATGCAAATGAATAAAATAAACGATCTATACGTTAAACATATAACACCCCTCTTGTTGTTTGGTGGTTAAAAATACCTCCTCCAAAGTTGACAGCACATTTTTCTTACTCCATGTATTGCAGATTAGCCGTTGCTTCGCGGCTTCGGTTGTTTTTTGTATCATTTAGCACATTTCCTGAATTAGGCGAGGAGTGTACTTAATTATTTAACTTAACGCTTTATTAATAAAGTGTAATATTGCTTGTATGTCATATTTACTGCTCCAATTATTGAAGTCAGGTGCTAACTTGTATGGAATAAACTAAATGTAGTTTTTTTTGTCTTGCTATGAATCTTAAATCTATATCTATATATATAAAAGGCAAACGTGACTGACTTATATATCAACGCACAGCTGAAACTACTGTACCTAGAAACTTGAAATTTGGTACAGGGGTTCCTTTCATGATGTAAGTGAGCACTAAGAAAGGATTTTCCGAAAATCGACCCCCAACGGGAAGAAATGGGGGGAGTAGCGGGAAACTAATTCTACGCGTACGAAGTCGCGGGCGTCCTCTAGTCTTAAGTATATGACTGACAAATGAAGGTTAAATGTATAGTCAGTGAGAATTGAAATCGGCGAAGATGTTAAGAAAACCAAACGAACCAATTTACCATTATTTTTATTCTTTACTAGCTTTTGCCCGCGACTCCGTCCGCGTAGAAGTCGTTTATCGCTGCTCCCTCGGGATCTGTCTAATTTTCCGGGATAAAAAGTAGCCTATTTCCTTCCCCGGGACTCAAGCTATCTCGATACCAAATTTCATCTAAATCGGTTCAGCGGTTTAAGCGTGAAGAGGTAAAAAACAGACAGACAGACAGACAGACAGACACACTTTCACATTTATAATATTAGTATGGATACAGGGTGTCTCATTTAAATCGGTCAGTATGGGAAAGTCTGAAACTATAAGACATACGAAGATCTGTTCTTAGGAACCATGCCATCGATTTTAATAAGAAGAAAAACTGCATTCATACATTTTAAAAAAACCTGTACTCAGCTCGGAAACCGAACCCGGTAGTTTTGAAAAAAAATAAACGGACACTATTTTTATGGCGCGGTCCGTTGGATTTCCAAATGGATGGAAAGCCAGTGCGACGCGCAAACGCCGCGCAGTCCAAATGGAACTATCGTGAATGTCGAAATTCAACGTAGGAAGACGCCACGCCTCCGCGCCTAGCCAAATGGCTCCGTCCTGAATGCGTTCCCTAGCTGCCATTTTCTAATCATGCTCCGTGATGTCGCACCGCGCCCTTACCGCTTGGCGCGCCCGTAAATGTGGTCAAAATATTACGCCCATCCAGTTGTATACTCTCCATCTGTCGCCGAGACAAACGGTGCGAACTGGAAGTCGTGCCACTGACGCCACAACGGCTACAGCCGTCACAGGCTCAAAATTAAAGACTTTGTCTTGTATAAATTAAGTTGTAATTCACATAGCAAACATGTTTAGCGTGTGAGTGACAGATTTTGTATTCGACGTAATTCGAAAGTGTAAATACAATGATTGTATCCATAACTAACAGTTCTCTTTCCATTTCCAGCGTACTGGGGCCGCGACGGCGCGGGCGGCGCGGCGCAGGCCCAGGCGCAGGCGCAGGCCCAGGCGGCGCTGTTCGGCTTCGGCGCGCGCTACCAGCAGCCCGGCGCCATGGCGCACGGGCAGGGCTCCATGCCGCTGCACCCCGCCGCCAGTCAGTACCCGAACAGTAAAGATCAATAGTATAATTATAATCTATACTAATATTTAAAAAAAACCCGGTCAAGTGCGAGTCGGACTCGCGCACCCAGGGGTCCGTATTAGGTACTGGAATAGGACACTTGATCCCGGAAAATTAAATCGAATCTACGCGAATGAAGTAGCGGGCGGACGCTAGTAATAGATAATTATACAATGCCGTATGGTTGCCGGCTTAGAATAGTACCACTCCATGTCATCCCGTGGAATTCGTAAGAGGCGACTAAGGGAATGGCTTGTAGTATTGTTTGGCGATGGGCTTGCAACCTGTCACTAATATACACTGGTATCTTAGCCTGTTTGTACAAAATGTGGTTAGGTACAGTCGAGGAAATTGATTCCTAGACCACTTAGAACTATGTCAAAGTGACGTAATCAATCAAAACGTAAGAGACTTCTTATGATTTTACATTAACAGTGTCACTTTTACATAGTCCAAAGTGGTCTAGGAAACAATTTCCTCGACTGTACAGAATTAACCAGTTGTTGGTAATTCTGTAGCTCTGCCTACCTAGTGTGGTAGGGGTAGTGGGGTAAAAAACACACCAGAGTGCTGGGATTGAAGGCGTGAAGGTATGTATTTGTGTAGATAATTATAAAACGCTTACACAATACAAATAAGTACAAATAATAACCAGACCATCCGACACTCATTTGATTGAATGTATTATTCAAAGCTAATTTCTGCTAAAACCTTATTGTTTTTAGATTATCTTAAGTATGGGTATTTTTGTTGGTCACATACCTAACCTAACCTAACCTACGTAAGGTTAGGTTAGGTTAGGTATGTGACCAACAAAAAAATATCTGCACGTGTAAATGAAAGTTCGGAGAAGTAAAACATATGAAATGAGTGTCGGTGATTCAAGGGTAAACCATTTTATTTACTTATTTAATCAGGTTTACCAACGATTGTTTACACCAGTACATTCATTCACTAAAAACATGCAACACGTTTGTTGAGTTGTATAACTAGCTAAAGGTAAACACTACACGCAAAAAACCTATTAAAAAAAACAATAGCCGTCGGAACGACCTCGACACATCTCGAACAGATGTCTGCGACAGATAGGTTGGTGTCGCCTTGCTCTCTTGTTAGCCAGTTTGTCAAACTGGACTCCCATCATGGAACTTCTGGCCTTATGGCAGATTTACACTGGTCCAGCAAAAGCATGCCAGTAGAAGTACATTGACGAGTTGGTTTTCGCGTTTGAGGCAAGAGCTATAGTAACGACGCAATGTATTTCTACTGGCATGCATTTGATGGACCAATGTAAATCAGCCGTTACGGTTCCGCTACTGCAATGGTAGCTCTTATTTACTTGACAGTAATGGCGGCCGAGTTAATAACAATACCATAAAATGTCAAATAAGATTTGGATTTTACTGCCTTGAATAGAGGCGCAGCTCTGTGAAATTAGTAAATACTCTTTCCATAATAATTTCCATTTCAAATTCCAGGTGCAGCATGGTGGTCCATGGCCTCGCATCTTGCGGCGCAGGATTACTTGGCCAGGCTGCAGGCTTCAGGGCTGAACTTCGGCGGGCCGCTGACTGACCCCTACTCAGCGCTGTCGGCGCTCTCGGCCAAGCCTGGCAAGGGCAAGCAGCCTACGAGGAATGAGAGGTTAAAGTCTTATCAGTTGAATACTCGGTAGGCTTCAGGGCTGAACTTCGGCGGGCCGCTGACTGACCCCTACTCAGCACTGTCGGCGCTCTCGGCCAAGCCTGGCAAGGGCAAGCAGCCTACGAGGAATGAGAGGTTAAAGTCTTATCAGTTGATTACCCGGTAGGCTTCAGGGCTGAACTTCGGCGGGACGCTGACTGACCCCTACTCGGCGCTGTCGGCGCTCTCGGCCAAGCCTGGCAAGGGCAAGCAGCCTACGAGGAATGAGAGGTTAATGTCTTATCAGTTGAATACTCAGTAGGCTTTAGGGCTGAACTTCGGCGGGCCGCTGACTGACCCCTACTCGGCACTGTTGGCGCTCTCGGTCAGGCCTGGCAAAGGCAAGCAGCCTACGAGGAATGAGAGGTTAATGTCTTATCAGTACAATACCCGGTAGGCTTCATGGCTGAACTTCGGCGGGCTGCTGACTGAACCCTACTCAGCACTGTCGGCGCTCTCGGCCAAGCCTAGCAAGGGCAAGCAGCCTACGAGGAATGAGAAATACCATCTCATCAGTTAAATCAGCAGACTTCGGAGTTGAACTCAATGCCGTTGACTGAACACTATCTGCACTGTTAGCCAAACGCGGCATGAGCAAGCAGCCTTCTACCTTACGAGGAAGGAAAGGGTTATGACTGAAAAGTACGACCTAAGCGTAGAGCGTCGGTGGCCTAGTGACTTAGGGCGTCGCGATCAAACACCCGCGGTCACCATGTACCAATAAGATTTTCTAACTTAAGTACATACCCGATGCGATGCTCTTACAATGAAGAGAAGAACCTGCACATTCGAAGAGCTGTGTGTGTAAGAGGGTAATTACAAAAAAAGATCCTAAGTGCAGTGTTCACCAACAATTAAACGGACGGTTAGCGGTTTAACGGTTGTCAAATGTATTGACTAACAGCTGATTAAGACTTAACAGTCTGTTAAATTGGTTGGTGAACTCGGCCCTAAAGGGATCGAAGTATATCCAAGAGGGCCAAGATAAGATAAGATAAGATAAGACGTTAACCTTCCTCTTTCCATTATCGCACACTAAATAGTAAATTTAATGTTACAGCACAATTGTTTTTTTGACTATTATGTGTTGTGACTAAACTGGCTGTTGTTTACAGGTCGGGCAGAAGCAGTACGTCGTCCAGTGCGTCTACGAAGGAGAAGAGTCCATCCACCAGCAACTCGCAGCCCAGCATGGCTGATTGGGGTAACTATCCACCTAACTTGTAATAGGATTTACACGCATCAAAACTGTATTTATCTACATCCATATCATAATTTCAATATAATATGTCAGAAGCGATAAGCAAATGCCCTACATTATGTTACCTGTATCTGTGGTTGCACTGTAATGTTAACATTAAAGTATAACACGTCAATAAAGTATCGGTTATCGCTATAGTTGAATCTTAATGTTCACTTTACAGTATAAGTGACCTGCACTTTAATGTGAACATTAAGATGCAGGTACATTAAGATGCAGGGTAACGACGGATACAGGTTTCTCACATATTGTAGAAAACTTATGATATGTATGTAGATAAAGTTATGTATGCGACTGTACGCATAATTAGGGATTAAAACACTCGTGTGATCTTATTATGAAACGAGCCGTAAGGCGAGTTAACTAAAACCACACTCGTGTATAATGCCTCTCATTATGCACCAGTCACATAAATAACTATTATGGAAAATAACAAACAACAAAATAGACAGAAACACAAAAGGGTACGAAGCCTAACTTATCCCTTTAGTGATATCTTCCTTGCCTTGTTGAAAAACAGTTTCAGAGCATGCTCAAGATACGCCATGATTAGAGTTGAGATATTCAGATAAGCGTGTTTAGTCATCCTATCTCCAGGCGTTCAGGAATTCTGGTCCAAGCAGGATGGCCTCAAGGTCAAACAGATTCTTCTTAATTTACTTAAGATACCTACTTTAGTATGAGTCTTGCTATGTATTTTTTTTTGGCCAATATACCAATTCAGTCCCATAACCAAGTGACTGTCCTATTTGCAGGTTGTTCTCTTGCTTGTTATTTACTGTCAATAAAACGACGACGCGTTAGCTCAATTGGTAGTTTAGTAGTGAGCTAGCGTTCCCGGGTTCGATTCTCGGTGTGGGCAAATATTTGTTTCTGAGTATTGGATGTTTTCTATGTATTTTAATGTTTATATCCTGGTACCCATAGTACAAGCCTAGAGCTTAGTTTAGGACTAGGTCATTTTGTGTGGAACTGTCTCCTATTTATTTATATTCCCGAACTGTCAAATGGTATAAGAATCTATCCTATACTTGATTTGTTTAGGTAGTTATGTAAACGACCCACATCACGTGGCTATGTTAAACAGGCAATCTAATGTTTTGTCGAGTTTTGAGCTTCTATTGGTTGACGAATTATGTCACGTGATTTTTTAAATTTCAGTTTCTTATAGTTTTTTTTTCAGGAACAAGTCTAACAAAAAATAGTCTTTAAAAAGTATTAAAAACACAACTGCAGTTTTGATACGTTGTCAATATAAAGTTAGTTTTCATGTTTTTTTGTACTTCGTTAATTTCACATTAAAAAAGTACCCAGTGACACCCGCGACGCTCAGAAGAATCTAACGACACCTCGCTTGTCGAAATCGGGGCATCAGTTCGACCTTTACAAGGGAACAAAAAACCATACATACATACAGATAAAAACATTACCCTTCCTCCGGCATTTGGGTGAAAAATGGAGTATAAGAATGTTTATCCTAATTTCCAGGAGCGTCCTACGGCTTCCCCAAGACGTCATCTCCGTCTGCGATGCACTCCCACTCTCACTCCCAGGCGATGTCGAGTCTCGCGTCCCTCAACAGCCTGGCTTCGGCCCCGCACCAGGCCAAGCCGAGCAAGCACCAGCCTTCGCAGGCCCGTGAGTATTCAAGCATGCTACAAATCAAACCCTTATGTGCATTGTATGATTCCGATGTTAGACGGTTATGACAGGCGAGGCGACCGGTCGTGCGATCCACGGTTTAATATAAATTAATACAAAGCGCTGACCAACGCAACTGGATTCTGCCTTCAGAGTTAAATAATTTTACTATACTATACCAAACGGAAGGTTTCGATTCAAAAAGTAGCTGATACTGATCTGAGCACATTTTTTTACCTGACATAAAAAAGTTATCAATTTGTCAGATATTTTTTTATGTATGTTACTTGATTTCTTCTCCGATTGTCAACAGTTATTTTCATGTGTAAGGTACATCTTAGGGATTGTAAGATTAGATCCATGAAAAGTCGATGGAAATCCATAATAATCAAGGAACATCTGCGGAAAGCTGGGACGGTTATTACAGATTTATTTTTCGATAATTTAATATTTGGGAGACCAATAACCGGGTAATTTACTCTAAACACATCTGAACTCAAACCAGAATCTCTTGTAATGATGAAAGTGTTTCCCCGCAGGCAAGTCGTCCTCATCGTCGTCGTCGTCGAAGGGCAAGGAGCGCGAGCTGGCGCTGCTGCGCGGCGACCTCATGCTGGCGCAGGCGGCGGCGCACGGCGCCTACCACGCCGCCGTCGCCGCCGCCGCCAAGGGCAAGGTGGGCAGGACTATACCAGCAGGCTGGCCAACTCCACAATAATCATCCACTTTATCATCATCATCATCATATCAGCTGAAGGACGTCCACCATCAAGACAGGCCTTTTTTAAGAGGAATGTGAACCGACTCGTAAATCGCATAATTGCCAAAAAAAAGACATACTTTGACTCTAAACTCGTCTACCGAACGTGACGTTAAAGTGACAAAGCACTAAAGTGTCCAGCTACTTATAAGGCCGACCGTACCTTTGCAACGGTGAATCATTTTTTTAAATAGGTGTTTTGTTTCCGGAGTTTACCCTCCAGGCCTCCCAGGGCTCGCTCTCTTTATAATATTAGTATAAATATAGGGTGCCTCCGACCTTGGGGCTTTAAATGCATGGATCGTTTTTACTCCTGAAACTGAACTTCTTTTGTAAGTTGTTAAGAATATGTTCAACTTACATTTTAATTTTTTCATACAAGTTAAATGTAATTTTCAATGTACGCGATCCAATTCTCCATTTTCCTTTAGCCCTCGTACCAAGGAAATGACGCCCCCGTACCATGAGATAGTGATTATATGGCCATGATTGAATACACTGATTTTAGAATAGACTTTAACATCAATTAGTTAGCTAAACTTAAGTTATTTTTTAATGTTGCAGAACAAAAGTAGTTCAGTTTAACGAGTGGAATCGATCGTTGCATTTAAAGCCCCAAGGTCGGAGGCACCCTGTAGATAGGTTCTTGTCACCTTCTTTAAAATAAACAGTTTGACGGATTTTTTATATGCGAGTTGTCGTTGGATTTGTTTCATCCGTTAATCGAAGAACTTCTCTATTGTTCCAGAACATGTCTCCCTTGTACCCCTTCGGCATGCCCGGGTCGGAAAAGGATAGGCATAGCGGCATAGACTCGCTCACGGGTCTACCGCACACTATACTTAGGTAAGAAACAATTCTATACTTATTTGAAGATCATTAAACTTTTATGGTCTCAGCTTCAAGTGATACATTGAAAAGTGAGCTTTGAACTGTGTTAATACGATACATTTTTCACTGGACGTCTCGAGGCTCGCGCCCCGGCAGTTGTTTTTACTTTATCTTGAAAAATTTATCGTAATAACAAGCGTTTAAGCTCACTTTTTAATATTTCAATTTGAGCAGAGGCGTGCGGTGACCATAATACTAACCGCGGACAGTTTAAAGACAATTAACTCGTTCCTATTTCAAACTTGTGTACGAAAAGTCGTCACTAAACCCCAATTTAAATGGGTCAAGGACAGTGGCAAGTACAGTGCCAAGGACATTGAAGTGAAAAAATTGAAAGCGATTCTATTTGGATACATTGGCAAGTAGGAATTTGATAAGTCCTGACAAAAAGCCTGACATTTCGATAAAAGTCCGGACTTTTTAGTCACAAAATGGAAACATTACTATCTTTGTTACAGTGGTATGGTAAGCATTTAATATGTAGTTTTATTACTCATATTCCATCTATTTAAAACAACCGGACAAATTAATGATCCGGTCGAAGTCCGGCCTAGAGTCTAAAAGTCCGGAAATGTCTGAACTGGGTCATTATTCGAGCGTTTCAACCGCCTCACTTTTGTGGACATACTTTTGAAGAATTGGGCGTATATTTTGATGCCGTTTTTGGATATCTTTTAGATGTCCGGTAAACTTAGATACCTAACCAAAAACGAAATCAAAATCCGGACGGATGGTAACCCTACTAACAAGGCAACTTGACTCGCTACTGTCCGATCGGTTTACACTACTGTACTGTCCACTGTCCACTGTCCTTGACTAATGTAAATCGGGCTTATGGAACGCCTTAATCGTCACTGCCGTGTGATATTTTATTTATTGTATTTTTTTTTCTTTGTACCAGTGCTGCATTGGAAGGAGGGTAAGTTGAAACCCTTTAAAATCTACACATAATCATTTAATTAAAGATACTTCGACATTTCAATTAATAAAGTTGATTTCCTCTATTAAACAATTAACATATATCTTTTGCCTGCTGCTCCGTCATCCTAGAACTTGGTTATGGATATTACAGCAAGAATGGGGTCCTAGTGAAAAAGGGTTTAAGTCTAGTATACTCCGCTCATGTATATACCCTTTTTTATTACGAGTTAAGTCGACTTGTACCCTTTTTTTAGAAAGTAGCCTATGTCGCTCCAGACCTATAACTATCTCTGCAAATCACGACGATCTATTGCTGCGTGAAAAGGACCCACAAACACCCTTTTGCACTTATAGCTGATTTACATTGGTCCAGTAAAACCATGCCAGTAGAAGTACATTGCGTCGTTACAATAGCTCCCGCCTCAAACGTGAGAATTAACTCGTCTATGTACATCTACTGGCATTATAATATAAGTAGGGATTCCGGAAGTCTGTTGAATTTACTATGAGGCGTCCACAATTTCATTTTATCTTCTCTTTTTACGCCATCTTGTATAGTCTGTGAGCACTTGGAAGATGCTTCGGGTGTGTACTTTTCTCTCACTCGATCTCATACGCTCTTATTACGAGCGAGTGAGAGAAAAGTAAAGTAAAACAAGTACAAACCCGAAGCATCTTCTAAGTGCTACCGCACTGTATATACATTTGTTAGTCTCCAATAATAACTTAAATGTAAAGCGTTAAGAGGCTTCTAAACGAGCCATATTTTCACTGCAATATGTGGCCGACAACTATTGGTGTCCCTCTCTTACTCGTATGTTAGAGAAAGACACCAATAGTTGCCGGCCACATATTGCAGTGAAAATATGGCCCGTTTAGAAGCCCCTTTATAACTTAAGATTTAACTAATTTAATTAGTGTCTGCTCTATATTGCGAAGTTATTTATTGTGGTGTGTCAATGGAACTGTGCTAGGTTTGTGGTCTATACCCGCATGAGAAGGTAATGCCTGACAGTGGGAAGTAGGTATATGGGGCTAGTGTTTGTCCGCGACTACGCCCTGTAAAAGTACCAAATTGCTGAAATTGACAATAGGATTTTTTTGAAAAGGTGTTCTTATAAAAATCATGATTATGGAGGTTTGTTTAAAAAATTTGACACTTTATTACTATTTACTGAGAAAACAAAATAATGTTATCTGTGTTAGCTACGCCTGCTTTGGACTAGTGGTCGGAATGAAGTCATTTTGTTTGTAACCGCGTTTTTTTTTTAATGTGACGTAGATAAGAACATGTGGCGTTTAAGCTCTTTAGCCATAAGCAGAAATTTTGTTAAATTATAAACAAGAAAATTTATATTTTTGAGACAATTTCTACATATAAATATAAGTATGATTTTTTTCTGAACATCTTTTGAAAAGTGCCGGTTGTCAATTAATATATCCTATGTTTCAATCCTATACAACGAACTACTTGAGTGCTAATTTGTATTTAAATCCATTTAGCCTTTCAGGGTTCATTGAAAATCAGACATCCTCACAATCTTTCACATTTATTATAGGTATTTGTAGGATAGTAGGATTATTGTATACAGGGTGTAATATACGGTCTAGACAAAATTTCAACTATTTAGTTTTGGAGCTGAAATTCAGTGGGTATTTTCTGAAAACATACGTTTACAAAAAATGCATTTAGATATAGTCTAACACCTTTAGCGCAATAGCTAGAGTGTGCTTGAAATATGGTTTGTCCTTAGCTGTCATTATGATATTTAAACTTGACAGAGAGGGACAGAATACTTTAACTAAAATAGGTTTATTGTGCGTTTATGAATAAAAGGGATAGTTTCTAGTAAAACACAATTTTGAAAACAAACATGATGCGTTTCATTCTGTTGTAAAAAAATCGGTTTGATTAAGTATAGAAAAAAACAATAAAATGAAAACCATCCTATATTTTTTAATGTACAATAATTATCTAAAAACTCAGTCAGTTACATTAGACCGTCCTTTAGGCATTTGTTCCACCGCCGGACGAGGAAGCGATTAGTTATAGTATAGACTATCCTCTCGCTCAAGAAACGAACATAAGATATAGATACCGTGTCAATAAAAGAGACACAAACATTAATAGTTGATAGCTGGCTGTTTACACTGCCGGCGAGAACTCTGCAACAAAAGATGGTCTACTGCCGTTTGGCCAAATTATTTTTCGTCAAATGTATCATTTCGTCAAATGTTTCATTTGGTCAAACGCTATTTTTTCCGAAACTGTAAATATTTCAGGATTTAATTCAGAACCATCGTGTAGAACCCTATAGGTTAGGTTAGGTTAGTTTTATAAAAATCCTGAAATAATAACGGTTTTGGAAATAAAAGCTTTTGATCAAATGATACATTTGACGAAATGATACATTTGACGAAAAATAATTTGGCCAAACATAGGTAAACCGCAAAAGATATCTATCCCGTGTCAATAAAAGAGACGCATATAATTGATCGCTGGCTCTACTCGCTTCTCTCATCGTCGGCGGTGGGACAAGTGCCTTACGCCCTATAATATGAAATTTAAGTGTCATTTTTTTTCTAGTGATCCCTCTTCGGTGCTAGGCGGGGTAAGACTTCCGCCTGATACTGAAATTATCAAATACACCTCCTCGCTAGCCGGTCCGAAGGTAAACCTCTTGCTACAAACCTGTAACCTACCACCGAACGTAGAACTCACTTTTTCACTCACTTAAGGGGCTTCTAAACAGGCCATATTTTCACTGCAATATGTGGCCGGCAACTATTGGTGTCCCTCTCTTACTCGTATGTTAGAGAAAGACACCAATAGTTGCCGGCCACATATTGCAGTGAAAATATAGCCCGTTTAGAAGCCCCTTTATATAAACTGCATAGGACAAGTTCAAGACAAGACGCATAACGCTCTAAACGATTTTCGAAAACTCTTGAAGTGTATAGAATTGACATAAGGCGCGTCACACACGGAGCTATAATATATATTAATATGCCAATATATCTCGCTTCGCTTCGGTTTATGTAAGTGCCCTGTAACAGCCGTACATAAACAAGAATATTATTCATAAAAACATTCCTATTAAATCACTCTATCTGTTGATGAAAACCGCATTAAAATAAGTTAAGCAGTTTGAAAGATCTAAGCGTACCTATATACAGAGGGATAGACGGCGGAAAGCGACGTTTTAGTTATACTACCTATATGTAGAAATATGTTTTTTTAATACATTTTTAGTACTAGTTGGCAAAGTTCACAAGATACCATACTATAATATATGTATATTTATCTCTTTCCCTCACCAGTATAATAAATGAAGATGAAAAATTGCATAATGATGGAGAGATGCTATAATTTATATTCCGGTATATTAATATATATTATAGCTCCGTAACGATAACGTGAACGATTTTCGAAAACTCTCAGAGTGCATGGAATTGACAGAAGCGCTGGACGCAACCGTCCGGCAGCTTACGTCAATCCTATACATTTTCTATAGCGATAACTATCTCGCAATGCATCTTGTCTATAACCACAGGCCAGGCACACACTGCACTTTAGGCGCGAAGCTACTAACATCGGCTTGCATCTGGGTGTGAGTTGTATGGGCTGGGTTGCGTGCGAATGAATACAAATGATGCGATAGAAAGGGAAGCACTGAGTAGGCACGTTCGACTAAACACTGTTTTGTTACGATGAAGTAGGTATACTTTAGAGGATATGTGTGCTGTTATCTAACAAAATTATTACATTTTCCAGTATTTAAACAGAAAATTTAATTCAAATTCGGTGCGCCGTTTATAAAGATAAACATCTAAACATCTGTACTACTTTTATTTGATAGATTGGATAATATTGTATTTAGATACATTCAATGGTACTGTTTTCGTTGTTTTTTATAGGAAGCGAATAACGCAAAAAAATTTAAGCAAATAGTATGCTCATTTGCTCACCCCCTTACTAATAAACATTGTATAGCTATACCACCGTTACTCAACGTTTATTAGTAAGGGGGTATGTGTTTAAGCAAAAATAAAAAAAAACCCTATGATTACGGGAGTAACAGACAGACGACAGAACAGAGCAACAGTCGAACTGGCAGACCTAGAGGGACGCAACTATTTGTTAGAATGAGAGACTTATACAACTTCATCACTCTGACAAATAGCTGCGTCACTCTCAGCCTGTCAGTCCTACTGCTTGTCTGTATCAGCCTTTACACTATTTAGGGTCCATAATAATATCTAGTGAGTGAACAAGTTCGATGCACCCGCGAAATAATCGTTTGTGACAGACCTAAGCTAGGACGAAGGTCAATGTTTGATAATTACAATTTTTTTATAAGGTTTTGTTTGTGGCTTGATATATGTTTTGCTTAGAATTGCTGGTAGGCTGGCGTCAGGGCAGTGCGCTATAATATTAGCCGTTACTACTGTGACACCAGCCTTATTTAAGAGCGGACAAAAGCTGTGCTGCTCGTTTTTGTGCACTTACAGGGTGTCCCAAAAATCAACGTCAATCCGCCTAGCGCTGATAGAGCACCTAAAAAGGTAGCGATTTAACCCCTACGTGTGTACTACGATTTATTTAAAAAAAACGCGCAAATGGGTTTAAAAACTTCGCTGATTCGTAATGATTCTAATAATGTAAGATATAATTGAAAAACTTGTGAAATAAAACATGAAATTAAGGATTTTTCGTGACATGGACATAAAGCAAAATTACAGAAAAGCAGATTAAAATAAAATAATCAATATTTCCGAAACTAGCAAAAATCGCTGAACATACACAAATGTTAAGGTATGGGTTTAATCAATAGATTTTTATCTGCTCTATCAGCCCTAGGCGGATTGACGTTGGTTTTTGGGATACCCTGTATATGACTACTCGCGTCGTTCAAAGAGGCCCCATTTGACAGCTGTCAATGTAATACAAAATATAACTTCAAACATGACTCTTCTGCCTTTTAGAACGACAGGAGTATTGGCCTAGGAGATTTGGTAGCACACTGTGGTTCTAAAAACCATGGAGTCGCTATTTCTTCATTCTTGTATACATACCACCTAACCTAACCTTCAGTATTGATATATTTCAAAATATACTAATGACATTTTTAGTTTGGATTATCCATAACTACTAATATTTGTTTGTTTGTTGGTTACACTTTTACAAAGGAGATAAAGCTTCATACTAAAGTTCATTCATTCATGAAATCGTTAAATCAATTTAAATAAATTTTTGCATGGAGGATATCTTCGTCGTGAAAGAGTAACTAAAAAATATTATTAGGTAGGGTGACGGCACCAATCATGGACACTTTTAGCTGACAGGCACCAGTAATGGACACTTCACTCTTAATTCAAATTTCATACGGTCCTAAATTGATTGTTGCAAAACAAATGAATTTAACCGTTATCTTCTGTAAAATAAGAATCAAGTGTCCATCATTGGTCCTTGTCCATTACTGGTTCCGTCACCCTATGGGTAAACCAAACTATAAATATCGTTACTTTATTTTAAACAACGACAATATTGAATGTCAAAATCAAGGTGGTATGTAAGTATATAAGAATTAGGAATAGCGATTGTGTGCTACTAAATGTCCTAGCCTTAATAATGACGACTTTTTTTGCTATTTTAATGCTATGAATATTTTGCGCCGGCCCTTATTCTTTTGATCGCTTGTAAAGGTTGGGGCAAGCGACACTTACGAGCTACTTTTAAGCTGCCTAATTGAGAATGCACGGGCTAAAATGTTGGTCTATCCTAACTAGTTCTATTGATGGAATTAGTGAGAGGTTTGTCCCAGTAGTTCCATTATTTAAAGTACAGTTCCCCTCAAATTAGGACTTTTCTTGAATATTCTTTATCTATATATATAAAAGGCAAACCTGACTGACTTGTATAACAACGCACAGCCGAAACTACTGTACCTAGAAACTTGAAATTTGGTACAGGGGTTCCTTTCATGATGTAAGTGAGCACTAAGAAAGGATTTTTTTAGGGGAGTAGCGGGAAACTAATTCTACGCGTACGAAGTCGCAGGCGTCCTCTAATAATTTATAAAACGTTGGGTATATTTTTTACAAAAAGAGCCGAATGTTATAAGTTTAAAGTGTGTACCTGCTTAGAAAAATTTCAAGAAAATCGGTTCAGCCGATTAAGAGATATCAGCTATCAGCTCGAAGGGATTGCCATTCAATTTTTTAATATTTAATATAGTTGTTGGCGTTATAAACTTTACAGTCGTTTTTTTTTGATGGGAGTTTGTTGTTGGTGCTTTGCTCCGTGACAACTTCACAGGTCTGTGGGAGGTGTGCACAATTAAATTAACTTTTTAAATCCTTTAAATAATGAAACTACTTAAAAAACAACCCAATTGGGTGACGGCACCAGTAATGGACACTTCACTCTTAATTCAAATTTCATACGGTCCTAAATTGATTGTTACAAAACAAATGAATAACCCTTATCTCCTGTAAATAAGAATCAAGTGGCCATTATTGGAGCCTTGTCCATTACTGGTTCCATCAATAGAACTGACAATAGACCAAAACGTTTCTATCATCGACTACAAATACATCCATGACCTTATTACAACGCAATAAGAAAAACTAGATACATCTAAATTCGCTGCTTATAATTCATCCGAGTTGTTTAAGAGCCCTACCAGACGGTGTAGTTAAGCAAGCGTGCGTGTGCAGGCCCCGCCGGGCAGCACCAACCGCGGCCGCAAGAAGACCATCTCGCTCGACCCGCCGCACGTGTCCGTTCATCCCGCCTCCGAGCGCGCGCCGCATCCCAAGCGGCAGAAAATGGTAACTACCTATAGCCCTGTGGCTCTATTCGGTAAAAACCGGTTTTGACCGGTTAGGGTATTGTTTTTTACCCGACTGCCGAAGGAGGAGAGTAATGTGTTAATCAGTCTATATATGTATGTTTGTTCCTTTGTGGCGCTCTAGAAACTAAACGCGTGGACCGATTTTGATGAGTTTTATGTTGATCGATTTGTCTTAATCTTGTGAGTGTCACTAAAGATATGACAGTAATCAAAATTCAATAAGGCGGCAGACAGACGTGATTGTAAAAAAGAAAAAAGAAAAAAGTCGGTGAACTATGGTAATTGGGGTATCATTGTATAGGTATTAGAAATCCTTTTTAGGTTTCTTTCATCATTTTTTATTTTGAATGATTATTTAGGATTTATAAGGATTAAAAGTTGGTTATCAACAGTGGGGTTTTTTAAAGCTTGCTTTTGTTCATCATTATTAACTCGAACGCCATTTTGAGTGTCTCGGTATTCACTTTCATATTGCTCTTCACACATTCCATCACAGAACAGAAAAAACAGTAGAAGTGTCAAGTGTGCGTGTAACGTGTGGCATAGTTATGCGGAGCTCCGCATAACCTACCATACTTTTGCCGCGAGCGCTAATTTCGATATTTCGATATTTCTAAAATAGGAAATAAATCCAGAAGCATGCCTTATTGTGCCATTTTGGAGTGTAAAAACGATAGCCGCACCAAAATCATTTTCCATGGTGGCGTGTTGTTATTAAGATAATTCGAGTATTGGCGACAACAGGTCTGATACTAAGCGAAGCTCATGCCACTTCCACTGTTTTTTCTATTCCGTGCATTCCATCCATCAATTATCAGCTCTCCCCTTTCCACTATAGCATCACGGTATGGCATAGTGAAAGTAGGAATAACATGGAATAACCTTTGTTCTATCCGACAGGACGACTACGGCAACTCGCGGTCGTCGGTGGAGGTGATCCGGTTGCCCAACAAGCCGGACCGCGCCGGACACCGGACCGGCAGTCCGGCGCCCAACCTAGCTGATTACGCGGGTAAATATTATGTGCAACAAATAAAGATGAGTGCCTATTTCCAGGCATACACGTACATATAATAATAATAATAATAATAAATAATAATAAAGGAAATTTATTTTATCAACATAAACAAGAAAAAAATATTATATTATAAAAAAAAACATTTGACATGGTTTATGCAGTAAAATGGAATTGAGACTCAGCAAGATCGCTGGTTTTCAGTCTCCAACCATAACTTAAAACTAATTATGAACTAAATGACTGAGCAAGTTCGCTGCCAAGACGTTTACAGGTCTGCGTATACGGTCCTACATAAACTTAATTATAATGTACTGTTCATTTAACTTAATTATATTTTCAAGAAATAAATTGGGCTTTAATACAAAATATGCAGTCACAATAACAGTAATTTACTTTCTAATAATAGGTACCTTTACCGGTGACCAGAGACATGCCTCCTTTTGCTGTGACAGAAGCCAAATTTTACAATTTTTTTTAAAAGTGTACAGAATGTTGAAATCCTGCATAACACCAACCAAAACGTCTATCTGTCCGCAGGCATATCCCGCGAGCTGCTACAAACAATCGCAAGTCAAAGCGGCGTCAGTTTAGCCGCGTTGGAGCGACAGCTGGCTGGCTCCACCGCTGCTGCAGGTAATATACCAGCATCTCGAGGTGGTGACCTTGTGAACCGTCTGTCTGGATCCCTACCACCAATTACATACATACATACATACATTAAATCATGGCTGTTTCCTAGAGGGGTAGGCAGAGACCACTTCTTTCCACCTGCTACGATCTTGACATATCTCTTTCGCTTCTTCCACATTCATACATCGAGTCATGCACGCACGTCGGTTTCGGGTACTTAAAATTCGGCCCTTTTCCAGTATTTCTCCGATTTGATTCGAAAAAGTACGCCTAGGGCGGCCCCTTCCGACCCTTCCACTCATCTTAGCTCTGTATATCTCTTTCGTCAATCTTCTTTCATCCATCCTTTCCAAATTACCGAACCATCGAAGCATGCCCTTTTCAATCTTACCACCAATTAACTATATGTATGTATGATTCCAACGTTCGAGACGGTGTGACCAGTTGCGCAACGTCACCTCACCGTCACGTCACCGTCACGTGCTCCATATAAATTTATACTAACAACGACCAGACCTAGTCAGATGCAAACGCTACTAACATTTTTGATTTCTATCACTTAAAATGTATGGGATGACATTATCTTGCGTAGCGATAAAAAACGTTAACTTTCATCCCATACTTTTCAAATGATAGAAAAGAAAAACGTTAGTAGCGTTTACATCTTGACTATGGCCCCTCACCTGTCGCCAGTCGCCAGTTGCAGTCGGCGACATCGGAACTTTGCTGACTAACCTGAGGGCTTAAATTGTCTAACGCACTCGTAATGAAGAATGTCAGTAGGTACGCCAAATCGCTTGAAACTTTGTAAGAGTAAAGCTTATAAATAAACAAACATACTACTTTTTGTTTCATTCAAATAGACCCAGTAGTTTTGATTCTACGAACGTATGAAATTACGGTCAAAAATATTAAAGGGTGCGGGCGCCATCTTACTGGAGTGACGTCATGGTTTCGTTGCGGTACGGTCCCTTATATGATTGAGTAAGTTTACAGGGCTATATTTTTTTAACCGTTATAAGTAACCAGTTGAAATTTTCACAGATTACGTGTTATTATAAACTCTATTGTTTAAAATTACAAAATGAACAATAAATCAAATCCCAAGAGGGGTCCCCATACAAGAAACATGACAAATAACCAGTTTTTTTAGCATTTTTATACGGATTATATTTTTATAATGGCTTATTATTTTGATGCTATTTTAAGCTTAAATTGCAGTCGAACTTTCATAGTTTACGACTAAATAACAATCTCAAGTAAAACTGCTAAAAATATTTGACCAAACTGATTTTATCAACACGATGTTTTAAGCGGTCACTCATCCTGTTTTAGAATACGCTTGTAAGTAGGTAGTTGCTTAACTTTGGAAGCCGAAGTACGGGTTGTATTTGTATTAGCTTTTTATTTCGGTGTCACACAATAATCTAAACTCCATACTTACGACCAAACAGTAATCTGTAGTAAAACAACAAACAACAAAATCTTACACGATGTTTAAGCGGTGTTTACTTAACTTTGGTGATAGCCCTTTCTTTACAAATGTCGTGTCTAATGTAGAATTCATATCGCTAGGTACCGTATAAAATAATGAACTATAAAACATGAGTTTTTGATTGACCTAGGTAGTAGTTCTGATATTTTGTGTACTTATTCATTTCATCGATTTCAAATTTCGCGGGCGGGCGCTGCCAAGTGGCTCACTCGCCATAAGTTAGGTACCTAGACCGCCTCTCTCTCTCTCTCGCTAGTTGTTGGTATTAGCGGCCGCTGTAGCAAGTAGGTAGTTTTTGAACTGTTTTTGAGCATTATTTATTACTGTTATTTCGTGTATGCAAGATAGCTTAGATAGCGTGCGTGTATGTGTGTGTGTGTGTGTGTGTGTGTGTGTGTGTGTGTGTGTGTGTGTGTGTGTGTGTGTGTGTGTGTGTGTGTGCGTGCGTGCGTGCGTGCGTGCGTGCGTGCGTGCGTGCGTGCGTGGGTGCGTGCGTGCGTGCGTGCGTGTGTGTGTGTGTGTGTGAGTGTGTGTGTGTGTGTGTGTGTGACGTGTGTCCGTCTATCCGCAGCCTAGCTCAGAGACTCTTAGTACTAGAAACGTGTAATTTGGCATGAATATACATATTAGTCACGCCAACATAGTTAAATAAAATTAAAATCATGAAAAAAAAATTTTTTTTTTCGTAACGTGGGGAAGTTTTTTTTTCTCGTCTACCCCATGGTGTGGGGTGTCGTTGTATAGGTCTTTCCAAAATATTGCGGGTTTGTGAAAATAATATTTCAATTAAGGTATCCGTTTATGAAAAGCTTTAAAGCGCAAATTTTTGTTAGAGTCAAGTGTCGTCGTCCCCTCCCCACCACAGCCAAAACTACAAATAAAAAATATGAAAAATATCTTCAAAGGAAAACTATCACGACTAAGTAGACTTCATTGGCTCTTGAGTTAAACGGTTTGAATGTTTATACCTGCCGAAAACTTATTTGCGGTGTTGGTAAACTGACCGCGACCTATATCGATGTATGGGGATAACAGTTTTCCAACGGCAAGGTTAAGTTTGTCGCGAGGTCTAATTTGTTTGTAGTAACGGCTTCGGAACCCTACACTGAGCATGGTTCGACAGGCTGTTGCCCGGTTTTTTGCATTAATGTTTTGGTATTTTTATGTAGAATACGGTGAACCCTAAATTAAAAGTGCTTGATTATTATTCTATTTTTATTTAACCAACTTATTCAACAAACATTACAAACAGAAAAGCCGGTCAGCAACGGACAGTTAGTTTAGTTAAACAGGTTAAACTGTATGTAAAACAAAACAATAGATAACCATAACTATCATAGTCACATCAAAACGAATTCGTAAAAAATTACGACTTCCAAAGTTAAGCAACTACGAGCGTAGTCTAAAACAGGATGGGTGACCGCTTAAAACATCGTGTTGATAAAATCAGCTTTGTCACCTATTTGTAGCAGTTTTACTTGAGATTTCTATTTAGTCGTAAAGTATGAAAATTAGACTAGAACTTAAGCTTAAAATCGCATCAAAATAAGAAGCCATTATTGAAATACAATCCATATAAAAAAGCAAAAAAAAATGGTTTTTTTCATGGTTTTTGTACGGGGACCCCTCTTGGGATTTGATTTATTGTTCATTTTAAAAATTTAATCGATAGAATCTATAATAACACGTATTCTGTGAAAATTTCAACTGTCTATTTATTACGGTTAAAAAGATAGAAGCCCTGTAAACTCACTCATTCATATAAGGGTGCGTACCGCAGCCAAACGATGACGTCATCATCCGTGAGCGCTAGCCGCCGGGTTTCGAGCGCCGCATACGAAGTTTAAAATTCAATATCTCGGAAACTATTAGACGTATCGAAATAATTTTTTTACAGCATTTTTTTGTTTTGAATGAAGAATACGATAAGCCAAAAATCTAAACTGGTTGACATTCTCTATTACGATCGTTTTCATTTTGAAAATCTAAGGCTTGTCTGCATACAAAATGAAAACAATTGCTCCACTTTGAAGCCGGTTACGATTGCGAGTGCGTTAGACAATAAGCCCTCCGGTGCCAAGTAGCAGTGGTCGCATTGTATTCCGTTTTGGCGATATATTATAGCCGGTGCAATATATAGCATAGAGGCATTCCATCTTAGTCTTAGGGTGCGGCTCCACTGAGGCGGAGACGAGCGGAGCGGAGCAGAGCTGTGCCAATATTAACCAATAGAAGGCGCATGCGGTCACGTCAAGCGCATCATGTGCATGTTAGTTTAGATTATATTGGTTAATATTGGCACAGGTCCGCTCCAATCCGCTCATCTCCGCCTCAGTGGAGCCGCACCCTTAAGGTTTAGTCTTTGGGCCTCAAAGTCGACTTACATTCAGGTGGCCTGTGTGCTCGTTTGTTTTCGCCATGCCATGAAAGTCTGTTTTCTACTGTGTTATATCACGACTGTAGATATATCCATGATTTTTCAGTTTCAATCTCATCGTATTCGCACCGCGTCAGAGAAAATAGAATTTGAAGAATTTTATAACCGTACCTAGAGTTCCTAAAGTTCTAACACCTGTTTTTTTTTCAGACTCCGGCCTAAACCTAAGCACTAAGTCGAGCGAGCACTCGCCGCTGGACCTCGGGCTAAAGGGCACGGATGAAGACGCGCCACTCAACCTCTCGCTCAAACCCGCGCCGCGTGAGTATTACTGTCGCGCTCACTCCTGCGGCGAACGCATTGTTAGGCCCGCCATACACGGACTGCTTTAAGCAGTCGGGAACCGCCTTCCCCACTTCGTTGCTATTGGTCGATTTGCAGTTTCAATGCTCTAGAAAGTGCAAACCGACCAATGGCAACGAAGTGCAGTCGGTTCCCGACTGCTTAAAGCAGTCCTTGTATGGCGGGCCTTAGATCAAAACAGCTTCAACTCAAAAAACTTGGTAGTTTTTTTATTTGATTCCTTCAGCTAGTACCTAATAATACTGTTTCTTGTTGCCAGCGAGCACGCAGGCTTCGGACGCTTTGTCTCGGCTGACGTCGCTCAGCAGTTCGCTCAACGCTTCCTCGAACGACAGGATATGTAAGTTAACATCGTATAGTGTGAAAGGTCTTAAAAAGGGTCAAATATTCGAAACTTTAAGGTGCGTGGAAATGTATCTGTCTGTTGCCTTGTGTTTCTGTAGACTAGCTTGACGGAATTCCTACCGTTTGCCTCGCAAAACATGCTGTAGAAACGCAAATACGCGTTTAACCCTTTCATTGCCAAGCATCCTCAACCGCACTGCCGCAATGCCAATGCTTCCTCAAGTATGCCGCCAATCGGCGTTTACGACATCGAGCTTAAGTTAGATTGGACGCCGATCGGCGTCACCGGTATCTCATATCGAGTTTTAGTAATAACAAAATATGTTTATTTTGTAAAATCAACTACAACCAGTATATTTAAAGGCTTAATACAGATATAATTTCTAAACACGATATTTATTTACGAAACATATTCCATGGAATCGTTAGTCAAAATATGACGCCGATCGGCGTCCACGGCATTGTGTAAGGGTAAAGAATGATGCCGGTCGGCGTCATAGGCAATTAATAGGTTAATGCACTGGGTAAAAGAACTTGAAGAAAAACGTTAACAACAATAACTTTGTGATTACAGCACGCAGAAAGCCGGGCGCGAAGCCGCGGCGTGTAGTACCGGAGCTGAATTCACAAATTGCTGATTCGCCGAGGCCCAAGTCCAGTGGCAGTGAAGATAGTGAATGTAAGAATTTTATTCACTTGAAAATGTAAAGAATTATTAATTCATGAAGGCACTTAATTTACTATACTCAGAGATAGCTGAGTTAATTCATCCAAATCAAAATAAATGCCCCAGAAAATAACATCTAGCTAGATCATGTCTTTCAAGAGTCTGTAATGTAATATTTTAACATAACCGTTTGTTACAGCTATAGGCTGGCCGAACCGCGAAGGTCGGCCGCGCAACCTAGGTCGAGGAGTCAGCAAACCCAAGAAGAACACCGTCGCATCGCTGCTAGCGCAGAGCAGGGCTCTAGGGCTGCGGCCCGCGCTCGCACAGCAGCTGCTAGCCGAGACAGACCTGGTAACTACCATTAATCAGTCAGCAAACCCAAGGACACCATCACAACTAACCTTATATTCCTTGATTTACCTACAAATTTCAAAACTTTTTCGAAGGCAGCAAGACCCTACCTTTTAATACAATGGAACTATCAAATGATAAAACACCAAATAGTTTATGAATAGTTTACTGAACGTAGTTTATATTTGCAGGAGAAGCTAAAAGCGTTGCTCGGTGAGGCGGCAAGCACGGACTCCGATTGCCTCTCGGACTCGGGCCCGTCGGACTCTGACGCCAGCGACTCTAGCCGACGGCCGCATGATTCGTCGCTGAGGCAGCCGCTCGCGAGAGGTACACAACACAAACACACACTGGGATATACAGCAGAAACATACTGCATAAATACACAGCACATACATACACACACTAACACACAGTACAAACACACTATCACACAGCACACATACATATAGCACAAACAAGCAACAACACAACAAAAACACACAAACACGCTGCAAAATACATTAACACACAATACAAACGAACTGAAACACTGTCACACTGTACACATATATACAGCACAAACAAGCCTCAACTCACCAAAAACAAACACACTGCATAAACACACTACCACACTGTTCACATACATACAGCACAAACAAGCACCAACACAGTAAAAACACACAAACCTACTGCATAAACACTACCTGTACACATACATACAACACAAACAAGCACCAACTCAGCAAAAACACACGAACATACTCCATAAACACACTAACACGCGGCACAAACACACTGTACACATACATACACCACAAATACTATTGCCAGTTGCCAGTTGCCAGTTGTTCTTAATAATCTAAGTGTATTTTGTTATATTTCAGGCTGGAAGCGAATAACGGTGATCAAGGGTCTGTCGCGCAACTGCAACATCAAAGGCGACGTGACGTACTCGCCGCCCGAGCCGCACCAGACCCTCAAGTTGAAGAGCATGCAAGAATTACATACAGTGAGTTGAAACAACTTATTATGGTCTCATAATCATGGTTTTACGGCAAAAAAACGGAGCCCATTGGGTTATGTCAGCTGCAGAAAGAAACTATAGAGGCAATGTGATTAAATTTTTTCACGCCACTTCTCGGAAATATGGCCAAAGAAGGATCGAAATCAGAATAGAAAGTTGCTCTTAGTAGTACAACACAAAAACAGTCCAACAATGTTGAGTTGCAAAGTAAAATGGAGTGTTTTTAGACCAGTTTACTTTCTACTCTGCTATTGGTCGGTTATTTATGACATTAGTAACTCGTTCGGAAATAAATAAAAAAATGTTTGACAAATATGACATTAGAACGTTTAATTAAAAAATTAAAACGTCAAATCCGCTCAGTGAAAGTGTATTTTTGCGATTGTAAACGTGTTTTTATGTAAGTTTTTAAGGCGTACGTGAAAAACGCCTTTGCATCTTTAAATAAGGTAAAAATTAAAAAAGTTAAAAAGGCGGGAATGAAAATTACTTCTGTTCTTTTAATTGGAAACAAACGCTAAACTTTTGAACTTTTGATTGGAAATTTGTACGATATTCAACAAAAATGAGTGATACAAGTACAGATATGGATCTTTACACCGCCTGAAATTCAGGATACGGCAAAGTCGGTAATTCGGAATTTACTGCCAATAAAATCCCGTCGCAAATATCAGAAAGTGTATGAAAATTTCAAAGCATGGCAAATAAATAAAAAAACGAACTCTTTCTCTGAAAGCGTAATGCTGACCTACTTTGATGAACTTTCAAATATCAATATTACTTTTAATTAAACTGTGTATTATGTCCTAACCTGTTTTATTTCCTTACATTAGGCGTGAAAAGCACATAGTATTGCCTCGGTAGAAAGTGCAATAGATGGACTCGTATCTTCGCGGTCCTCACCTGCGGCTCGGCCCGCGAACTAACTCGTCCATCTATTGCTTACTTTCTGTACCTGGGCTACAATGTACTATTGCTGGACGGTATTATAGCCAAACCATAAAAAAATAGGAATCAGTATTAGAGATAAAACGATTGGTTTTTGCGCAAGGTATTTCTGTAAAAGTATTTTTAAATATGAATTTTAGGGCACAATTTCGCAAAAATTGACCTAGCCCCAAACCAAGCTCTAGGCTTGTACTATGAGCAGAAGACAACGGTCAACGACAAAAATACTTATATGTATATAGAAATACATACTCGTATTTTATAATACCTACACTAGCTGACCTTGTTTTGTCCTAAGCTGTCCAATTATTATTTTCCGGACACCTTTTTTTACGAGCAAAACAGAACAAAATAATATAAAACGAACTTTGCTAAATAACTCTTTGTCTGCAGTTCCTGGAATCAAACCCGCACCCGCCGCTGTCGGTGGACCACTTCAGCTTCAGCGCGCGAGTCGTGCTCGGTGATTACGTGCAGAGCTCGCCCGAGCATACGGCGGAGCCAGTGCTGCTCAACGAGCTGGAGATTAACAAGAGGTGAGATCGGGTCAAATAAGGAGATGAGATTAAGACAAATAATGAGGTGAGACAGAGATGCGATCAGGTTAAATAAAGAGGTGAGAGAAGTCAAATGAGGAGGTGAGGGAAGTCTAATAGGTGAGATCGAGTTAAATGAGGGGGTGAGATTAAGACAAATAATGAGGTAAGATCAAGTTAAATGAGGGGGATTAAGACAGATAGTGAGGTGAGACGGAAGTGAGATCAGGTTAAATAAAGGAATGATATCTGATTGATTAAAGAAGTGAAACCAGGTCAAATAAAGATGTGAGAGAAGTGAAATAAGGAGGTGAGATTAATTTAAATTGGGGAGCGAGATTTATTTAAATGAGGGGGTGAGATTAAGACAAATAATGAGGTGAAATCTAGTTAAATGAGGGAGTGAAATCAAGACAAATAATGAGGTGAGATGAGGTTAAATATGGAGGTGGGATTAGGTCAAATTAGAAGTTGAGATTAAGTCAAAATAAGGCAATAAAATCAAGAGGTGGCCTCTCGCGAGAGCATACTAAAAAGCGTTTAAAACCCGTGGCGGAGGCGAGGGGCCGCTCCGCCCACGCCTACCAACGCCATTGCTGCCGAGCAAGTCTCACACCCGTATTCAAAAACAATACTTAAGGGATTCTTCACTGAGTAAACGCACTGCGTTCAATACAGCTTTGTGACTGGTCCTTTTTGACCGAACTTTTGTTTATGAGACGATTTGAAGATTTGAACCACCCTGTGGGTTCGTGAGCACTGTGAGACCTCATAGTGACGTTTGTGAATACGGGTGTCAGACATCATACTCTTTTGCTCCCTTATTTTGAACAACAGAGGGTCCAGACAAGGTGCATTACGCTTACAAGCGTTTCTATTCGTTTCCTCTTTAAACCAATCGCTTCACTGGTAGATCACGTGATTTTTCGTATCACGTCATCTACCAGTGACGCGATTGGTTTAAAAACGAAACGAATAGAAACGCTTATAAGCGTAATGCATCTTGTCTGGGCCCTCTGTACAGTGTTCTGTAAGCAATATGTCTGCAGGTTGGAGGAGGCGCGCGCGCTGGCGGCGCTGACCGGGTCGCGGCCGACGCCGCCGCCCGTGGACCGGCGCATCGAGCTGGCGCGCCGCCAGCAGGCCGCGCGCGACGCCCGCCGCGACGCCAGCTCGCGCTCCCGGGACCAAGTGAGACGAGACACTAACACCCTCTTGTCACTTTATCACACTAGACGTCTGCCAGCGGCTTAAATTTGGGTCACACCTTTCTATCGCCATTTCCAAAAAGCTGTTTTTTTTTCTATCTGTCCCGAAAAATTAATTGACTGACATAAGGGATGATTTATCTGGAATATAATTTGAGGATGTTAACAATATTCATATTTCTTCAAAACGTCTACTGGTTGACACACAAATACCTGGCCTGATATTTATTTATTAATTATCTTGTTCGTTTGTCGCGGAAAATTTTGCACCCCATATAAGCTCCGTTTAACACCTTAAAATTATTTTGTACAGTATAGTATTGATTCCTTAACCCATCGTATGCTTATAGTGTGCACGAATCCAATTAAAAAAATAATTAAGCTATCTAGGGATTATTTTTTTTCAAATTTATTTAACAATTTTTATTCTTGAATTGCATTATTTAAAGAACTATTCCTACGTATATTTCCACGGTAAAATTCATATTTTAATAAATTTCATAGACTAAAACTAATACATTTTCCCCAGGCAAGGCTAGTCAGAGAGCTCGAAAGGACAGAGAAGGCTGAGCTCGTCAAGAGAGAGAAGGAAGTGCGAAGCCAGCAGTTACTCGAGGTGAGAGTCATAGGAGTCCGCTAGAGTCCTTGTTTTGGGGTCGATGTGTTGGTTTTGTCTTGGTCTGCCGAAGAGTAAAATATAGTCTTCCTTCAATATGAGGGTACCCATATATACTATATCAAATACATATGCTCTTTTGAATATGGGAGTAGTATTTAGCTTCTTTGCACTGAGCGATTGAAGAGGAAAGAGCTCGGTGAATCAAGCGATTCTAAACCAAACTATAGTTCTGCCAACTTTTTTGACAGATGTAAGTGTCAGGCATGGTTTAAATTTGATAGTGATTAGGTAAACGACGTTTCGTTACCTTTATGGTCTGTTCAGTCTGAATTGTAAAGAGTATGACCATGTTATCATAAATGACAAATTATTTAAATACAGGGTGCCTCCAACCTTGGCGCTTTAAATGCAACGATCGATTCTACTCGCTAAACTGAACTACTTTTGTTCTGCAACATTAAAAAATAACTTAAGTTTAGATAACTAATTGATGTTAGTCTAATTGTAAAATCAGTGTATTCAATCATGGCCATATAATCACTATCTCATGGTACGGGGGCGACATCCTTGGTACGAGGGCTAAAGTAAAATGGAGAATTGGATCGCGTACATTGAAAATTACATTTAACTTGTATCAAAAGACAAAAAAATATGTTGGACATATTTTTAACAACTTACAGAACAAACGATGTTCAGTTTTAGGAGTAGGAACGATCCATGCATTTAAATCCCACACATATTACAGTAACGGACAGGATTTTTTATAGCATAATGCTAAGTGGGATCTGACATATATGAACACTTTTTAAATATCGACCGCAAACCGAAAATATGCTAAAAAAAATTGATCTGTCATACTCGTCTTTGCAATTATGGATTTTGATTGTCCTAGCCGATCGGTATGACACTTTTTTTCTTTTCACTGCAGAGAAAGAAACATGCCAGATATGTGCAGTTTTCCTGACTTATTTTCTAGACTTAATGTTTTCATTTCATAAAAAGGCAACCCACTAGTAAAGTTAATTGTGTTATGTAAAAACTAGTGGAGGGGCGCGTCATCGTTAATTAAAACAAGGAAACGTGTTCTATATTTCACTCTTCGACAGAATAAGTTTCGGTTCTCATATAGTTTATATTTAGTATTTTTTGATATGACTGCTTACATTATGAGGACTGTTTTATTTTAAATATCTATGTTTTATATCGTGCCTGTGTTTGTCGTATTTCCTATTTTTATTATCAATTCGAGGCTTGGCAACATTGTGCTCACCATTGTTTGTAGTAAAGCAAAAAGTACCTTACCCCTCCTCAAAATCCCCCCTACCCTCGCCCCCTTCGAGAAAGTACTTTTTGCTTTGTAGACAGCTGGAAAACTTAGCTTCTTAGATGGTAGTTAGTTGTGTGTCTAAATTGCATCAATTATTTATTGTATATTTATATAAATTAAATACATATATATGTACTATCTGGGTCAGTATCTGTCTACGCCTAACACCACATTGACAATGTTGTCGAAATTCCAATTGATAATAATATCAAATACAATAACTAACGAGAGAAAATTCGAAACAGCATATCAACAAGAACCGAACGCAGCTCACCATCGAGCCGCTGCCGGCGATACCGAAACCCGGTACCGATACCGAATGGAAAATACCAGATTTAGTGATGGGGCCGGCGACCAAAGGCAGCAAGGAACGCGTAATGCCCCCTATAAGCTTGTCACTGATACCAGTATCCGGTTCCAAAGATACCCAAAATACCCCTATAAAATTAAGTTTAGACCAATCCGGCTGGAAAGAAACCATAGAGTACAACGCTCTAGATAAAATGAAAGATTTCGCTGAAAAAGCAGCATTTGACCTACCTAAGAATTCTAAAGACAAATCGTTCGATTTCTCGTTGATAAAATCACATGAAAAACGAGGGAAAAATTCACCTGACAACGAGAACAGTCTAGAGAAGCTAATAGAATCCTATTCGCGAATATCGGAATTCATAAACGGCTGTGATTGGTCGAAATTGCAAGTCAAAAAGCCGGACGATCCGAAAGCTTTAGAGCGGAAATATTTGGACGCTAAAAATGAATTTATGTCGCAAAATCTCATGTTGATGCCCAAAGAGAGAAGCAAGACTGTGTTGAAGGAAGTCATAGAGTTGAGCGAAGACGATGAATTGACAGATGTGTTGACAAAGAGAATACGTAGAGGGACGTTTAATATTGGAAAGGATGGAGAGTTATCGATTTCGGTACATCCTTTCAAAAAGGATCTCCCGGTACGTCCTTTGCTTAATGAGCACAACTAATTTTCGGGACACAGAATCGACTAACATTTTTTGTCTATGGTTGCTATCTGTCAATAACAATTTAAAAAAACTAATTGTCTTCCTAGAATCTACTAACGCTGTCTTTTATATGGTTGTGGAGTTTGGTATTTTTATATTATTAAAACATTTTGGGTTTAATAAAAATGTAAAAAAATGGTGCTATTTTTAAAACGTTCTCATGTTTATTAAAATAATATTAAGTATTTAAAAATAAATAATTATTAAAAAAACCTCTGTATTGCTTAATAGAATGTAGTAACTGCATGTATGGTATATTCTTACACATTCCCTCAATAGTTTTGTTTTTCTTTGTGACCATGCACGCTTATTGCAATGTTTACAAGCTTGTTAATTCCACTTTATGTTAAAAAAAACTGTGTAGTAGTGTCATACGATAAAATTCTCCACATCTTTTCTCCTTTCTTTAAATATTTAACTGTCTGAAGTACATACTATCAGTTAATGTCGTTAGTTATTATTCAGTGTAATAATAGTACATTGTGCATCAAGGGCGGTAAGAAGGGGATTGCTACGAGAGACTATTAAAGCGGAGGGCTTTTAATGACTCGAGTTTGTAATCCCCTACTGCGCGTGATACACACGATGTTTTTGATCACAATTGCGCGGAAAAAAAACAACAATCAAACAAATGAACTCGACTCGCTAAAAGAGTTTGTCAACTTTTTTCGATGTAGTCTTCCACAGCTAATGCTTAGAACTGCTCTCGTTTTTAAACTTGACAGGCCATACTGCAAGATTGTACCGATTTTCTAAATGAAATTTAATAAAATAATTGCAAATGTCTCTGAAATAATGGTAAAATATAAATATAATGCAGATAAATGTACCGTATAAGTTTAATAATACAGTAAAATTGGTTTGTAGTCATGTTTTGGATATAGGAAATAAACCTTGGCTGATTTTACACCTCCTTAGTCTAAAATGATGTACAAGTGGATTCTATATTTTAAAACCAAACTCCATAACTCCCAAGGGAGTTATAAAAATCCATAACTTATAACCCCCTAGGGAGTTATAAAAATCAAATACTCCCGCGAGAGCTAAATCGGCTATAGCTGCCCTAGAGGCCTGCGTGTTATAACTCCCTTTCCGAGCAAGTGTGATGAAAATATATATAAACATTGGACACCGTAATTGGTCGTGTTTGTAATTTTTCTTGCTTTCTCAGTTAGCCTATCAATGGGTACTACAACTGAGTTTAGTTAGTACAGTACTAGGCAGTTAACAAGTCAAACCTGACACATTGCACAACCATGAAGTTTATGAATTTTAAAGTTATTTGTTGCTTGTAAAGGAATAGTTATAATAGCGTTGTTTTATTGCTGTCACGATTGAACTCTTATACTATAGGACTAGGCAGATAAGAAGTAAATTCTAACGCATTACTTAAATTAACTTAGCACAGCACAAGGGCGTAGCGAGGTACGGACAGGGGGGAGGGGGGCGCACCTGCCCCCCTTAGGACATGCAGGAATGCTCACAAACCGTA
Source organism: Acleris cristana (assembly GCA_948252455.1). Taxonomy (NCBI): domain Eukaryota; kingdom Metazoa; phylum Arthropoda; class Insecta; order Lepidoptera; family Tortricidae; genus Acleris; species Acleris cristana. The sequence goes on from OX411799.1 coordinate 3,971,408, forward strand.
AAATAATATTACGCAGGTAGCCTAGATATTCTTGGTTTGTGTACGCCTACTTAACAAAATCCTAAAAACGTGTTCAATGCTAGTGTCGATTTCTAGTTGTTATAGCGACTTGGGTTTTAAAATATCTTGTTGACGGCCATAATGGCCAACCTTTTTTACATAGCTATATGACTTCAGGTCAACCACTAGTGGTTGCACTGTCTACAAAGCCCAAGATTGGAAGTTCGGTTCCCGGCTCATTTCTGATTAAATAAAACGCATCCTAGTGTCGGCTGTCGCGCGTGTCAATATTCTTCTCATGTTAAAATAGTATGCCACTACTACACGTTGTTAAGGACTCGTATTCAGTTGCACACACACTATTCACACTGAAGCAATTAGAAAAGGACGGCACTTGTTATTTTCTCCCAATTTCTATTTTGTTCCATGTCCCGTTTGATTATAATTTGCCGCTTTCGATGTTGTTCACGTGTTGAAGGCTAAAAGGAGAAAGCAGGAGGAATTGGAGAGACAGAAGATTGAGGATCATGCTAAACGGCAGCAGGTTTGTAGCTTGACTTGAAATCGCTTAGGCATAGGCTACACTGACAGGTTTAAGGTCGATGCACACTATATTCAAAACTGTAAAGCTTTAAATACACTGTATCGCGACGCGTTTAGGTACCTACTTAAGACATTGAAGGCAAAGGAGCAGACGTAAATCGGCCACCGTCGCCCATAGACGTCATTATAGGGGTACAGCCAAATCTCTGTTTTTTTTTACTTGTCTAAAAGGTTCTACTTTTAGCTACATCTTAATCGGCTATATCGCGGCGAATTGATAGAATTGTTCTTTGAAAAAGTCGGTACAGTGTGCTTCCTTCTTTCTTTAATGTATCGGTAACAAGTTAACAATTGATTATCACTAAATAAGGTACACATTAAAATTTAAATGAAAGTAACTGCTGCACTCAGAGACTTCAATTAAATTTAACGCGTTGTCTTATTCTATTGATGTAGCAAACAAAGTGACAGCAGCAACTTATCAAGCATTAAATTTAATTGACGTCTCTGAGTGCGGCAGTATGTCTGCTTCTCAGAAGTGTCAAATGAAACTTTGCATTACATTGCTGCTCGAGAAAACTTTAAAAATTAATTTCGCTGTATTAACAAGAGTCATTGCTATATTTTTATTATAAAATCGTTAACAGTACTTAAAACTATCGTGAGTTGAAATTTATGATCGTTATGGAAGACACACACTTTATACAAAAATAACAAATACTCGAGCCCACCACTTGCACAGTTTTTTGCTCTTTCCGGTAATCTATTTTGGACCAGAGTTTGGTGTTCAATTGATATTGTTTGCAGCGACCTTAGCAAAATATAAGTGTCAAGTCGATAGCTTTCACTTAGTTTTTGTATAAGTACTAAAATAGTGTGGCCTGATATGTGGTTGTGTATCACATTCACGTGCTAGTGAGATATTTGGTAATTTTGTGGAAGTTATGCGATGCTAAAGAATAAATAATTTGAGTGTTATCGTTTTCGACCTTATTACATGAACTATCAGCCCAATAGAATCCTGACCTACAATAGAACTGTGTCACAGTGACGTTATGATTCAAAACGTAAGACGTGTCAAACTAATGGTTTTATAATGTCACTGTAACACCGTTCTTTAGTGGGTCAGGGTTCCATTGGGCTGATAGTATACTAGTAAATTTTAACCGCGAATCTTGAAGCTATAATATAAAAAGAAACTAATTGACTGATCGATCAACACACAGCCGAAACCGCTGGACCTAGGGACTTGAAATTTGGAGAGAATATTCCTTAGGGTGCACTAAGAAGTGATATTTGGAAATTCATCTACCTACTACGTAAGAGATTAAAATAGGGGGAGTACCTATCGGGAAACTAAGTCGCGGGTGTCTTTTAGTAAAACATAAGTGTGTCCTTGGTTTGGTCTATTTACACTCGAGTAACAAAAATGCATAGGTACTCTTTTGAACTTTATCCTATTAAATAAGGTATAAAAGTGTATACATATCTTTGACTTCGGCTTTATAACAAAATAAAACGCCGCCATATAAAATCAGATGAATTAAAAACACGGAATAGGAAAAACAGTGGAAGTGGCATGAGCTTAGTATCAGACCTGTTGTCCCCAATACTCAAAACTATCTAAATTTAAGGATTATGAAACGAAAGATGATTGACATAAATATGTACTCGTATAAACTGAATAAAAAAGCGAAACGTGTGGCTTTGTTAAATAGCCAATGAAAACTGTTTTGGCAAACTTTGGTGTATCAGCGTTCTGATTCTATTGGCTGATGAACTATCACGTGTTTTTTTTTTGTGTACATTTAGATAAAAATCTAAACAAATGAAGTATAATACAGTTAATATATAAAATGCGCCGTGTTTCAAAATGAATCTTTCCTTTAGAACTGACACTTACGTAGACTGCAGCACCATTCTCGTGTTTTTCATCTTCGCGTTTTACAATACAATACAATAAAACACATATATTCTTTTTTGAACACTACGGAAAGAAACGGAAGAAATGTTACAAAGCGGGTCAACAGGCAATCTTATCACTAAATAGCGATCTCTTTCAGACAACTCTAAAAAGAAGATGCCTACGTTGAAACGTAAAAATAATCTGTGACAAAAGAGCGTAAACTACACTTTTTTGCTTAACAAACTTCTACCTTCTCACATTAGTTTTGGGCAGTAGTTATCGTGTGTTTGTGTGTGTGTATGTGTGTGTGTGCTACTCCGCTTACACGGAGCATTTGTTTCAGGAGAGGGAATTGAAGCGGCATCAAACCATGCTGCTTAAAGAACAGGTAAACGGGGAAATGGGACTTAACTGTGTGTGTATTAAGATCAATTTTAACTGGCTTCTGAATGGTAGTAATTTTTAATGGGGACATACATATTGTATTGTCGATCAAAAAACTCCATAACCACTTTCCGAATATTTGTATGACGTTAATTATACAGTTGGCCAGATAATTGCTTTGTTTTTTAATTTTTATACAACTTTGTAGGAAAATAAATGATGACTAGAATGTTTTGCTGTAGAGAGTATTAAATTACATCAAACGTTTTTTGTTATTTAATTGATACAAAAAAAACGTTTTTTTTTTAATATCTTTTAGAAGCCAGTTATAATTGGAGAAATGTATAAATAAGCTTAATTAATTTAAATGTTTGTTAAATTCTTCGTATTGAAAACTGAGGCATTATTATGTTCCAAACGTTACAGAAATATGTAACTTCTCTTATTTAAAATTGGTTTTATATTTAACCATAATATTTAAATCATATAAATATAATAAACTCCTCAGTTTTTAACATGTATAATAATTGTGTTAACAATGTGTGTTTGTGTTTATGTGCGTACGTTTTGTTTTCCGACGCTGTCTCCGCGGACGCAGCAAAAGTATATAACGGAGGTAAATAACATAACTTTGGCATGTACTAAGACTAACATTATCCGACAAAGTAAAAGACACGTGGTGGTTTAAAATGGTACTAATTTCTTAACTATAACACTTACGTAGATGCTAGCGCCACTGTTGTCTTTAATTTTGTTGCTTATTTATACTAAAGCATGGTAAATGGTGGTAAGTTGCTTATAAGTGCATTGCGGGTTTTTTTTATGTATGTATTGTTATGGGAAGGTAGTGACCCGTAAAATTATAAAAAAAGACAGACATTAAAAAACTGTTTAATATGATTGTTATTGTTGGTCTGTTTTATCCCTACCTTTTTGATTCAAACTTAAAATATGACACAGACTATTCTTTTTACTTCTTTAACAGGAGGTTACAATGACATAAGTAGTTATGCAGTTCAGTTTACGGTTAGAGAAAGAGACAGACCCGTGTAACTGCTATAGCTCTGTCCCTCCTCACCCTAAACTGGGTTGCTTAGCCATGTCATGGTAACCCCTGATACTTAATTTCAACTTGAAATATCTTACTTATCCGCTTACGCAATAATTTTATGTTGCTTAATTATTTAGACAATTCAATTCTAATTAATAAACGTTACATTGACACGGTTCCATAGTGGTCCAATAATTCATTTGGCTTGTACCTTCCTATTTAAAAAGGATGACCAATCGAACTGAAGAGGAATTCATTTCGAACAATCAGATTATTTGAAATGGATTCCTCAGTTCGTTAAGTGAAACCGCACCCTCAGGTGCATTACTTTCGACAGTTATAAGAGCGATGCAACTATAGCCCCTTATTTAACAAAATAAAATGGTCATGATTTTTAAAACAGCCTCAAAAATTGGTAACCAAAGTAAAAAGTGTATGGATACTCTTGACATTTCCAAATAAAGGAATAGCAATAAAAACAATTGTTAAGTTCAAAATTTAAACTAAGATCACGGTAAGTTTGGAATAAAATTAATTGTTGGAGTAATCGGTCAGCCGGTCTGTCTGCTGTCGTAAGGCCTACACGGATCAAACGATTTGGACGCGAGTTTAAAACAATCAGAGGGCCCAGACAAGATGCACTACGCTAACTAGCGTTTCTATTCGTTTCGTGTTTACACCAATCGCGTCACTGGTAGATGACGTGATACGAAAAGTCACGTGATCTACCAGTGACGCGATTGGTTTAAAAACGAATCGAATAGAAATGCTAGTTAGCGTAATGCACCTTGGCAGGGCCCTCTGCTGTCGTAAGGTCAATTTTCAATTATTCTGTAGGTAAACTTTACAGCTAATATGAAGTGTAACTTCCAAATAAGCATTCAGTTATCGATAAATTTTATATCGTAAGGAAGTCCCTAGTTAATTGACGTTATTGCCACCGCGACTTCGAGGTTTGGTTATAACCAAAGATGGATTAAGTAGTGCAATTTGGGATGAATGACATTAAATATTGTGCTAATATGGGTATGCCGCGGGATTTCGCGATTCGCGTAAATGCAAACCATAGACAAATAGAAAGCGTTCTAGGGTGGCGGATTTAGAAATAGAATAGAACGATAGCATAGCATAAAGCAATAGAGAACATCACTATTACCAAAATAATTAGACATACGGGTAAAGTAAAGTCTAAGTTCTTTTTTTATTTCATGCATGTTTTGTTATTTGTATGATTAACGCTATTTTTCTTAAATTATAAACCTAATAGAGAACATCACTATTACCAAAATAATTAGACATACGGGTAAAGTAAAGTCTAAGTTCTTTTTTTATTTCATGCATGTTTTGTTATTTGTATGATTAACGCTATTTTTCTTAAATTATAAACCTAATTGTTTATAAAATAAATAACAATCAAATAGCAGATTATTCGAGCAATTGCAGGTTTATAAATCATATCCATATTAAGACCCCATATCCCGCTAAATTGCACTGCCTAATCCGATCACTGGTTATAACACTGACTTACTCAACCCTATAAGAATTTTTCGATTTTAAGACATAGACAAAGACACAACAACAAAACGTCAATGTTTTCCCCAGGAGCGAGAGAGACGACGACAGCACACCACGTTCGTCCGGCAACTGGACGCGAGGCGGCGGTGGGAGGAGCGAGAGAGACGGAAACACCAGAACCTGCTCGACAGATTATTAGCTAAAGAGAAGAAGTTGCAGCAGAGAAGGAAAGAGATGGAACTGCTGGCAGAACTAAGGTATGAAGAATACAGTAGCTCACAGTAGCTCACTTAGTACCAGTAGTGGCCTTTTAGTACCAGTAGTAACCACATAGTATCAGTAGTACCCACTTATTATTTTATTATGATTTATTTATTTATTAAACTAACAACAAAAATACTCACAACCAGTAGTACCTACTTAGTACAAATAGTACCCACTTAGTAGGTACCAATAGTACCCACTTAGTGCCAATAGTAGCCACTTAGTACCAATATTAACCACTTAATACCAATAATTAGTTGGGTACTATCCATCTGTGTTTCACTTCTACTTTTTCTATACATTATCCATTTCCCGGGAAATGCCACTTGTTCATATCTCCGGGATAAATGGCACCCTATGTCCTTTCCCGGGATTTAATCTCCATATTAAATTTTGTTTAAATTAGTTTAGCTGTGAAATCTTAACAATCAGACAACCTTTCGCTTTTATAATGTCAGTATGTATACTTTTTTTCTCCTTACCGCAAAAAATAACTATTTTCATTTGAACTATCAGGCGACCGCAAGAAGACTCGACGCTGTCCGACCACAAGCCTCTACCGACTCTCAACCGGATCCCGGGACTCAAACTGCCGGGACAGGCCATGGCGGACCTGCTCCAGGTCTTCGAGTTCCTGCACAACTTCGGACCGACGCTTGGGCTAGGTGAGTGGTCAAGATTTCACTGCCAAGACAAATCTAAGTAGAACAAAGAAATCGCAAACGTGAAGATCGCATAATACGGCCTTGACACACCTTATCCCCCCTACCGCCAAGCAGCATTCTCATCGATGTGTTCTCCCAAATCATTCACGTCAACTCTAGGTACGTCTTAAACTGTAGGTATAGATGAATTACCGAGAGCGTGGAATTGCATATGTAGTGGTAACATGTCTTTACAGGCATTCTATATTTAAATTTCCTCTACTTCTTATACCATCAGCATCAAAAGAGTTTTGTTACCTATATAATAATACAAAAATAATGTCTGTGTCAAATTCTAAATACTTTTTACAATGCACTAAAATATATGTCTTATTTTATTGTACATACATACATACCTTCACGTCTGTAATCGACGAACTTGAACTCGAACTAATGAAAAATTTAAATTCACCTTACACCGCTGCCCAATCCGTTGAAAAAGCTACAGGTGTTTCTCTCTCGACTATTTATCAAATTTTGACTGCGAGTAAGAGTAAAACGTGGTGATTATATTCTCTTTGAGTAAGAGTGACAAATTCAAAGCAACGAAAAAATTCCTCTCTACGAGTAACAAAAAGTTACGTACGGTCCGTCGGCAGTAGGTAGCTGATTTTTATCAAGAAGTCATCAGGAGAACTATAAATATAATTTAATTTGCATCTGTCCCATAAGCTATTTCCAACCTTAACGATGAAAATTTAAATAAATGATAGCGACTAAAAGCAAAAAATAATCACTTATTCCACTTGTTTAGGGTAATAAATTAAGAAGAAAACTTAAATGGTTTTCCTTTTCATGCGAACGGTACAACCACTACATATGCAATTCCACGCTCTCGGTAATTCATCTATACTAAGCGAAGATGACCCCTCCCCCTCTTCTCTATAATCTCCAATACCCTTCTCTTCTTCTTTACCCTCGTGAATACTTCTTGCGGGCCTGTCATGGTCGTTTTTATCGATGTGGATAAACATGATCAAAAAATCTGTCACTTTCTGACCAGTATTGCAGTATGTAAGTGCAAGAGTGCTGAATGCTTTATCCACTGCGACCTTGATTCGATACAATTTCCAACTAATGCCTTCCAATCCAAAGCCATAAGGCCCGATTCCCACTATGCCGGACCGGCAATTTTGCCCAGTGCTAGTGGCTTATGACGCTGTTCACACGGCATAATGCGAACAGCTTCATATAAATTGTACAGCCACTACCCTTACCGGCATCCGGCAAAATTGCCGGTCCGGCATAGTGGGAACCAGGCCTAAGCCATTTAGTTGGAAATTATAGAGATGCCATGTTTTGATGTGAACCAATCCTCATGGTTTCCAGACGCGCCTCCGACCCTGGATGTGTTCCAGAGCGCGCTGCTCTCGGAGTACTCCGCGGACGTGGAGGAGGAGTTCGTGCGCATGCTCGGACAACTGCTCATCGCTGCCATCGGTGAGTTCATCGATCGATCATTCAATCAATTTTCTTTCTCCATCACCACCACGACTGTTCCTTAAGGCCGCATATGCTGCCACGCTCACAAAAGATGAAAAGGAATGGCTTTATCTATATATATAAAAGGCAAACCTGACTGACTTGTATATCAACGCACAGCCGAAACTACTGTACCTAGAAACTTGATGTAAGTGAGCACTAAGAAAGGATTTTCCGAAAATGGACCCCTAACGGGAAGAAATGGGGGGCGTAGCGGGAAACTAATTCTACGCGTACGAAGTCGCGGGCGTCCTCTAGTAATATAATATAATGCTAGGTTAAGTACCAATTTCAACAAAAGATGTCAAATGTTAATCAATATTAGGTAATCGAATGTTTTCATGCATTTTAACACCTGAGGGCTCATTGTCTAACGCACTCGCAATCACGATCGTTTTCATTTTGAAAATCGAAGGCCTGTCTGCATACAAAATGAAAACAATTGCTCCACTTTGAAGCCGGTTGCGATTGCGAGTGCGTTAGACAATAAGCCCTCTGTTAACCATCTCTAATCGTCTTTAATATCTTCTTTAATATTTTTTTATACTTCCCGCGAAGAACTTGGTATGGGAATAGTTTGCGCGTGCCTTGATTGACCTGTGCCTGTGTGTGTGCATCTCTCAATTATTATTATTTTTCCAGAGGACCCTGGCATCCCGCACCCAGGCCGGTTCACGACGATACTCGGCCAGGGGCTGCGTGAGGTCACGCACCACAACATGAGCGAGGTGCTGCGTATATTCCTGTACGCCAACGCCACCGGAGAAGTGAAGATGCTTACAGGTAAATGAGACCTTATCTTATCTTATCTTACAGATGGGCCCTTTCGGATACATTTAGATCTTCACACTCAGTTGTTGAATGTGCAGGTTTCCTCACGATGTTTTTCCTTCACCGTAAAAGCATCGGGTAATGTGCTTAAGATATAAATAAACAGACACAACAGCCTAGCTACTTGGTAAAAAAGGAAGTTTCCTTGAATTTCAATGGATTATCAACCTTAGTAACTATTATAAAAGAACGCTCCTGTTGAATGCATTGTTGTAATTAAGACACAATATACTTTTAATAGATGGATGAAGCCAAGTTAAAAACGAAAAACGATTTCAACATAGATTTTTGTGGAGGCCGGAAAGTAGGCAATATATGGACAAGTTGTGAAAAGTGTTATCAAAACTATGCTTGTCTCAGGTCTAACAGCGGAGCGCGAGCGAGAAAGACGCGTTGCTGACCACCACCAGACGGACGCAGAAATACTCGCCACCTGCGCGACCACTAAGAATGGGGCCTACTATGAACATCTACATAACAACAACACATACAAGCTGTCAGGTTCGTAACGAGCGCATCGATTCGTTTTTTTTGGTCATAATAAGTATATTTGTTTTCATAGTGAATGAGCGTCATCATTTTTATATCGTAGGAACAGTAAAATTTTCAGAAGTAGTTTAGGTTTCTTTTGGGGGCCTATCTACTCGCATATTGTGTAGATTAGGTTAGGTTAGGTTAGTTTTTAATAATATTTAAAATTAAACCCTTTCTATTGTAGAAATTGTTTTATGACAATCGATTTTTATGCGTAATGATTATTATGCGTAAAAATATGTATGCGAGTAGACTCCAACCCGTTTCTTTTATATAAAATACCGAACCAGTAACAGTGTCTTAAAAGAACAAGTTATGACTTGCGATAGCTATGATCGATTACACACAGACATAGATATTATATGGATTAATTAAGTAGATAGATTACCTGTGTGCTATTTTTTTATTTAAATCTAATCAGCCATTTAACCGTAATTAATGGACAAATATCCAAATATCGTTTCAAGTTTTCACGTTTTTAATATTAGTAGGATTTTGCCGCATATTTTTTTTCTGAGTAGAAAAGTACCCGATGGCGATGTTCAATTGATCTGACTTTTTAATTTGAATATTAATATCTAAACTTGACATTTATTTTGCTAAATGCGTATTAAAACCACTTAACCCAAAGCTAGCCCTCAGGGTTGCCAATTTTAAAATTGCAAAAGTTCATGGGGAAGGTCTTACCTTGGCCTTACCTTGGGGATGGCCTTTGTCCAGCAGTGGACGCCTTGCGGCTGATGATGATGATGATGATGATGATGATGATGATGATGATGATGATGATGATGATGATGATGATGATGATGATGATGATGATGATGATGATGATGATGATGATGATGATGATGATGATGATGATGATGATGAAAAGTTCATGGGTCTGGCATGTGTGCTCGTTTACCTTCGCCCTATCAAAATAAAATTATTCTTCCAGAGGCCCTCCGCGACAAGCCCTTCCTGGCCCTGAACGCGACGACCAAAGCCAAGATCCTGGCGTTCCTCTGCGACGAGCTACTCCAGAACAAGGCGGTGCTGCGTCAGATCGACGGCTCCCTGGAACACCTGAACCAGCTCAAGAAGGAGCGGTACCTCTTGGATATGAAGATACGGAAGTAAGTATCAGTCTAATAAATATTCCCATCACCTTTGATTTTGGCGAAACCCGTTAGAGTTTCGCGTTGTAGCAATGTTCCAATAACTCGAATGTTTGTCCAATATTTCGTGAACTGAATTTTACATGGAATATGTCGAAGTCTGTGGCAACGGTCAGGTTACTCGTATAATCAACAAAGAAACTCCTTAACCACTTTTTAACCGACTCCATAAAAAGGAGGAGGTTACAATTAGTTGGGGTCTATTTTGTAATGTATTTTCCCTGAATGCTCAAGATGCTAAATTAATTTGAAAAAAAAATTTTGTTTAAAAGGGTGTAAGGGTTCTAGTTGGTTCCATTGTCAACACGTCAGGATCTTTTTGTAATTGAACTATCTGTAAAGACATACCAAAATGGAATACTTGTATATGCGAACCCTGGTGCCTTCTTCTTGCTATAAAAATCAAATAGCTAACGTTGTATGTTTGTTACAGAGTGCGTGTGCTACACCAGCGCAAGTTGCGCGCGGAGCAGGCGGAGAAGCAGCAGCTGCTGGCGCTCGAGAGGATGCAGCGGCTCGTCGAGGAGACCAGCTCCTACCACCACGACGACGGTGAGCGACGCACAGCTACAACTATACGTCGATTGATCTTTACAATCTCACGAGATCTCAGCTTCTCGCTATTCCTTAGCTTTGGCCGACGCTGGCGTCAGTGGCACTTTGTCGGCTAGCCGACTATGGCGTTCAAACGGTTAATAATAAACAGGGTGGAAAAACGAACGCCACATGGACGGCTACTACCTTAAATATTGGAAATAGCAAGTTCTATGCAAAGGAGACTTACTTTTATTTTTGAAAACAAAAATATCTGCATTATTGGGTTTTTGTAAATTCGTCCTCCTTAACCGGGAATCAAACTGGTCGAAAATAACAGAGGTTTTTTTTTTAGCCTATTTCGTTGTCCCACTGCTAGGCAAAGGCCTCCCCTCTTTTCCGCCATTCGTCCCGGTTGAGTGCATGCTCCTTCACGCATGAAAACGCGTCTAAGTCATCCAGCCATCTCCTTTTTGGTCTGCCTCTGCTCCTCTCTTTTTAAATAACTTCATTCTTGCATAGTGTGGCGTCCGCGAAACGGCTTCTAATTTTGAACGCTAAATTAATTAATTAAAACATTTACGAAAAGTAAAAGACAAAATTGAAATCATTTATCAAAGGATTTTAAAAGTTGAGTTGTTCTCATTAAATAAATAAATTATTTGGTTTCGCAGAGCATCCAACATCCGAAAAAGATCTCAAAGAAGACCGCGATAAAGAGTCCACGCCCGAAATACCGCCGTCGCCGTATAAAGAAGAAAGCGACAAAGAACTATCGCCCTTAAAGGACGTGCCCAACGCTATAAAGAGTAAAGAGTTGATGAACAACAATAAGGACGAATGTTCCCCGCCAGATAACAAGGTCGATAAGGACAGCGTTATGGGAGACTGCGACGCCAATTTGAGTGATTTGGAGAGTGAAGGGACGCAACCTGAAGAGGTAAGTTTTTTTTAATCCCCCCCCCCCCCCCCTTATAAAGATACTTTTGGATCCTCTGCCAAATTTTGCCAAATCGTCCCAGAACAGCAGTACAATAAATTTATGAATTAAAAAACATTTATTTTGGACACAAAAAAAATCTACTTTTCCAAACAGAAGAAAATTATGGTCACTCTTCTTTTTTTACTGTCCAGTGAGGAGCCGCCGCCTTTTATTTAAAGAAATACTGAAGGTAGAAATAGGGTACAGGTGCGCATGGCATGACGTGCCTTACGTTGTACAAACGCGCCTAGAAATTTGAGACAAATAAAAGTGGCTATAAAATGTACATACATTTCAAACGGAAGAAGATCTGATTCTTTCACTTAACAGTCTCTTTTTACTTCCCATAATATAATATTAAATTTTGGCGGTAGGTCAAAAAGCGTAATGGTATCATTTGCGAAACTAAATTCGGCACGCTTAATGGAAATACGTTCAACATTTTGTGTATCTTATTTGTCTAGTAGATAACTAGCAAACTATCCTAACAGCATGGCGTGTTCAAATATAATCGGTAATTCGTGGCAGTATTAACTAAATAGCTTGTTTCCAGGACGAAGACAAAAATCTATCATCTGAAGAATTGGCCCGCAAACTAGAGAAGCTCCTACGTCAGTCTGAACAACAGTCGCAGCAACTCGCGGCCGGCTCGCACGCGCTGCGAGCCACGTGCTACGGACAGGACAGGTCAGTCTCATCTCTGTCTCTTTCTTAAGGTTAGAAACATTATCCGTTAGAGTGAGAATATATCTAAAGAGAAGAGCCAAAAACTAGAGAAGCTCCTTCGTCAATCTGAACAACAGTCACAGCAACTCGGTTACGAGCTATGGACAGGACAGGTCAGTTGCGTCTGTCTCTTTCTGTAGCTCAGAAGCTTCACTCGTTAGAGCAAGAATACTACATCTAATGAGTAGAGACACAAACTATAGAAGCGGCATGTTTTTTTTCTGATGGCAATACTGGGACTATAGTGCCTAAATAAATATATTAAGAATTACGTTATATTTTTTCAAAACATTCTCGCCACACGACTTTCTTCCTAATTTCTACAGTATGAGTACATGGAATTAATCCTAAAGATGTGTGTATATTGTAGCCATATTATGTAATTCTTTTGACGTTTTACTTTTTTTGTCTATTGTATCTTTTGATTGTCATTATTTTATTTTAATTTATTACTATTTTTAAATTTTATTTATGACTGACGATCACGTTGAGGATACTTTTAATTTTGACATTTTATGTAAGTATATATATTTTTTCATGAAATAAATAAAGTTAACTAAACTAATGTAGTATTTATATAGTAACACTAACCCCCCCCCCCAGGTACTGGCGGCGCTACTGGTCGCTGGGCAAGAGCGGCGGCGTGTTCGTGGAGGCGCTGGAGTCGGCGCAGCCCGAGATCCTCGCGCTGCAGGAGGCGCGCGAGGCCCGCGCCGGCCTGGGGACCCCCGCCCAGAAAGGTTGCTACCACTATATTTTTTTTATCAAAAATGCTATGTTATCTTGCCCTAACATCAGTAATTAGGGGCCAGTATGTTGAAGTTGCTGGACAACTACAAAAGTCTCTAGTAAAGTCGAGGAATTTTGAATTTGTAATTCAATAAGTGTCCAGTATTAAGTATTGAAGTTCTAACTAATCTATACAGACTTATGACAGGCTTTAAAAAGACAACAGGTAGGCACACAGAATAGAAAAAACAGTAGAAGTGTCAAGTGGGTGTGTAACGTGTGGCACGGTTATGCGGAGTTCCGCATTCCGGAGTACCATATTTTTGCCGCGATCGTTTATTTCGATATTTCAATATTTCTATATTCTTAGAATAGGAAATAAATCCAGAAGCATGCCTTATTGTGCTATTTTGGAATGTAAAAACGATAGCCGCACGACAAACATTTTCCATGGTGGCGTGTTGTTTTTATGATAGTTTGAGTATTGGCGACAACAGGTCTGATACTCAGCGAAGCTCATGCCACTTCCACTGTTTTTTCTATTTCGTGGGTAGGCACGAGACAAAGGTCACATAAAAAAATAAAATTTAAGAATGAATGTGAACACGATATTTTAACCCGCACGATTTTTACAAAAAGAACTATCATAACAAAAAACGTTTTTCCTACTCCTGTACTTTTATCTGTCATTTATATAGTCACGAACACTAATATAAGAATATAGATAATATGTCCGCAGAACATTCCGTAGAAATTCTATCTAGTCTATTCCCCTTAACAGCACTTGTGCTTTTTTGAGCCAAAACGATATGCCTAGCTGCCAAAGCTTAGGTTAGTTGGTTAGTTAGTAGGTTAATTTGACCAATCAAAATACTTCACCAAATTAAACCACCAATCACAATACACATTGACTGTCAATTGGAACGTTAGGTTCTTTTTGGTATGTAAACTCTTTTACTAATTTAACTCTTTAAAAAAAAACATTTTATTTGGAATCAACCAACCAGAATGCAGCTATATTAAAATCGACCAATCAGGTAAAAGAATTCATTTCTCAAATCATTAGGTGTTTTTTAGTCCCTATTTCACAAGTTAAATCGATTGTGCAACTTTTTTTTTAAATATGAAACCTGGCAAGTGCACCTCAATTTAAAAACAAAGTTAACCATAGACACATATTTTGTTGTTTTCGAATGTTTCCCGCTCGTTTGTTGTTCTGTACTTCGTTCGTTCGTATTCTAACCTAGGTATATCCATAAAATTTTGCATTTTATTTGAAACCTAGTCGTAGAAAAAGTATTGTATGCAACGGTGTATAACTAAGTCAAAAAATACTCGTGGCGTCTTGCTTTACGATGTTCGCCTGCGGCTCACATCGTAACCACACCACTCGTCTTTTTTGACCTCTCTTATACAACTGTTGCATAAACTACTATTATCTATATAACATTTTTAATTTAAATGAAGAACTGAACAATCAGTTCTACATAGGTTGGCAGTTTGATACTACAACGCGGTCATTTTAAATAAAAAGAAATTGTCACGAACGAGGTCAGTGTTGCCGGGATTTATGCTGTAAAATAAAGTCTAAAATTTGTGTTTTTTGTAGAATCCTAGGTTTTACATAAAGTGTATTAATTTATTTAACGGAAAGCTCATTTACTGTTCTTTGTATTAATTAAAAACCTTTTTTTTAATTATTTGTAGAACTCCTTAACTAAAACATTCCAAAAATTTCAGTCGTAAAAGAGAGGAAAGTTTCCGTCCCGGCGTCAGACCAGCCCGACTTAGAATCAGAAGCTCAAAAGGAAGAAGCTCTCAAGAGCGAGCTGGAGCTCAAGAATATCAAGTCTGAGCTCAATCTCAGCGACCACACTCAGATCATCAAGTACGAGCCAAACGTTAAGCATGGCGCGTGCAAGGTTGAAGGTATGTGAATATATTTATAATATTATTGTGTTATCTAAATATTTTTCAAAAGTTACCAATCTAAACCTAACTATAAATTGGCATTAACGTATTGTTAGCATAGAAGCTCCGTGAAAATCTACGTAGATAAAACTCTGCCGTTACTAACTGACTCTAAGCCTAAACCGCTATACCTGGAATTGGCTGGGTTAAAGTGTTTATACCTACCAAAAATCATCTAACACAGCACCAAATAACTTTAAATACAAAATTAGTTCATACATGGTGTTTTTTGAGCTAGTTTTTTTGTGTTCGGAGTAACGGCTTTGGAATCCTACACAGAGCATGGTCCGTCATGCTCTTGCCCGGTTATTTTTATTGATAATAGGTTTGATCTTAACTTTTGCCCTTGGATGTCGAAGGTTTTGTCGGCGATGAAGCGAACTCACCCAAACGATGCCTATTCAGTATTCACCCTAGCTTAAAAGGGGAAATGACGGGAAACAGTATTATATCATATTGAGTTTGTATGTTATTAATCATCAGGATCGATAAAGATGGAAGAAAAATACATCCAGCAGCAGCAGACGCACGAGGAAGAGATGTTGGATATCGAGGACTCCATCCCCACCGCGTTCCTCGTGCAGAAACCGACGCACGCGCCGCTCAGGGCCGCGCAGCCCGAGGCCGTCGACAAGCCGCAGGTAGGGATAAAGACAGCGTTTAAATACTAACTGAAAAGCGTTCATACACATCTCTTCCAAGTAATGGCATTTGGAGTAGAGACACACCTTAAATATAGAGGAAACATTAAAATAAATTTAAAAAAAACAAGGGACAAATGGCACACCAATTGATCTAGTCCCAAACTAAGCTCTAGGCTTGTACTATGGGTACTATATTTAAAAATACAAAACTGCATTACAAAAAGGCAAAAAATAACTTCTTTTAAAATGGTATTTCTAGTAAGTTATTTTTTAAATGTCGGAATTCCCTTGGGAAGCTCCAAAATAACTTACTATATTAGATTAGGCAAACGGAAGTCGACGTCAAGACCATTTTAGACACAGACATACGCATCTAAGATCTTTTTAAACAGACTCGTTTAGACGACTGAAATTACTACGAAACACAAAGACAATTCTAGACACAACTAAGTCCCGTTTAGATGCAAACGACAACCTTGCAGACACAATGAATTCCCTCCCGTTTAGTTACAACTGTTCTTTAGGGTGGTATTCCACCTATCCAATTCTTTGTCCAATTTCTATATCCAATATTTGATCAAATTTCTTTGATGAAGGTCCATTCCACTTATCCAATATCTTGGTCCAAGTTTTTATACTATTTGCGTAGCCATTTTGAATTAAATGTCATTCGTAATATTTGATCAAATGTAGGCGTTTCTAGAAAATTTGATGAAGTCATCCAATTTCTTTGATCAAATGCACATTGGACAAAGAATTGGATAGGTGGAATACCACCCTTAGTCACATTAGCGATGTGTAGTGTTGTAGCCAATGCAACAATTTTCACGTATTGTTTTGTAATAAAACCAAATAGATTGTAGCTTAGAGAATGCAAATGTCTATGAGCCTGTGTGCTGGTTTGCATGCTCCGTGCCATTAAAAAGAACTTTATATTACGTTTATTAATTTACAGGAAATCGTGAAAGTCGAGAACGTGGTCAAAAAAGAGATCTCCGAAAAAGAAGAGACGGAAGAATCAAAGGAGCAGCAACTAGTCAACAACCTAGAAGAATTAAGAAAAATGGCCGAAGCGGTCTCCTCTCAGCTGGACGCGGCCAAAAAAGCAGAAGAAGTGAAAGAAGAGAAAGTAGTAGAAGTGAAACAGGAGATCATGGAGCCAGAGGAAGCCCACAAATACTTGTATACAAAGATGTTAGAAGGCAAATGGTTCTCGATACTTCGACATGAGAATTCCTTCTTAGTTTCTGATGACAAAGATCAAAAGACATACTGTGATAATGAACATTCTTGCTCCGAAGTTATTATGTCCCAAGGGCATAAATGGGATGTTTCTAATAACCTGCATTTGCTGAATGATCCTAGTTTGTTTACCCTTAATAGTATGGTCACGAGTGTCCAAGTGCCCAGTAACAACGTGTACCTGGACTCGAGCATGTCCATGTCGGGGCTGGACCAGGATATGCTGGACGCTAGCAAGGATGGGGTGTTGAATGAGGTTGAAGAAGATGGTAAAGAACAGGTGAGTGTTTTCGTTTGAGTTCTGAATTTCAATACTACTTGTAAACATACCCCCAACATTGCCAACCGCCAAGCAGCAGTGTTTGCGTTGTTGTGTTCCGGTGTGGTGTCCCATCTTAGTCCTCAGGGTCGGCAATGCATTTGCAATCTTACGACTGCGGTCTTGGGATTGTAGTCTTGAGATTCCACTATATTACCATCAGGTAGCCTATGTCCTCGTTTGCTTTCTCTTTGCCATTAAAAATATGTGTTATTTATACAAAAGAGCGTCGTTACCATATCAAAGTGAATACTATAAAATGTCAAAGAAACGTCACGCTAGCTCTAGTAAAAGATCCGAATAGGAGACGATTTTTTTTAAGCCAAAGTAAATTTTTATTTTTTTAATTAATTATATACTGGACTGAAATTTTTCAGCCAACCTATTCGCCACATATTATTTAGCGTATCAAATTTGATATAAAATACTTTGATCAAATAAGCAGCCCGGTGCAAATCGTCTCCTATTCGGATCTTAGGCCATTCGACCCAATTATATAAATTTAACCTTATTCTTCCCCAGGACAACGACCTAGAAAAAGAGCTCCAAGCGGACGCCCTAAAGCACGACCTGGCCACTCAGAAGGCTAAAGCTTCCTCCCTCACCAGCCTGGGCCTGCTGAACTTCAACGCGCTCTCGACATATGTCACGTGCGACAGCCCGCCGCCTATACAGATGTCGGTGGACGAGATGCAACAGCTGGACAGGTGCAAAGTGCACGGGCTGCCTAAGAAGAAGGGGGGGACTTTTGTGCCGAGGGAGCTTAGGTGAGTTATCTTTACATAGTATTCTAGCGACCCGCCCTCGCTTCGCTTCGGTATATGTACGTTTTCTGTAACACCATAAAATTATCATTTATCATTTACCATAGGTACATAAAAACCTTCCTCTTGAATCACTATCTATTGCATTAAAATCCGTTGCATAGTTTAAAAGATCTAAGCGTACAGACAGCGGGAGTAAAGATAAATCATATAAAAAAATTAAAGGTGTTTATGTAAAAAAAGAAATAATAAAAATTAAAATTTATTCATAATATAACACTGAAAATAATTTACTTATTATTTATTTATTATTAAAGAGGTAATTACAATTATAGGCTAACAGTAAGAACCAAGGTGCCTACAATTTTATAGATTTACATTTACAATATAACGTTTATAGAGAAAAACAGAAGCAGTGAATTTTACATAGCAATTGTTGCCAGTTGTCTGCAAAAGTCGCCATCTTGGATCTGCGAAACAAACTCGTTGAGGAGCATCTGCGCGTGAGTGTTAGATGCATTGCCGGCGCGCTGCGTGCGCTGTTATAACTAGTATTATAACTATTAGATAGATAAAAACCCCACGGCCCACAGACACGCATACACATAAGCCGCAGTGTTCGCATTTTTGTTTTTCGGTGCGGACAAAAGACAACCGGTGAAATTACTAGCACAGAGGCATTCCATCTTAGTCCTCAGGGCAGGCAACGCATTTGAAGTTTTTCGATTTTAGTCTTAAGATTGTAGTCTTTAGAGTGGAAAGGTCTATGGATCCGGATCCCACTTACCATCAGGTGACTTATTTGCTGCTTTACCTTCTCCATAATCCATACATTAGCAAGCAACCCCAATAATTGGTTCCAGGCACGGCTGGTGGCGAATCACGGAACCCGACCAACTCAAGGAGCTGATGGACGCTTTGCACCCGCGCGGTGCGAGGGAGAGGGAGCTGCACGCGTCCCTCTTGCACAACACGCCCTCCGTCAACAACAAGGTACCGTCATTAAATGGAAAATAAAATAAAGGGAACAATCTTAGGGTGGTATTCCACCTATCCGATTCTTTGTCCAATTTCTATATCCAATATTTGATCAAATTTCTTTGATGGAGACCCATTCCACTTATCCAATATCTTGGTCCAGGTTTTTATACTATTTGCGTAGCCATTTTGAATTAAATGTCATTCGTAATATTTGATCAAATGTAGGCGTTTCTAGAAAATTTGATGAAGTCATCCAATTTCTTTGATCAAATGCACATTGGACAAAGAATTGGTAGGTGGAATACCACCCTTACACAAGGCTTGTGCTATCAGTACTAGGTGAACATAATAATATAGAGAAATAGAAAACATCTAGCTAAACAATCTCATCAATCACACAAATATTTGCCCATCCGGGTATCGAGCCCGGGACCGCTAGTTTCGTTGGCAGGGTCACTATCATCTAGGCGATGGCTTTATGTGCTTCCGCGCGAAGAATGTGAGATGGAGATAGTTCACGCGCGCCTTGATGGCAGCGTCAAATTCAATTAATCGCTGTTTACTTTAAAACCACGACATTTATAAAAAAATGAATTGGATCAGGATTAATAAGTTACATACCTATAGTGAACAATTGAATCAAAAATCATTGTATAAGGTTAAAGCTTCGAAGATTCAAAAAAGGTGTGAGATCCAGATCGCGGAACACTACCGACTTTTTCATATGTGGCCTCTTCAATTAAGGGGGTCCATTATCACCAGACCAGAGGAGGAATGGTTTTGGCCTAGTTTGGTATTAGTTAAAAATGTATATTTTTTGGTTCCCCTATGGAATCTCTAATCGTCATTTGTCTTAATGCGTCATTCGTCATAATGCGTCATTTAGCTTAAATTTTAAAACTTTAGTGTTGTTATAATACAACCCTAACCTAACCGAACCGCAGATATAATTGGGAAACT
Organism: Acleris cristana; assembly: GCA_948252455.1. NCBI lineage: Eukaryota > Metazoa > Arthropoda > Insecta > Lepidoptera > Tortricidae > Acleris > Acleris cristana. Next base: position 3,991,631 of record OX411799.1, read on the forward strand.
TAAAAAGTGGCCAGACCCATCAGAAAACCAGTTTAAACCAGTTGGACAAACTATGTGTTAGGACAAACTTTTGTTAGGGATTCCGAGGGACACCTTTTTTTTTTCATAGCCGTCATTGAACTTGATGATGATGATGGTAAAATTTATTTATTTAATTAACTGCTAATAAAGATAACCATTTAATATAATACAATTAAAAGTTAAAACTAAACTTATTTAAATTAAAATAAAAACTAAGCTACTCAAATATTAAAGACGTAAATAATAATCACCACTATAAAAAGAACCCCCTCTAGCAGGTCCGCTCGCGGCATGGTCCCTATGACACGGGCTGCGTTACCTCTCTGGATAGCATGATGATGGTTGATTGTCATTCTCTTTCTCCGCAGCTATGGATCGACAAGGGCGACACGGCAGCGACCGAGCTCTCCATCTGCCACCTGGACCGGGTGATATCACAAAATGGCGGCTACGCGCCGCCCGAGCTCCCGGGGACCTTCTGCCCTGCCACTGCCAGGAGGCAGGACATTCAGCTATTCAGCATGGTGAGTGGAAGGACTTTCAGGTGTCACTGGACATTTGGGTCGGTCACATGATATAATAATGCTACAAGTATAGTATAAAATATAGGCGCCCATTCTTAATAAATCGCCGTTTATTATAGATTTTTAGTTTTTTAGTTTGACAGTTAAAGTGTTGCAAGATATTATGTCGAATTTTCAGTGTTTTATTGTGTTGTGAAATATATCTTTCTTAAGTCCATATTTAAATAAAACTATTAAATCTCTATTGTACAGATCCTTATCATACGCAGACGACGGGTACAGTTAGGATCCTTATCATACACAGAATCTCTCTTCCGAGCTATTATTAATCCCATATGGTGGTGGGGTCAGCTTTCCTTATCTCTCTTCTCCACTTAGCTCTGTCCTCGACATCTTCCTCGGATGCCTTACACTCCTGTATGTCCTTTATTGCACTACAGCCTTCCACCTTGTTTTGGGTCTTCCCCTGCATCTACGACCAGAGATTATACACAGACGAAAGGGTTAAAAGTTCCATGTTTCTTAGTAAATAATGCTTTAGGTTAAGGTGACAAGAGTTCAAATTAAATTAACTATGGAATTGTTTTTTAACTACATGTTATAATACATTATATACTCCAAATAGGGTCTAGAATCGATGGTTAAAATCCTTCGGGTACGTCCCGGGCACGGTGTATACATAATTCATTGCCAATTGCATTTTTAGCCGTAACTTGACAGATGTAATCTGTTAGGTACCTAAGTGTAGAAAGAGAGGACAATAGAGAGATCTCTCTCCAGGCGGGTGTTATGCCTGGGGACCGAAGTCCATTGGGATGTAGTTGGAAGTCATATATATGTCAACTGACTGGAGAAACTTCGTTAGCGCGATGTAGAACCTTTAGTTGCGCTGTCTGACGTCGGTGGCGCTAGCGAGTTAGCGAGTTGGTTGATACAAGTCTGCGCTAGATGTCGCTAGGTCGCCACAAAGAAAACAATACCCCCATGACCCCATCCCCTGGATCCGCACCTGGCTCAACTTAAGCTATTAAAACCTTCCATGTTTTTAGGTGGAGCAACTAGGAGAACGAGTGTGCCAGGCCTCGATGCAGATGAAGGGCTGGCGCGTGTACCGCGAGCCGCTGCCCGCGGAGGCGACGGGCGCCGACATCGTGGCGCGCGCGCGGCAGAAGCTCGCCGCCGTCGAGGCGCACATCGAACGACGGTACCTCAAACCGCCTTTGGTACAAAGGTACGCTAGGTAAAGTGAATTCAATATTTATGTTTCATTATTTTGGTGGGTAGTTTGAGGTAAGGTTTGGAGGTTTTGAGTGGTTGGTCAACTTTAGAAAATAATAGTACATTATTGCCTAGGCAGGGAAGTAGGCAATTGCGGACCGAGTATTGCAATTGCCGCAATTGCCGTTCCTGCCGAGGCGTATATAGTGCTTTTCTCAAAAATCGCAAGAAAAAAATTGTGTTGGAGCAAAATCTTCATCGCTTGAACCATCTTGAACTCATTTTTTGAATTGCATGCAAACAGAAACTTCACGTGAAAAAACCATAACTCTTTACCGCCTTTTTGTTTATGACAAGGAGAAACGCAAGCATTAAAAAAAAAATGCTATTCCAGACACAGATAATAAAGTTATGTTTCGAATAAAATATACATATAAAACACTTGTGCCCTCATTTTATTATGGCCCTTCTCACTTTAAAAAAAGTTACAAACTAGACAGTAATGAAATTTGTATGTAACATTGCGAGTGCGAGCTTGTGTGGCGAGCCCGCAATGTTTTTTTTTAGATTTGAGAACTGTCAGTAAACTATGTACTTCGCGTCTCAATATGTAGATAGTAATGTCAACTTTTCCGGACATTTTTGAGAAAAGTTATTCAATAGATGATTCGTTTTCGCGTTTCGTGTGTGTAGATAGTTTATATTTTTTCAGTAAAGTCACGTTTTCGAATCGCCTTTACTATTCGAAAACGTGTTCTGAACAGAGAAGCACAAACCCCTAAAGAAACTCACGTTGTCATCCGCACTGCTAGATCAAAACGGTATCAACTAAAAAAAAAAACTAGTTTTGTTTCAAGCTCATAGCTGTTGTAATAAAGTTGACTTTAAAATACAGTTGTATTTCAACTTACTACTGTTTTGATTTAGGAGTGCGGACTTTATTTTACGTATACTTCACCTGACTCGATCGATACGAAAATCAATGTCAATGTCAATTGATATCAAATTTAACTAGAGGGCGCTGATATCAATTGCCATACACATTTTCTCGATGACTATACTTTGACTTTACTTGCTCGATGAAGGTAGAAATTCGTAGTTCTGGGTACTGATATTTTTACTAAGGTTCTGCTTCAATATTTTTTAGGTTGTCTTGCTTCTAAATTGTTATCGCATTGTTGACGTTATAATAGCTCTTATTGCAAAGTGAATAAGGGCTAGCATAACGTCAAAGATATGATTAAGTTATTCTTGCAAGATAGGCTAAGATAAATTAAAATAAAGTTCCTGGTCAACATAATCTAGACATTTACAAAGTTTTATCTGGCTGTAAATAATTTTAAAATATATAAAGTTAGCGTCGTCACATTTATTTATCTCTAAAGAAGTTATCAGCGATAAATTGCTGAATTTTGATCCAAAAGTTTATGGATTTGTGCATTAGGAAAGTTGGCTGACTACTTATACCTATTTGTGCAATAAAACTTTTCTGTAATTGTGTTATACTTGCTATTTGGGCTTATATTTAACATCCTATCTCGCTATAGCTCTTGGCTAAGTAATATAAATAATAAGAATAATAAGAACAATAAGACAAAAGACCATGTGTCAAATGAACCCAGAACCAACCAAGTTAAGTCAATTTTATTATTGGCACAACGCTAAATGTCACTGCAGAAAATTGTAGTTGTAACAAAAATAGTGTTGCACCCGCGAAATTAAACCTTATCACCCGGTGTAGCCCCATCTTTTCATACAACTTTTTTTCTGCAATGGAATGGAATGTGTCCATAATTCAAAAAGAAGTTGGATTTTGGCTCAGATTTCATACAAAGTTGGCCATGGTCCTTTTCTGAAGAGAAACGTTATAATGAACGGTACCAAAGACCATGTTAAATGTAGGTCCAATATATGTAAGCGGTGATTTTGGGCGACGCATGAAATATATTTGAATAGATTTGATGGTCATGGTGAAAAAAGATGTCACTTTGAAGTGATGGTGTGGTTTTGTGTTGTTTTTGTTTTGTTTTTGTTTAGCTGAGGGAGCAGTTTGTATGTTAGCAGGGTTATTGTGCATGGTTATTACATTGGAAGTGTTTTGTTTTCGAAATTTACCGCCTGTTTCACAATCGACAAGTAAAGTATATTTGACAGATAAATTTAGCCCTTCCTCTTTCTTACACTTGTAAATAGACAAGGAGAGAGCCAACTTTAAATGGCAGATAAATTTACTCGTCGATTGTGAAACAGGCCCTTTGAAAAATGAAAAATGAAAATGAAAATGAAAATATTTATTGGCAATTAACTTAAGTACAGTTTATCTTTAGTCCTGGATCCTGAGCTAGGAAACCCTGTGTTACAGGACCCAGTGGTATACAATTTTTAAAGTAACACTCTTATGTGTTTAATTTTCAAATTTGCGTTTTGTTTCATTTGATTAAATAAAAACTTGCAGCTACTTTTCACTTTTCAACATAGTTTCGACATTAATTTGGTTCGTCTCTTCAAATTGGCTAAGTTTTATTTTGATCTAATATTTCATAGGTCATGGTCATAGTATTTCAAAATCTTTTAATTTATCCCTTGATTAACAATGTATTGTCTACAACTGTGGGTGTCACTAACCACCGTACTCCAATTAATTAACAGATAATTAACTCGTTCTTTTTTCAAACTTGCGTGTGAAAAATCGTCACTAACTGCCGCACTCAGAGACGTCAATTTAATTTAATTGCTGCTGCTGTCACTTTCTTTGCTACAGCAATAGAATAAGACAACGTCACTAAACAAGCATTAAATACACTCTGAGTGCGGCAGTAAGGAACGACTTCATTAACTGACTCAAGTGTAGTGATGGGCGGCTTGTATTGAAGTTCAATTCAAAAGTGAAACTTTCACTTCAATTTCATGCGATAATGACTATGATCAGTTACCAAAGTGAAATTATCTTTAATTTCTGAAAATTACAATGGTTTTGACATATAACGTTAGTAATGTACACTTTTCATGAAATTTATATGAAATAGCTTCTACCCGCCACTTTGTCTGCATAGATTTCGAATATCATTATTCTCTCAAGATCTTTTTATTTTCCGTGATCAAAAGTAGCCTATGTCCTATTCCAGAACCTAAGCTATATGTGTGCCAAGTTTCATCCGGATTCGTTCAGTAGTTGAAGCGTGATTGAGTAACAAATATCCAAACTTACTCATTTATAATATTAATAAGATTAACTTGTGAATTTACATTCAGCATAATTTCCATCTAATTATGTACTTTCTTCTTTTTTCTTGTGTAGTTGTACTTTTCGAAGATAAGGGAAGTTTTGCAATATTTCAGAAATCGCCCATCACTACTCAAGTGCGGCAAGTGTGGTATTTGTTAGTAAGGATGTGTTTGTCCGCAGCACGACGGAGGCGACGCTGGGCGCGGTGCTGCAGGCCGAGCACGGCGGGGGCTCCGCGCCCTCGCCGCAGAACAACGACTCGGACTCCAAACGTGAGTACTCCTAGCTTTTTAATAGAACATTATTGCCTAGGCAGGGAAGTAGGCAATTGCTGGCGGAGTATTTGGTTAAAAATACGAAGCCCGCGATTGCCGTTCCTCAAAAATCGCAAGAAAAAACTTGTGTTGGAGTAAAATCTTTTCTTTTTGTTGAGAACTATCAATAAACTTTGTACTTCGCGTCACAATATGTAGATACTAAAGGTTGCCCGCGACTTCGTACGCGTAGAATTAGTTTCCCGCTACTCTCCCTATTTCTTCCCGTAGGGAGTCGATTTTCGGAAAATCCTTTCTTAGTGCACCCCTAGACCTCACAAGGAACCTGCGTGCCAAAGTTGGAACCTCTAGGTCCAGCGGTTGGGGCTGTGCGTTGATAGATCAGTCAGTTTCTTCTTTATGTATTTAGATAATGTCAACTTTTCCGGACATTTTTCTACTTATTCCCAAAGTTGGACCAAAAAATCCGCATTTAGTATACAGCGATTTTGACGTTTGTCTTCTTGTCCTAACAGCTGAGACAAAAAGTATCGCTCGCGGTCTAACGACGTGGCGCGAAGCGCTTGCCCGCTGTAACACCTCGTCGCAGCTCGCAATGCTGCTGGAAGCGCTGGAAGCGCACATTGCCTGGGACAAGAGCTGCATGAAGGCCGTGAGTAGCTCTCTCTCCCTCCCGTGTAGCACTAGCAGAGAGGGAGGGCATCAGCTGCAACACCTCGTCGCAACTTGCGATGCTGCTGGAAGCGCTGGGAGCGCACATTGCGCGGGACAGCTCCATGAAGGCCGTGAGTAGTTCTCTCTCCCTCCCGTGTAGCACTAGCAGAGACAGGGCGTCAGCTGCAACACCTCGTCGCAACTTGCGATGCTGCTGGAAGCGCTGGAAGCACACATTGCGCGGGATAAGAGCTGCATGAAGGCCGTGAGTAGTTCTCTCTCCCTCCCGTGTAGCACTAACAGAGAGGGAGGGCATCAGCTGCAACACCTCGTCGCAACTCGCGATGCTGCTGGAAGCGCTGGGAGCGCACATTGCTTGGGACAAGAGCTACATGAAAGCCGTGAGTAGCTCTCTCTCCCTCCCGTGTAGCACTAACAGAGAGGGAGGGCATCAGCTGCAACCCCTCGTCGCAACTCGCAATGCTGCTGGAAGCGCTGGGAGCGCACATTGCTTGGGACAAGAGCTGCATGAAAGCTGTGAGTAGCTTTCTCTCCCTCCCGTGTAGCACTAATAGAGAGGGAGGGCATCAGCTGCAACACCTCGTCGCAACTTGCGATACTTCTGGAAACGCTGGAAGCGCACATTGCTTGGGACAAGAGCTGCATGAAGGCCGTGAGTAGCTCTCTCTCCCTCCCGTGTAGAACTAACAAGGACAGAGGGAGGGCATCAGCTGTAACACCTCGTCACAAATGGTTTCACAGGATTACGAAGTTATAAGTACCCAATTTTAACATATGTGACCTGTTAGAGTAATAAGGATATTGATTGATTGATATTGTTTTTGCAGAACTGTCAATTCTGCCTCCTGGGTGACAACGAGGAACAGCTGTTGCTGTGCGACGGCTGCGACAAGGGGTACCACACGTACTGCTTCAAACCCATGATGGACGAGATCCCGGAGGGGGACTGGTTAGTGCCTTTGTTTAGCGTTGTTTTTTTATGCTATAGGAGGCAAAGGAGCCATGATACGTGAGATAGACGCTCGGATGTTTTCTATGTATTTCTATATAATTTGGTATGTATTTCTCTAAATAAGTTTATCGCTGTTCAATACCCACAGTACAATACTAGAGCTTAGATTGGGACTGGTCAATTTGTGTGACATAGTCCCCTGATATTAATAATAATAATATATATATATTAATAATATTATATAATACAATATATTATATATTATTAATATTATATATTATATTATATATTAATTATATATTAATTATATATTAATAGGTAATAATATATTAATAATAATAATAATAATTTCAATAAAATAAAAAAAAGGATCTTGTGCAAGGTCCATCCGGATCGCTACCACTTATCCTTTAATCTACCGCCGAGCAGCAGTGTTCGCATTGTTGTCTTCCGGAGTGGGGATAAGAAAACCGTTGAAATTAATAGCATAGAGGCATTCCATGCCAACGCATTTGTAGTCTTAGGATTGCAGTCTTGAGATTGCAAAGGGTCTCAGATCCCACTCATCATCAGGTGCCCTGTGTGCTTGTTTGCCTTCTCTATGCCTTGAAAAAAAAAACCAGTTCAATTACATGGTTGTGTTTCATCAAGCAGAGTGGTTTTCAGTTCTCACTATTTAGCTATATCCATAATATTGTAAGGTGTCTGTATTGTATATATAGGTACTGCTGGGAGTGCGTGAACAAGGTGCGCGGCGACCGCGTGTGCATCGTGTGCGGCGGCTCGCGCGGCGGCCGCACCATCCCGTGCGCGCTGTGCGTGCGCGCCTACCACCAGGACTGCCACTACCCGCCGCTGCCCAAGGTACACACACACATACACACACATATACCGGGGTTAGGTAGTAGAATGATTGGGTCGCATCATAACAACTCGCAAAATGACGACATTGCTATTTTATGTCTGTCTTAGCAAAGTCGACCCCCGCATGGCGGGGCTCCTATTTTTGGGTAATTATAGCCCTTCGGGCAGTTGAAGTTGTCTAACGAACGTAACGTACCTAGTAACGCAAACGATTTCATTTTGCGACTCAGACATTTTTTTGGCTACAAGCGATGTAGTCGTTTTGTACATCGCGCTGTCACAGTCATGTCTATTACAGGCGGTAAAATCATATCGTCTTTGACCTGTTATGGTATTGTTTTTAACTCGGCCGCCATTACTGTCACGTAAATAAGAGCCATCAAAACGTTGACAATACGATAACAGATCAAAGACTATATGGTTTTTATCGCCTTGAATTTTGGCCTTGATATTTATATTTATTATTACCGTTGCTTTGTGTTAGAACCCGCGCGGCAAGTGGTACTGCTCGGCGTGCTCGGCGCGCGCGCCGTCCAAGAAGCCGCGCAACACCAAGCGGCAGAACACGCGGCACAAGGACGCCGCCGACCCTGATCAAAACATGGTGCCCAGGTGACCGTCCCACCCTGTCATAATAATATAGATGACCAATATTAGCTGTATCCTTTCCTTTCTTACGACACGGAGACAAAGAAAATGACAACGTTAACTGTAATTTTTTTTTATATTTGTTAAATCTGCCCTAAGTAATGTCAAAATTTTCTCATACTAGTCACACACTATAAAATATCTAATATTTTTAGGGTGCGGCTCCACTGAGGCGGAGACGAGCGGAGCGGAGCTGTGTCAATATTAACTAATAGAAGGCGCATGCGGTCACGTCGAGCGCGCGCTGCGCACGTTAGTTTAGATTCTATTGGTTAATTTAATATTGGTACAGCTCCGCTCCACTCCGCTCAATACCGCGGAGCCGCAGGCTTTAGGTTTCATTTTTAGATAACTTACCAAAACAAATACCATACCAGTCATCCAGAGGGGTTAGACAAGATGCACTACGCTAACTAGCGTTTCTATTCGTTTCATTTTTAAACCAATCACGTCACTGGTAGATCACGTGACTTTTCGTAACACGTCATCTACAAGTGATGCGATTGGTTTAAAAGCGTAACGAATAGAAACGTTGGTTTGCGTAATGCATCTTGTCTAGCCCCTCTGGTACTGTAAAACTTAGGGTCTCCCCAAACCTATCGACGCGGAGTCGGCTTGAGCAGGTAAGAAAAAGTTTTATGTCAATGCAATAAGAGCGAAAACGACGTCGTTCCGTTCGTAACGCCAAATCGAGCCGAGCCGAGCCGATAGGTCTGGGGAGACCCTTAAGCGAAATAGGTGTTTTCTAATATTCATATTAGGAAAAACAAGTTAGGCTCTTTCTGAAACGCTCGCACCCACCTCAACTATTTTCTTTTTAGACTAGTAGTTGACTAATAGAGAATGCCTTAACGCATTAACCCGCCATTTGTATTTACTTGTATTATGCAACAAATTCTAAACAAATAATAATAATATGAGAAGGGAGTAACGTGATGTTCGTTGCAGCCCAGCGGCGTCGCTGGCGTCCACGTCGACGACGGCCGAGGAGGCGGCCGGCGCGCGCGACGACAAGGACGACGAGGAACCCGCGCCTGGTTCGTAACGCGCGACCTCCACATCCATTAATAGGCCGCATTAACACTTTCTAGTTATTTCTGTACGTTTTGAAACAAAGCTATATATATAGGTATATATGCTACACAGAGGTGCAGATATTTGCCACTCACTCTTATCCGTAGTTGCATCTCAAAACGGACAGAAATAACTTGCAAGTGTAAATGCGGCCTTACAAAGACACAATACCTAGAAAACGCACAAAAAAGACGAAAAACGCAGAAAAATTGAAATATATCCTTAATCCAAAATTGTTCTGTGATCTTATTACCCGTATTCGGGTGCGCTTCAATCAGTATAAAAACATTTTGTATAATTTCATTTAACTAACCACGAAAAGCATAATGAACGTTTAGCATAAAAACCAATTGTATAATTTTAACTGGCATACGATCGAATAACATAACACTCATTTAGCATAACTGTTATTTTCTTGTTATTATGCATTTTAAGTCAATTTCTTCTAACTAGGTTAGGTTAGGTTAGAACTGTGACTACATTAATAGTAATGTAAGCAGTTAGAAATATTTATTTTCCAATTTATAAACATTATAGTTTTTGAAATTATGCATTTCGTTTTATGCATCATGACTATGTGTTATGCAAAATGATCATTAGACCATTGGTTTTATGATAAACATTACACACCCCCCGTATTCCACATCAAATGACTGTATGTATTGGCTACAGCGCCGCCCGAGCTGAGCGCGGAGGACGGCGCGCCGCCGGAGAAGCGCCGCGCGCAGTACGTGGGCGGCAACGGAGCCCTGCAGCACGACGACGACCACATAGACGGTCAGTGGCCACTGCGGATACACAATAGCTATGGCGCTACCACACAACAGAAAAAACAGTACAAGTGTCAAGTGGGCGTGTAACGTGTGTCACGGTTATGCGGAGTTCCGTATACTTATGCCACGATCGCTTATTTCGATTTTTCAATATTTCGATATTTCTAAAATAAATATCCAAAAATTTAAAATATTTATTCAGTCAATTGGCCACATGAGGGCTCTTTTACACGTCGGTAATATGTAGTGAATCTACTAGTGCTTCAGACAAGACCATCATTGCGGAGAAGAAGCGCCGCAAGAAACTCCAGCAGAAGGTCATTTTTTCCAATCATAAAATACAATAATACTTAAAAGTAACATTACAAGGTAATAAAGTAATAAATAATTATAAAAAAAAAAAACTAACACAAATTAATAATACTCACACTATCATAAAAACAATACGTCACCGTGGAAAATGTTTTTGGTGCGACTATCTTTTTGACATTCCAAAATAGCACAATAAGGCATGTTTCTGGATTTATTTCCTATTTTAGAAACGCACATCACGCACAAGCGATCGCGGCATAACTGAGCTAGGTTGCGCGGAACTCCGCATAACCATGCCACACGTGACACGCCCACTTCACACTTCTGCTGTTTTTTTTCTGTTCTGTGGTTACTACATACGTTAAACTTAATAATATAACAACTTCTCTTTTTTGATAGGGACATATTTTTTAAAATTCTATATGTACTGTTTAAAAAGGTCCAGAGCAGGACACGGAAAATGTGCCGCTACTGTCGCGGGCCAAGAAGGAGAAAAACAACGCCAAGAAACTGCAGAAAGAACTGTTATTTTGCAAGTAAGTGTTATATGAAATGACTAGAGGACGCCCGCGACTTCGTACGCGTAGAATTAGTTTCCCGCTACTCCCCCCATTTCTTCCCGTTTGGGGTCGATTTTCGGAAAATCCTTTCTTAGTGCTCACTTACATCATTAGAGGAACCCCTGTACCAAATTTCAAGTTTCTAGGTACAGTAGTTTCGGCTGTGCGTTGATATATAAGTCACTCAGTTTTGCCTTTTATATTATATAGATGATGCAGTCTATTTTATGAAACGATTTATTTTTACACAATGAAGAGACTTACTTTACTTTACTTAGGGATTCTCTTTGGGTTTTTGACAAGATGGCGTCACTTTCTTAATTGTTTTTAATTTTTTGCATAGTTTGTTGTTTAATGGATAGTAATGATGTATTAATATGCAGTAAATTAACATTTAAATGTGCAGTATAATGAATAATTCAAGTTTGAACACGTATCGCCTTTGGAAGGATTGCTCCAAGAAAATCCCATCTGGTCTTCGTAAAGTTCTACCTACATCGCTTCACGGAGGCTAGAGGATCACTTTACATACAACGTTGCGTTATGTTTTTTTTTCATAGATATGTAAATGTAAAATACAAACTTGACATTGGCAGAAATGGTTGCTCGATATTGCGACCGGTTCCCATTAAATAAAGAAATAAATAATAACCTATATCTTAGTTATAACGAGCGCTATTCCCTCAGGAACCTGCGGTCCGAAATGGAGTGCCACGAGCACGCGTGGCCCTTCATCATTCCGGTCAACGCGAAGCAGTTCCCGCAGTACCGCAAGGTCATCAAGTGTCCCATGGACCTTTCCACCATCAAGCGGAAGCTGCAAGATAACATGTAAGTATAGGTGGTCACCATAAAGTCTTGGATGATTTTCTTTTACAATGTCATACTAATTGACCCAGTCCCAAACTACTCTAGGCTTGTTGTACAGTATTAAATTGTCAATTTGTTTATGTGCAATAAAGAGTTTACATTTGAGGGTAGGGTGTGGCAGAACAAGCTTGAAAGTCGTATAAATGCAGTTGAAATGCGCTCATTGCGTGGTATATGTGGTGTGAAACTGATTGATAGAGTAAGGAATGAAAAGGTCAGATAGAAATGTGGACTAAAAGAAGATGTAGCGACTAAGATTGAAAAAGGCATGCTACGATGGTTTGGTCATATGGAAAGGACGGATGAAACAAGATTGACGAAAGAGATATACAGAGCGAAAGTGAGTGGAAGGGTCGGAAGGGGCCGTCCTAGGCGTACTTTTTCGAATCAAATCGGACAAATACTGGAAATGGCCGAATCTTAAGTACCCGAAACCGAAGTACGTGCATGACTCGATGTATGAATGTGGAAGAAGCGAAAGAGATTTATTAGGATCGTAGCAGGTGGAAAAAAGTGGTCTCTGCCTACCCCTCTGGGAAACAGGCGTGATTTAATGTATGTATAAGTTTACATACATACATAATGTGACATAAATTGACCTAGTTCCAAGCGAAGGTCTAGGCTTGTACTAGACAACGATAAATAGAATTATAATGATAATTAAATACATATAAAACTTTCAAGACTCTGAAACAAATACTCGCCGCTCATCACACAAAAAAATCCTATAACCGGGAATCGAACCCGCTAACAACAAAAACCGTGTCGTGATTGCGTTTATATTGTTAAATCCATCTAAATTTAAAATAACTTGTCAACAGCTACAAATGTAAAGAAGAATTCGCATCGGACGTCCGACTCATGTTTAGCAACTGCGAGGTATTCAACGAAGACGACAGCCCCGTCGGCCGCGCGGGCCACGTCATGCGGGAGTTCTTTGAGACGCGCTGGGCGCAGATGTAGACAAAATGGCCGCCTTCACAAGATGGCGGACGAGACAAAATGGCGGCGCTACCGATAGAATACGGTGACATTTTTAGAACACATCGATGAAAAATTGGAATTGTGGTTGTGTAAGAGTTTTGGTTAAAGAGGAACAGTAATTTACTGTTGTTAATTACTGTGCTAGTCAAGGTGTGTTTGAAATATAGTGTTGTTCATTCTAACACTAGCTTTTTGGTGATTCAAGTGTAAGTGTGAAAGGGACAAGACTATTTATATAAGTTACGGGAGTAAAGATTTATTTGATGATGACCCGCTGTATACTGCTGCTTGTGGTCGTTTTGATTTTGTCAAACTTAAATATATCGGATTTGAAATATTCTTGTAAACCCCAATGTACCTACTACATTCAACTTCTAGTTTTATAATTATCAATGCTGTAAAGAATGTGATTCTGTTAATTTACGTAAAGGTAGATTTTTTATAGGTATGGTGGGTTTTACAAGAATAGAGATATCTTAAGGAAATCGAAATACTTTTGGATTTTGACGACACTTATTTGACTTTGAAATCACGTAAAAGGTCATTGAACTTTACACTGCATTTACAATTTTTATATAACGACTAGAGGACGCCCGCGACTTCGTACGCGTAGAATTAGTTTCCCGCTACTCCCCCCGATTTCTTCCCGTTGGGGGTCGATTTTCGGAAAATCCTTTCTTAGTGCTCACTTACATCATGAAAGAAAATCATGTACCAAATTTCAAGTTTCTAGGTACAGTAGTTTCGGCTGTGCGTTGATATGTCAGTCAGTCAGTTTAGCCTTTTATATATATAGATTGTAGTTTTTTTGTGGTAACGATTTCAAAGTCAGTTTCAGAGTCTTTCTTATCATTCAACGAACTGGTAGGTATAGGTTTAAAATGAAGGGTTTAATAAATAATTGAAGGTTTCAAACATCGTCTTTTAGTCAGAATATATTAGGTACAGTCGGCTCAAAAAGTAACCAGATGGACAAATAAAAAAATCTAGAAATACTTTAACTTTGACCGTTCGGCTACTTGTATGACTGACTGTACCATTGAAAAATAACATAAAGCAAAGTTTTATTCATTACTTTTATATCCGTCCATACAAATTATAATTTAAAAATTGTATGTTATGTGATATAGTATATGCCAATTTTAAACTTTTTTGGATGGTTATTTTATTAGTGAAAAAGATTTACATTTTTAATTTGGAGTCGATTTATTGATTAAAATCATACAATAACAGTTCTTTCTCCTCTCATCTAATTTTTTTTGTTTGTATGTCAAAGTTCAATGACCTTTTAACATCATAAAAAGACTACGAGAAACATTCCAAAAGACGTTGGAACCTATTGACATGAACGTAGGTCACAATAGACCTTTCGAATCTCATAGACTCGAATCGCATGTGATTGAAAAACAACGCACACGTATAATACGGTGTTGAGTGTACTTGTATTAAATTAACTTAGCTGACTGTACATAGTAGCGACTAATAAGTTTAGAATTAAACAAAAGTATTACATAGAGATCTATTTTTAAGCATAGAGAAGATAGAATATTGGTATTTCTTTTTTTATTTGCGCATAGCAACGAACCAGTATTTTTTTACCCGCGGGGTATTCTTTTTTTGAATAAGTACGTTGGATTGGAACGTTTTTAAAAGTAAATGTTTTCGGTGGCCAGTTATTTGAATAGGACAGTGTAAATGTATTCATGAATGTGTAAAAAAAGTAAAAGTTGTCTATTTCAAATTTCGCTGTATGCGACAGTAATTAATAATATAGGGTTAGAAATAAAAAATTAAAGGTAATTAAGTAACATGTGCTCTGCCGCGGTGAGCTGACGTTTTTTTTTATTTATTTTCTATTTTTTAAACGGTCTGTTTACGCTTAGGAATACCTAATAGTCGTGAGAGTTTCCTCGCACAATAAATATTTATAATATCTTTTTTTAAAGTATTTTTAAACTTCAATTTTAAAGTCTTCTAGATATTTGAATGTTGTAATGTCCTTAGGGCTAAGTGGACAGGTATTACAAAATTAACTCTATGAGTATCACTATAGGATTGAAAGTCATTTTCTTTAGCAAGGTCTTAGTTTCAAACTGGCCAAAACAATTTTGAGCCTAAATTAGGTTTTTAATACAACTATTTTTTTTAAACAGTGAATGTTTGTTAGTTTCATGGCGTTGGTTTTTATGATTCTTAACAAACGCCGTGCTGAGCCTAATTATGGTATCTTTACATAGTATAAAACAAAGTCGCTTCCCACCGTCTGTCCCTCTGTATGTCCGCTTAGATCTTGCAAACTACGCAACGGAATTTAATGCCGTTTTCATCAATAGATAGAGCTCAAAAGGAAAGTTGTTATGTATAATAAAATCTTTTATGTGCGATTGAAAAAACAGAAAATGACTTCAACGAGTACTAAATCCACAGAACAGAAAAAACAGTAGAAGTGTCAAGTGGGCGTGTAACGTGTGGCATAGTTATGCGGAGTTCCGCATAACCTACCATACATTTGCCGCGATCGCTTATTTCAATATTTCGATATTTCTAAAATAGGAAATAAATCCAGAAGCATGCCTTATTGTGCTATTTTGGAGTGTAAAAACGATAGCCGCACCAAAAACATTTTCCATGGTGGCGTGTTGTTTTTATGATAGTTTGAGTATTGGCGACAACAGGTCTGATACTAAGCGAAGCTCATGCCACTTCCACTGTTTTTTCTATTCCGTGACTAAATCACATGCGTCCTTTACTACGTACCAATTGCAACCTCGTTACTAACATGCTAGGGTTAAATCTGCTTTGGCTATAAAATTAGAGATACCGCTCTTTGGTCTAGGAGGGCAGATAACTTAGGCCAATTATTTCCAGTTCTAATTTGAAATATGAACGTAGATATGACCGGATAAAACCAGTTTTCGTCCACTTGAGCTCTGTAGGCAAGATATTTGTAAACAGCTTGCCGCGGTGGCAACGGTAAGGGCCTAACTCATGACAGCTCTCAAATGATTCTATAACGTCATTCGAAAAACATTGACATAGTATTGACTGGGAATATTGAAAAAGTTCTACAATATGGTTGTGTTTTGTAAGACTTTTATTTCGCATGATGACAAGAAATGGACGTGATGGTTAATATTATGTCAATGTTATTTTTATTTATTATTTGTCAACACGTTTTTACTCTTATTTATAATGAAAATATACTTGAATTTACATTTATGAGCGACATGTTTTTTATATCAAACGGAACAATTTATACACCTAGGGATAATGAAAACAGGCCACTTTACGTACAAATTTGTGCATACAGTGCTCCGTTTTCGTTGCTGCTGAGTGTATGTGTGTATATAGATATCATTTTTGTGTGGCAACTTAACATATCCATTGCTAGCAATGCTACAACTGTTACGCTGTAACTTGTAGTAGAAGTTGTCCGCTATGCAGTAAGAATCTGCTACGAATAGTGAATGCAATTTAACCGGTTATTAACAGTTTTTGTATTAAAATAACCGGTTAAAACTGGTTATATCCGGTTATTTGCATTCCCTAGCTACGAACTGTGGACCCAAATATCAGGGGCCCGTTTATCAAACGCTTGTAACTTGTATTACAAGCGGAAACCTCTTTTCAACAGTATGTATTAAAAAGAGACTTCCACTTATATTACAAGTTAAAGCTTTTGTTAAACAGGCCCCAGCTCTAAATGGGTTTCACGCAATCCCGGTTAGGATATTAACTACCCTTTTCAATATAGTCCATAAGAAAGGGACAGGAAAAGTGAACTGTAATACCTCAACTTGTAAATTCAAGTAAATATGTCATTAAAGTTAATTTATTTTTCTTTTTAGAACTTCACTGTACAATATAAAAGCTGTCACTGTCATTTTAGAGATAGTATAATACTTGACGTTGTGATATGTCAAGAGGCAAATTACATTTGTCCTTATCACACTTTATATATCAGAGAAGGACAGGTGCTGTTCTCAAACGATTTGTAGAAATAATTTCAAATGTATCAGTCATTTCGATTTTTAATTTATTTTTAGAACTTATTTATTTTCGTTCTTTTACTTCATGTCGATCTAAATTAGTACTTATTGTTCAGATTTTAGACCGCTTTTTTGGATCTCATGATGGATGTATGGAAATGTAACCCGATAAAGTTCAATCCACTCTGTTTTGAATACATCTATATGTTTAAAGTGTTCAATGTTATTTAAACTTATTATTACCTCTTAATATATAGTGAACGGCCAAAATATAGTAGCTTCCATTTTTTAATACACTTACCTTTTATCAAGATAGTAGCGCTTGTAGGTATTTTAGGTAGTTTTTGTTTGTCTATCTGAAGATATTTAAGTGCGTTTTTTGTGAGTATACTAGTTTTTTGTAGGCGATTTTCATCCAAGTTGTATGGGCATTGCTTGGGCCGTTCTAGAGGTGCCTTTAAAAGCAAGGGATGTATTACGTTTTTAAATTTAAACTATATACGCCGTATAGTGGTTAATACATTTTATATATTTTAAATTTACTTTGTTATTAAAACTATATATGAGGCTGTATGAGACTCTT
Organism: Acleris cristana; assembly: GCA_948252455.1. Lineage (NCBI taxonomy): Eukaryota > Metazoa > Arthropoda > Insecta > Lepidoptera > Tortricidae > Acleris > Acleris cristana. The sequence continues at coordinate 4,009,179 of OX411799.1, forward strand.
GGTCAAACGTTTAAATATTTTGAACACTTTGACGTGATTTTATTATGATTTGCTAATTGTATATTTCTAACTAACAATTTGGTTAATTTTTGTATCTCATACTATGCAGTCATGAACACAAATTATTTTAGATCGGATAGGTTAGAAAAATTACAACTTCAAATCTTGGTTTTGAAGGGTTTTTGTTTAACAATGATGACAGTATAAATTGTATTTTCAACGTTAACTATCTTAAAAAATACTTACAAAGGTAAAGTTTGTATTGTATGCATACTTACATAAGTCCAAGTCTTAAAATTGTTGTACCTTGTCACTGTAACGTTGAGTATAAATAGCCCTACAAAACGTCAAACGAGTAAGAGCGACAAAGTACAAAAATAATCAGACTTACTTACCATTCCCAATATTCAATTTACAGTTAAAGATATACTTGTATTATCTTAATTAATACATTCTGGCAAGTGACATGATTTTTAAGTCTGGTTAATAAAATTCAAGTTCCAGACAATGAAAAGAATAGAACTATAGAATTCTTATATCTCTGTCCCATTCACTCTCTAGAACTTGACAGCTTGTGACAATTATACCCTCAGTAAGACAAGATATTAAATATTGGGAATTTCCAATCAAACTGCAGGTTTTATTCAATCAAGCCGGCGGAAACTTAATAAATAATACACAAAGCTACTTGTACTAGTTTTTTAATATTTGCCAAGTTTAAACTACACTCAATTTTACTGCCAATATAATATGATGGATATTTGTAGCGACAGGTTCTGTTTGGCGACGTGAGCGCTACTAGCGGGCAAAATTTGAACTAAACTAAATAATTTCGCCTTTGTTTTTGACATATTTGTACTTAAAATCCACTTAAAAATATTGCTAGTGTTGTCGCTGTTTAAACGTCTGTCTGTCTTTAGAATGAGACGGTATGAGGCCTCGGGTCGTTCAACATGAGTAAGGTATAGTCCGAGATGTATGTATGTGACCTAATTGATACGAATGATTTACGTTGTGTGCATCGGTTGGTTTTAACTATAAATGAATATATAAATTATATACGAATAAATAAATAATTTTGGAAGCACTCTTTTTTGTTTGATTTTATAAAAATATAAGTTAACTAGAGGACGCCCGCGACTTCGTACGCGTAGAATTAGTTTCCCGCTACTCCCCCCATTTCTTCCTGTTGGGGGTCGATTTTCGGAAAATCCTTTCTTAGTGCTCACTTACATAATGAAAGGACAGTCAGGTTTGCCTTTTATATATGGGCATTTTCACTTAAAAGTGTACCCCCCGTTTTAATGGTGTCCTTCAAGTTTAACAATTTGTTACTGCTTTAAATATTGATTTTTAATGATTTAAATGATGCAGACATATAGTAAGTTTTTTTAACAATAATTTCGCAAAAATTGCACGTTAAAAATACGAATTATTTAATTATATTAAAAGTATGAAGCAGCGAGGGTAGCAGTTTTGCCCGAGTCGTCTCGGGCAGCAGCGGCGCGTAGCAGCTGACGCGCGCGTGCGGCGCTGCAACGCGTTACTTTTTGGTGTGCCGGGTTGCATTTGTTTTGTTGTTTTACAACTCCCTGACGCCACGCGACACTACGCGCTGCTGCTGCCACGCGTTTGGTGTGCCGGAGCCTTTAGTTGCACATTTACAGTACGGGTACCTAAAGCAAATTTGACCCTATTACGTTAAGGTCGCTTAGTAATTGCCAATAGCGTCATTATGAATTATATTGGGATCACATCAACCACATCTATAATATGATTTGATGAAATTGAGCATTAAACTTGTGATTAAACGAATATCGTATGGTTAGGGTCAGAACACAGATGGTCAGAAGTACATCACGTGGTAAATATTGTTTACAGCGACATCTAGATGGTACCATGCAAACATGAACAAGATGGAGAAAATAGTTTTCAAATTAAACGCTAGATGGCTCTATTATCAACTGCCATACATTGACTTAATATTGTATGAAAGTTGCATCGCGCTTACGAAGTTTTGAAAACTTTTAGTATATATAGAATTTGATTCGTTTTGTAAGTGTACTTGCTTCGGCAGTACATATACTAAAATTGGAACGATACAGAGAAGATTAGCATGGCCCCTGCGCAAGGATGACACGCAAAATCGTGAAGCGTTCCACATTTTTTGGACAATTTTATATTCTGAATTAACTCAACATTAAATATTTAGAATTTAGAACTCGGATTTGGTAATTTTGACATTAGTTAAGTAAAGCCGGCCATCCACGTTACGGTCCACCGGAGAGGTTACCTGCGCAGGCGACCGGAGGACACGGCACACACGCACAGTTTTTGGTTTTGCTCCGGTCGCCTGCACAGGTTGACCTCTTCGGTAACCGTAACGTGTATGGTCGGCTTAAGGTGGGTACCAAATTAAAGTTCGCGACTATACAAACACCCAATAATCTCTGACTGAAACAAAAATAATCGCGCTCTATCGCTCCCCTCAGCTTATATACAGGGTGTCCCAAAAGTACCACGCCACAGTGACACCGGAGGTAGGTCAGCTCAAGAGGAACCTAACCAGCCTAACATGACCTCAGTAAAATGACTTTATTTTTTTCAAATTGCTAGACCAATTGCAAATTAAAATTAAATTGGTCTAGCAATTTGAAAAAAATAAAGTCATTTTACTGAGGTCATGTTAGGCTGGTTAGGTTCCTCTTGAGCTGACCTACCTCCGGTGTCACTGTGGCGTGGTACTTTTGGGACACCCTGTATTAGCGCATACCGGGGAGGCGAGCCCGAGACTGTCTAATCAAGTATCAAATTACTTGTGCATATTGTTTCCATGACGCTTACTGCCACGAACTACCGTCAGCATGTCCAATATCCGGAAAAAACGCAAAGTTATTCATAGCTAGGTATAACGGATTTTTATTTTGAAGTATCCTAAAATAAAAATAGTAAATTTATTTAGAACTGTGGGCCTATCCGTGTTTATCGCTTGACAAAACGGTAATAAAACATTTGACACTTTCTGACAAGTACATACATATAAGTGTGAGAGTGACGGATGTTTGATCCACGTTTAGTCACCCAAGAAACACGGCAATAATAAGCCCTCTAAAATAAAGACAAACCTACAGATAGGTTTTAATTTTAAGTAACATAAAATTGTAAGTAATTTTAAGACAGAAAATACGGAGACATTTGAAATGTCATCTTCGCGACAAGATAGAGTTAGGTACATCAATTTCGTAGAAGATGCAACCAAGAAGGTCGCTAGTGTCGCTACTACATGTAGTATGACTAAGTAGTTCGCATATCACATCAAGAACATAAATAAGTAGTTTGTTGTTTTATAATATTTAATATTTGAGGGCTTGAACAGCATTGATAATAACACCTGGTTTAATACCTGCAAGCATGTAGAAAAAAATGAAAAGGAATAAGTACATGAAGTATTTTGATTACGACTTCGAGTTTGTGATTAATGTAGGCGAATCAAGTGACAGCGATACCGAAGAGTTTGAAAGGGGCAGTGACAGTAATAGTGACAGTAATAATGACAGTTTATACGAAGAAGATTAAGTGGTTCATCCTGTTGTGGCATAGTTTTTAATAAGATAACCTAACCTAACCTAACCTACTTTTCTGGTAGCAGCAAGTATGTCAAGTAAGTTTCGTTCAATCGATAAACCTACCCTACTTTCTAGTAGCTTGTTCCTCAATTCCTCACGGATCCGCTCATCATGGATCATCACCTCGGAAGTAAACTCAGTCAAACAAAACAAAAAAAGATTTTTTGAAATCGGACCATAATTGATGGAGAAATCAAATAGGTCAAACTGAGAACCTCCTTTTTTGAAGTCGGTTTAATAGTATTTTATGTAACTGATACATAAAGAGGGTCCTTAAAATACGAGTGTGGTTTTATGAAACGAGCTGAAGGCGAGTTTCATAATAAGATCACACGAGTGTTTTAAGGCCTAATTATGTACAGTTGCATACATTACTTTATCTACACACATATTATAAGTACTCTAAGATGCGTTCAGTAGGCGGCAAAACAAACAAATGGCGGCAAAGCTACCTAACCTGTGTCACGAATATGAATGTTTTTTTTTAAATCATAGACAAACTAACAAAGTCCCTATTCTAATGTCATTCGAAATCAAAATGGCGTACGACACTTTACTTAAAGTATACCGAGTCGACGTTCAACTGATACTAGAATTGGCCCCCTGTTTGAATTGTGTTGGTTTTGGAAGATGTTCCAAATTTGAACAACATTACTTTATCAAAAGTTGTATCGTAATTTTAACTTTTCATTACAGCTACAGATAAGAAAACATATCATAGTAAAATTGTATCTTGTAATGCTGGTCATTGTCTACGGATTCTGAACGCATTATAGAGGACTTATGATATGAGTGTAGATAAAATACTTAATTGCATTATTTCTTATCATTATTTGCTAGAGGGTTTGCGACAGTATAATAAGTATAATGTGTCCAATACTTCTCTTTATATTTTATGCTTACCATACCCGCTCTCGCTGTCACGCACACTTTGACACGTATACAGATATGTGTTTGTTTACCACAAGTAAAGCCAACCTATGTCAAAGACATCAAAGTATCAATCAGTCAACCCTACTGGCATTCATAGGGTCGACTTGCCAAAATTTTTCAAATACTTGAATCCTAATGAATCAACGTTATAGCAGACTTATATTATCGGGGTTAGACAAACGATTGCGTGATTTAAAATACACGCAGAGCCATCTACCGGCAGAGGGTGACTTCAAGCTGTTTAACAGTGGACGCAATTTCAATGAAAGTATGAATATCATTTGATTTGCCCATCCTCCATGCTTCACCAGTCGCCGCTGGGTCTGAATTATAGATATTGAAATAATTTTGTGCATAAAACAGTTCAACGTGGAAAACTCCGACATAAGCTTTATTAAGCTCCGCTTTGTTTCAAAAACTACTTCAGGAAAAAAACCCTTAAAATAATACATGTGCTAGATAGAAAATAAGTTACTTATTAGGTACCAAGAAATGCTCTAACGCTTATGGTTTTCGGAAAAATCAATTAGTTGGTAAATGTAATCATAGATAGGTATATAGCTAACTAAATAAATAATATGTAAACTCTTTATTGCACAAACAGAAAATATCAAACTAAAAAAAGAAACAGAAACACAAAAGGTATGTACAGAGGCGGACTTGTCCGTTTAACACGAAATAAAAATAAATAATGACTGTTCTACCGCGTTAAACGGCGGCGTATGAAATTGTTAAACGGCTACTTCTTTATTAATTGTTTTTATTTATTTAACAGTATACACAGATGATTCTAGCTAGACCATTAAGAAAGTGGTTATGTACGCCATCTGTTGTCCAGTAGACGTACTACTGACAGAACGGTAAACTAGTATTATGGTCAGGGTATTGATTTTCTCAAAAGCAAAGGTGAGCGAATGCAGAGTGAAGTCCAAGCAGCGGCGAGTTTAAGTAGTCCCGCCAGAGCGAGCAAAACACATAATTATTAGCGCGTGCATTCTCAATTAGGCAGCCTTATACGTTCGAGAAGCCATGCTGCCAAATTGATAACACGCGCTAAATTGTGTTTTGTTCGTTTTGACGGGACTACTTAAACTCGCCGCTTGGACATCACTCCTGCGTTCGCTCACCTTTGCTTATGAGAGAATCATTACCCAGTTCACACCGAGACGCGACGCGACGCGACGCGACGCGACGCGACGATACTAGAAGAGGCCAGTGACTTCGCGTATTCTTAATTCTCACAATGAAATGTGTACTATTGGTGTAGTAAATGAAGTATTATTTTGAGTCGCTCTATTAAAAATGTGCGCGCAGTGTCGCCACAAAATAGATAGGTACAGAAGTCAATCACATGTATCTACTTCCCTTTTCATACCTACGCTCGGCGGTCGCTCTATGGTTGTCAACTATGGCTTATGTTATGCACAAAAAACTATCGTGGTAGTGGCACTCGTAAGTATCTAGTTGTTTGATTTATCGTTGAGAATTAAACGGGAAGAATGTAAATATAAATTATAATAACTAAAATATTTTTATTTTAATGTCATTGTTATGTTATTACAAATTTGATTATCGAAAATCCCTAATTACTTCTAAACGGATTACCTTAGTTACACAATTTATATTGCCCTATCCGTTTTAGACCTAAACCTGTCGAATGACACTAAAAACAACACAATATCTACACAAACAAAAAAACATGTTTTCAACTTAAGTACGTAAGGTGGCGTGAATTTACCTTACAAAAATTTAGTTTCTTCGTTTATACTGATTCAAAATAATAATATTGAATTTAAACAACCGTCCACTGAACAATTATAATTAAAAAAAAAAATTGCTCCATTATTGCACAAAAAATTCGCACTGGTCCCAACCGGTCCGAAATGTCGTGTCCGTGAGCAGTGTCTATGTGTGCGTTGCTCGAGCGCACTTTGTATGTAGATTGATTTCTGTTCCTATCTATTTTGTGGTGTCGCGTCGCGTCGCGTCTCGGTGTGATTTGACCCTTATGGTGACGAAGTCGCCAATTTTAAATCAATTATAGTAAGTATCCTTCATTGGTATTATCAATACCTTGATATCGACTTTGTTACACTCCTATCTGTCCGTCTGCCCGTGTGTCCATCTGTCCGTCTGTCCGTCTGTCCGTCTGTCCGTCTGTCCGTCTGTCCGTCTGTCCGTCGGTCTGTCAAGACACTTTTTCTCAGGAATGGCTCACTTAATCAAGGTGTAATTTAGAATAGATATAGTTTTAAAACTGGTTTTTCTATTTTCATATATAAACTTATCCAATGGCACCTTCACATTCACCATCACCTTATTATTTAGATTCTAAAATAATTTGAAATTGGTTGTGTACGCCATCTGTTGTCCAGTAGACGTACCACTGAAAGAACTGTAAACTACTATTATGGCAAATATTTTGCAAATTTTAAATCAATTATAGTATCCTGCATCGAAAGAATCAATACCTTGATATCGAATTGGTCACACCCGTATCACAGGTTGGTTGTTTGGTTGGTCATTAGCGCTATCTACCGTCCGATAGCTGAAACGTGTCCTAGTTAAGTTTAAACTAGTTTTTCTATTGAACGCTAGGTGGCATTAATGATATTCAGAATCAAAGTTTTCATATGAATTTTTATGTTTGTTTGTGCAGTCGGCCTTATAAGACGCTGAACACTTTTGTACCTTGTCGCTTTAACGCCTTTGACAGATTAGTGCAGCAGTTCAAACATGACGTTAAAGTGACAAAACACTAAAGTGTGCAGCTTCTTATAAGGCTGACCGTATTAATAGAGGGGCTTATTATTTAGATTCTAAAACATTAAGAAATTGGTTATACACGCCATTATGTTGTCCAGAAGACGTACCACTGAAAGAACGGTAAACTAGTAAGTATTTTGGTTATTTTACCAACCACGATTACCCTGGCTTTGCTTTTTGCAGTAGTCGTTTAACAATTTCATATGCCTTTTAGCCACGATGTAGAAGTAATATGGTAGAAAAGTACCTAATTATAAAATAGATTTTGTTAGCTACTTGACTCAAAGAGATTAAATAATAGGCTTCTAGAGGGGCTTTTAGCTTTTAAAAGTAATTGGGGGAAAAGAAAGGTGATATGATAACGCTTATCAAATTATCACGTTTAAATTTCAGTAGGTAAAAAGATTTTAGAAGAAAATGACTTAACGAGAAATATAATGGTACGGAAACCTCAATGCTCGAGTCCGACTCGCACTTGACCGGTTTTTATAAATTATGATCAATCAATCAATCATTTATTTGCGAAAATACAGTCTTTAAATAGGTCTTACATTTTAAATTGTACATTGCATTCACCAACAAGTAGGTATGCAAATTTTTATAATAACCCTAAAATTAGTTTTGCCATTACATTAACATATTTTTATAGGTACTAGATTAAGTACTACATTTTATTAATAATTATATTTCAATTCAATTTACCTACATGTCAAAAACTCATTTACAGTGGAATAACAGTGTTTCAGAAGCCACTTGGTCAGATAATATAATATAGTGTTCAAAAGTAGGTATTGTTAGGATGCCCTTTAATGTCATCAGGTAAATTATTAAAAATAACTATACACATATTGTATGCGTTTCTTTTGTATAAGTCCTTATGTACAGGGGGCTTGTACAACTAATTCATGATTTTGGGCCTTGTCTGCCTCTGGTAAGCCTCACTGGGCTTTTTGAAATTCTCTGGGTTTGTTTTGACCAAAACGCACACCTCCCTGATGTACATACAAGCTAAAGGCAGTAAATCTAATTGTTTAAATAATGGTTTGCAGCCGTCAACCGACCAAGAATTACAAATATCGCGAACACATTTTTTTTGTATGCGGAAGACTCTGCCAACTTCCACTGAGTTATCCCATAGCAGCAGTCCATACCTAATACCGATGAAACATAACCGTGGTAGGCTGTTAAAGCTGCCTTCGTGGACACAACTTGCTTCAGTCTTCTTAGAGCTAATATAAACCCATTAAATCTATTATACACTTGGACTATGTACTCCTTCCAGTTTAAGTGTTTATCGAACTAAGAATTTAATTGAATCTAATCTACCTTATCTATGTTATTACATTCATAAGTTACATTACGAGTCATAGCATTAGAATTATAGGAGACATTTTGCATGATGCTTATTTGATATGTCAGATCTCATATTACAAACCCTTCAAATACCTATTATGTGTAGGAAACTATCAAGTCTTATAGAGGAAATTGGTTTCGTTTTATTGCCTCTTGTGTACTTTAATCATATACAAGGTGACAGATAACTCGACCTATTCCATGAAAGGGGTTATACGAGGGGTGATCAATAAGTTTTTATTGATGATGATATTATTTAAATTAGAGAAAATAATAATTTACATTATTAATTTGTTTTTCTGTGATAGCTAAACAAAAAACATCTGTAGTTTTTAATTATTTGGAGCGGTGATGAGAAAGTTCTGATGCCCTTATAAAAAAATATGTTATTGAAAATGAAACCTTGGTTTATCATTATAATTAAAAGGATAAACGAGTTTGGTTTGCAGTGGACTTTTTTACTTCCAGCTCGGTCACCAAAATGTAGGGAGGCTTTTTCGGCCTTTTTCGGGATTATTGAGGCCTACAACTAAATACTGTGATATTTAGCTTTTAGCAAATATCAAATAACCTAGGAGAATTAAAAAACATTATTCTGGTAAGTATATAATTATGGAAAAAAGTATCAAAAAAACGGATGAAAAAAATTTACGAATTTTCGGCAGGAATTCTGCTTCTGAGACATCTAATTCACAAGGGTGCTGCTCTCCGACCTAAGTTCAGTAATGATTACCGCTCCCCCTGTTATTTAGCCCTAACTTTTGACTACTACCTCTCATTAACCAATGTTCAAAAACAACTACATAAAAATCACAAGCTCATGATGACTTAGTGAAGGTACAAAATTTGACCTCCAAAAGAAAAAATATTTTTATAGGGGTTAAATAAAACATTTAAATGACGTTAATAAATGTTTGCAAATATAGAAAGTGTGCATATTCCAATTAAAATATAATGAGTTACATATCTCCTATTTTTTATACCGATTCTAAAAACTTATTGATCACCCCTCGTACTAGAGCTTATTTGCAAATTAGCTCTAGTATAACCCCTTTCAAGAAATAGGTCGAGTTACCTGTCACAATGTAGACTTATTAGACTTATGCTATAAAACGGGTCCACCACATTGAAAAAAAATATGAAATTTTGCAAACCTTTGGACGCTGTATCTTAGAAACTATTCCGTTTCTCGTAGTCTAAGGACTCTAAGGCAACGCTTGACGCGCCTTGTACCGATATGGTAATTTTGACCATATCGAGGCGTCACGAACCACGCCCCCATAACATATCTCCCTTGTTACTGTGATCTGAGGGTTAAAATGATCCATACACAATTCTTGAATTGAAAAAAGTTAGTTTTTAAGGTTCCGTACCAAAATGGTAAAAAAGGAACCCTTATGGTGAGACTTCGTTGTCTGTCTGTCTGTCTGTATGTCACAGAAGGTTTTCATAGCAACTACAAATGCTATCAACTTGAAATTTGGCATAGTTGTACAACTTGCTTGCCCCCATCTGTTTATAGTAAAAAAAATATGAAATTAATTTTATAAATAATTTAAAAGGGGTCTAGAATGGTGGTTGAAAAATGAAAGTGGTTCGATTACAGCAAATGGGATGTCATATGAAAGGTCTTAATTTGCACATTTCAAAACTATTTTTTTTTTAATTTTCTGTGGTATTCTTTTTGATTTATAGCCAAAATGTACAAAAAATGACCGTTCCCCCCACCTTATCTCCGAAATTTATTAATCAAAAAATATGAAAAAAATCCTGACGTATAGATAATTACTTATATTTTATGGCAAAAATAAAATGAAGTGTTCATTATTTACAGTTTTTGAGATATATCAAAAAAACCAAGAAAATCTGCATTAAAATTTAGGATCGTTAAAATGGACCTTATTGCCTAGAAAATAAAGCTCTAAACAAATGAGTATTTTCTTTTGCGATTACCAAGCATCTTCAATACGGAACCCTCGGTGCGCGAGTCCGACTCGCACTTGACCGGTTTTTTATTTAATCTTTCTTCGCCCGGTGAAACGAGTCTACCTACTCCAAATACACCGCGCTGATTTCGCGTCCTGATCCCGATACCTACCTACGTGTAAAGACTCGGTACGCATTGACGTCCAAGCTAAAACCTATTCCAAAAACCTATTCCAGTATATACGTCTCACCTCTAACACAGCTACATGAAGTACTAAAAAGTGAATGAATGAAATTAATGTAAATAAAAACACATTTATATGTATTTTAATAGGTATAAAAAACCGAAAAAATGCTTTTATAAACTAGGTACCTATAGTCACTTGGTATCTCTTCATCTGATTGATTCGTTAAGATTGATTAAAAGGGTATGTTTTTCGGATAAATCATAAATCTTAGGTTCCATTAACCAGTACCTATCTTCTTTATTCTTTTTCTTGGGGTTTTGTGATAATATTGTGAAACGTCTCTTTGTCTTCTTCAATATTTTTTTTTCATGTATTGAGGAAACTAACAATCACATCAAAGAGGTAATAGGGTGACGGCACCAATGTTGGACACTTTTAGCTGAAGGCACCAATAATGGACACTTAACTCTTAATTAAAAGGTCATAAGGTTATAAATTGACTGTCTCAAAATAAATGAATAACCCTTATCTTCTATACCATAAGAATCAAGTGTCCATTATTGGTCCTTGTTCATTACGGTGCCATCACCCTACTAAGGTTTTAACAATAACAGGTTAGTAAACGTGTGATCAACACCGTTTACCACAGATTAAAATTTCTTCGTCTAATTTTCTCACTACGCTGTTAAATGTGAACTCAGTAGGTATTACTGTACTTCAGTAACTTTAGTCAACATTGTGCTTGCGTCAAATCCGGTAGTTCTGATTTTTTGCTGACTTGTTTATGATGTTGGCCCAATGAATAATCCAAGTTTGTGACCTCGAGCGCCGAACGCAACTTTGTCAAAATTAAAAAACCCGCATCTCAGTGCTGGTGGCCGATTTTTGACTTTCAAGCGCTCGAAAGCTGTAGAATTAATTGAAAACGAATGGTATGGACTAGGGAATGCAATTTAACCGGTTATTAACCGTTTTTGTATGAAAATAACCGGTTAAAAGCGGTTATAACCGGTTATTTGCATTCCCTAGTATGGACCACTCGTCTTTAAATTATCTATCGCTCGTAATTTAAAAATTACAGTTTTACAGATTTTGCTCACTTCCGAGTGAAAATTTCGAGCGCTCGAAAGTCAAAAATCGGCCCCCTAGTAGACATGTGTAAGTAATGCGAGAATATCACAAATTCACAAGTGACATATCACTTGACCGCGTAATGCCATATTACACTTTACTCATTACGCGAAAGAAACAAGCATCACGCTAAACATCACTCGTTGCGATATATTACCCGAGGGAGACGACCGATCGGCTCTCATTCAATCTCAACGCGATGAAAGAGATGGTTTGATATCACATACCGCGCGTAATATAAGTAATGCCATGTAATGCTATGCCATTCCGCGTGCGAGCGAAAAGTGCGGGTGTTACTTCTCGGTCGTCGGTCGGTCCGACTACAATGTTCAGCAACGGGTGATGTTTCGAGTGATGTGATATCACATTGTAATATCACGTTTCTGGAGATGTAATGAAATATGGCATTACTTTTCAAAGCACTGTTTTGCGCATTGTACCCCCTAGGTACGTCTCACTCACCTCTAAGCTGTGTGTGTGTGTGTGTGGGTGTGCGTGCGTGCGTGTCTGTGTGTGTGTGTGTGTGTGTGTGTGTGTACTCAACTCAAGTCATTCACCACAACCTATCAACCTTTATCAAATTATCAGTCAACCCTACTGGCATTCATAGGGCCGACTTGCCAAAATTATGTAATAATTAATATTTTAATGTTTGTGATACATTTTTTTTATCTAGAAGGGCGTATTTCAGAGTTGATTTTTATAACAGACTTATGTTATCGGGGTTGGACAAACGGTTGCGCGATTTAAAGTACACGCAGAGCCATCTACCGGCAGAGGGTGACTTCAAGCTGTTGAACAGTGGACGCAATTTCAATGAAAGTATGAATATCATTTTGATTTGCCCATCCTCCATGCTTCACCAGTCGCCGCTGGGTCTGAATTATTGATATTGAAATAATTTTAAAAGCACTAACTGCTTTGTTTTGCATGTTATCTGTATATTGTGCATAAAACAGTTCAACGTGGAAAACTCCGACATAAGCTTTATTAAGCTCCTCATATCAATACCTTGATATCGACTTTGTTACACTCCTATCACAGGGGCTCTACTTTGAAATCAGCAATTCGAACTTCGGATCGCCCCGTCACTTTCTTGCGAATTCGTGACGCGTCGAGAGCAACAGGGATAGCAATAGACGAAGTTCGAAAAAATTACGGATTTCAAAGTAGAGCCTCAGGTTGGTTGGTTGGTCATTAGCGCTATCTACCGTCCGATAGCTGAAACATTTCCCAGTTAAGTTTAAAACTAGTTTTTCTATTGAACGCTAGGTGGCATTAATGATATTCAGAATCAAAGTTTTCGTATGAATACTTTTCCAATGGCCCCTCTATTACCTTATTATTTAGATTATAAAACATTAAGAAATTGATTATATACGCCATCTGTGGCCAGTTTCACGAAGTTACAAGTTACAATTTCACAAGTGTAAACTTGATCAAAAAAGTCATTACAAGAATTCGCAAATAAATGATTGATGGATTGATCGATTGAGCGTTTCACGAAGCTACTTCAATACAATTTTGTAAAATTCAAGTTACTTTAGGAATTGCTTCAATCGAACCAACGATTCACGAACATTTTGTTACGAGTACATTGTCATCTTGTAAATTGTCCAGCTAAGTAAACTTGTTAATTTGTTAGTTAAAGTTGTTAGAGGTACAGTCACCAGCAATAATATACTATCCAACATTGCGCTTAAAAGTATCTGACACGCTCTTATACCTCTAGCAATAAAGACGTGTCAGATATTTTTGCGGCCAAAGTTGGATAGTATATTATTGCTGGTGACTGTACATAGAAAACACCCAATAGACTCTGAAACGAATACTCGCGCTCATTACACTAATATTAGCGCATACTGGGAATCGAACCCGCGACCGCTAGCTTCGTAGGCAGGGTCACTACCAACTAGGCTAACTGCGTCATCAAAGGCAATGACTTGACTAGGTATCAACCGTACTGGTATTCGTAGGGTTGAACAAAAAAAAATGTACGCAAGTATTCTGGAAGCCGTTACACAAGAGTGCATCTACTTATAAAGTCGACCTAACAGGCATTGATGATCATTCTTATCTTATGTACTTACTTATGTATAATTAAATGCTTAAGTAATACAGAGAACACCCAATAGACTCTGAAACAATACGTAGGTACCGGGAACGAACCCGGGACCGTTAGCTTCGTGGGCAGGGTCACTGTCAACTAGGGTTGCCACCTTTTTTTTGAAGAAATATAGTATTTTTCTCCGAACCTTGCCAAAATATAGTACTTTTGGGAAATTTTGGAAAAAAAATAGTACACATTCATTCATTTATCATGTTAAACATTATATACAAATTACAATCCTATATCACAACGCGTCACTACGGGTACGTTCCAATTTAGGCGATGTTTATACAAAAAAGTGCAGCAGTGGAGTTAGCAATGAAAATATAGTATTTTTCATACTATATTATATTTCTATAATATACAGTATGTAAACTAACTAAAACCATCTCTTTAAACCAGTTGATAGCCAAGTCGAGTTAAGTGTTTTAACACATGTTTTGCTAGTACGGGTCGAATATTTTTAATTTTATCATTGTTTAAAAATTATAAACACAATACAATACAATACAATACAAATACTCTTTATTGAACACCAGAAAACAAAACAAGGAACAGTACATTTGAATAACATATATGTATACAACAGGCGGTCTTACCGCTAAATAGCGATCTCTTCCAGACAACCTTGGACAGAGAAATAATAAGACAAAAATACATGGCAGGCGGTGTAAACTAATTCCTTCAGAACTCAAACTAAACTACAAGAAACACTTTTGTTATAATAAAATCTACTTATACATATTTATATAAACTACATATAAATACACACATACCTCATGTAAATGAGGTAAACTACATACCAAATACACACTAAATACCTACATATTATAATATATACAATAATATATATCTATATAATATACACATACATAAATTCCAGAAATCAGCCAAACAAAGATAACACACAAGGTCATAGGATAGTAAAAATAAAAGTAAAGGAAAACATAGTAAAACTACGGAAGCGATAGATAGTGGTCCTATAGCTTGCTTTTAAAAATGCTAATAGACTGAGCACGCCTTACTTCTACAGGCAAAGCGTTCCATAGCCTTATAGCCTGGATTGTGAAAGAATTGGAGTAAAACTTAGAGGAAGAAAAAGGGACTGACAAAAGAAGGTTTTGGGAAGCTCTAACAGAATTAAAATAATTGAAACGTTCCTTAAGGTAACGCGGGGTTGCAGGGTTGAAAAGTATGCTGAAGAGGAGATTTAAAATATGAAAGTTACGACGAGCACGGATTGGGAGCCACTTGAGCTGATTGCGAAAAATGGAGACGTGGTCATACTTGCGTAACCCAAATATGAACCGTATGCACAAATTTTGAATACGCTCAAGCTTATTAAGTTGCTCCTCAGTAAGGTCCAAATAGCACACGTCAGCATAATCTAAAATAGGAAGCAGTAAAGTAAACACTTACCTTTTTCAAAGTCGGTTAACCCTAAAAGTATCACCCTATGTGTAATGTTTACGTCGTGACAGATTTATGTCATTCAAATTTCACTGGTGTCACTTTATTGTCAATTATAAGGGCGATTACCAGACTGCGTGACAATGAAAGAGCGGTTCCGCTCAGTACCGGATAGTAGTAGTAGTAGTGGTGGGCCTCGTCCTCGTATTGACATCAGAACGGAAAAAAGGATCTACAACCATTTTACAGAAAATCTTGGCTTCAGCACTAGAAAAGCGGGGAGTTGTATGACATGGTACATTTGCTGAACCCCACACCTCTAGACTATTTCTTCTGGGGATGGGTGAAACAGTTAGTATTTAAAAAAAGTGTCAAGAACGGAGGAAGAAATGAGGCTGCGGATTGTACGAGCTTCGAACATAATCAAGCGACGTGCCCGGCAAAATCCAGATTTGATGCGTAGCGTTCACTTGAAACAACCATCGTCGCTTGGTTCAAATAACGGCCACATTTGGTCTAATCTACGTCGTATTTAATCGGAAGTGTGCACATAGCCTTACTTTAACTGACATTGAAAATGTTGAACTTGGCCTTGACCTGACAACCAGATGACAAATGTTACAATTGTAAACAAATAATACAGGATGTTATTGAATCATGAATAACTAAAATGATATTTTTTGTATTACAATTATAAATTCTAAAAAACGTTAGAATTTCAATAATTTATATACGAAGACCTTATTTATCGCCTAGACATGCCCGGATTAAAACAAATGGTTTTAGTAAGGTTGCATACTGTATAGTACAATTGACCGCAATATAGTACGATACTATATAATATAGTACAGGTGGCAACCCTACTGTCAACTAGGCTATCGACGTTACGTCAATTAAAACAACTAATCGTGCTCTATCGCTCATTGCAATACACAAATTTTAGCCGCGTACCGACCGGGAGTCCAAGTCCAACTACGAGGCTGTCTAATCAAGTATCAATCATCAACCCTACTGGTATTCATAGAGTTGACAAGCCAAAATTTAAAAAAATTAATTTTTTTATTTCAGATGCAATATTATACGATGATCGTTATAACAAAGTTATGTTATCGGGGTTGGACAAACGGTTGCGTGATTTAAAATACACGCAGAGCCATCTACCGGGAGAGGGTGACTTCAAGCTGTTTAACAGTGGACGCAATTTCAATGAAGGTATGAATATCATTTGATTTGCCCATCCTCCATGCTTCACCAGTCGCCGCTGGGTCTGAATTATTGATATTGAAATAATTTTGTGCATAAAACAGTTCAACGTGGAAAACTCCGACATAAGCTTTATTAAGCTCCGCTTTGTTTCAAAAACTACTGAAGGGAAAAAACCCTTTAAAATAATACATGTGCTAGAAAATAAGTTACTTATTACCAAGAATTGCTCTAACGCTTATGGTTTTCGGAAAAATCAATTAGTTGGTAAATGCAATCATAGATAGGTATATAGCTAACTAAATAAATATGTAGACTCTTTATTGCACAAACATAAAATTTCAAACTAAAAATAGAAACAGAAACACAAAAGCTATGTACAGAGGCGAACTTGTCCGTTTAACACGAAATAATAATAAATAATGACTGTTCTACCGCGTTACTTTAACATCGTGGCTAAAGCGGCGTATGAAATTGTTAAACAACTTCTTCCTTATTATTGTTTTTTATTTATTCAATAATATACACAGATGATTCTAGCTGGAAAATTAAGAAAGTGGTTATATACGCCATCTGTTGTCCAGTAGACGTACCACTAAAAGAACGGTAAACTAGTATCATCTATCTATTTTGTGGTCCCACTCCTATCACAGGGGCTCTACTTTAAAATCAGTAATTCGAACTTCGGATCACCCCGTCACTTTCTTGCAAATTAGTGACGCGTCGAGAGCAAAAGGGATAGCAATAGATGAAGTTCGAATTACGGATTTCAAAGTAGAGCCTCAGGTTGGTTGGCTGGTTGGTTATTAGCGCTCTCTACCGTCCGATAGCTGAAACGTGTCCTAATTTAGTTTAATATTGGTATTTCTATTGAACGCTAGGTGGCACTAATGATTCAAAATCAAAGTTTTCGTATGAAAACTTTTCCAATGGCTCCTCTAGAACCTTATTATTTAATCTCTTTGGGCAGAGTCAAGTAGCTAACAAAGTATATAATTACTTTTCTACCGTCTTACTTACATCATGGCCAAAACAGCATAATGACATTGTTAATCGACTACTTAAGGTACCAAACAAACGTACCAAAGGTAACAAAAAAACAAGGTACAGTCACCCAATAAAAATGTTGAGCATATCTAGAACCTTGTCATTGTGACTACCATTGTTTTTGCCATACTTGTCATTTTGATGTTCAGTTTGAAGTTTATTATGACAGTGCACTAAATTGCTTAACATTTTCGTTGGGGTATTGTACAAACCGTATCATTTTAGCTGCACTAGGTGCAATGCATTGACGCACGATAAGTCCAAAGGCACGTGGGATGAGTACCTGAGGGCTTATTGTCTAACGCACTCGCAATTGCAACCGGCTTCAAAGTGGAGCAATTGTTTTCATTTTGTATGCAGACAAGCCTTCGATTTTCAAAATGAAAACGATCGTGATTGCGAGTGCGTTAGACAATAAGCCCTCTGGGGCCTGAGGGCTTGGTTGCCATTGCGAGTGCGTTAGGCAATAGCCCCTCTGATTTATAAAAATACAAATTACAATTTACAGGTTACAAGTTTCCATTTGACACAACCTCGACCAATGACGACCAGCCATTTGAGCAGTGTTGCTAGTTTAGACCTGTAAAATTGTAACTTGTAGCTTTATAAAACGTGCCCCTGCCTGAGGCCCGTTTCACGAAGCTACAAGTTACAAATTACAAGCGGAAGTCTCTTTCTAACTCCTTTTGCTACAAAGGGAGGTCCGCTTGTAATTTGTAACTTGTAGCTTCGTGAAACGGGCCACTGATGTTAAGTAAGGTATCAACACCACTATGCACGCGGCCACAAAGAAAATTCCTACTGAGTTATTATTCGGTCGCAGAGTTATTGGGTAGTGATTATTTCAAAAGCAAAGGTGAGCGAACGCAGGAGTGAATGTCCAAGCGGCGAGTTTAAGTAGTCCCGTCAAAGCGAACAAAACACATTTCAGCGCGTGTATTCAATTTGGCAGCATGGCTTCTCGAACTTATAAGGCTGCCTAATTGAGAATGCACGCTCTAAAATGTGTTTTGCTCGCTCTGACGGGACTACTTAAACTCGCCGCTTAGACATTCACTCCTGCATTCGCTCACCTTTGCTTTTGAGAGAATCACTACCCTGGTCCGCGCCAAGGCATTCTAAATCAAGTTAAAGGTGATACGAAACAGCGTGATTGATACTGACTTAGCAGAAGTTAGGCAAGAGGCAAAGCGTCATATTAACGAGCAACAAATGAAGGTAAAAACCCGACATGATTGACTGACACATACATTATAATGATAAAAAGTTTAAAGATTGAGATTTAGTAAAAGTTTTACGAGCTATTCCTAGCTTAGAAGGGCAATCTAGGAAATTAGAACCACAGATTAGGGGACACGGGAGTGTTTACCAAATGACAGGGGCTCTACTTTGAAATCCGTAATTCGAACTTCGTCTATTGCTATCCCTTTTGCTCTCGACGCGTCACTAATTTGCAAGAAAGTGACGGGGCGATCTGAAGTTCGAATTACTGATTTCAAAGTAGAGCCCCAGGTACGTTATCGAAGGTACGCCTCACGAAAACGAAAGGAGAATGAGGGTATTTTTTCGGTTAGGGCGCATAACGTCCCACTCGCAGAATGTCCCTTTGTCCCTTTCGCAAAATGTCCCTTTCCTAAGTGTCCCTTACGCAAAATGACCCTTCTGCAAAACAAAAGGTCCCGTTCGCAAAACGTCCCTTCACTTAAATAAAGTCCCGTTCGCAAAACGTCCCTTTCGCAAAATGACCCGTTCGCAAAATGACCCGTTCGCAAAACGTCCCTTTCGCAAAATAACCCGTTCGCAAAACGTTCCTTCCCATGAGAAGACTCCTAGCCTCTACTTTTTTCTAGACGGGACATTTTGCGAATGGGTCATTTCGTAGACGGGACGTCTTGCGATAGGGGCGTTATGCAATGGGGACGTTTTGCGAAAGCGGTGGGACCTTTTAAGAAAGGGACGTTTTGCGAATGGGGTATTTTACATCAGGGACCGTTTGGAGGCAAGACGTTTTGCGAATGGGACGTAATTTTGCTGGAGGGAGTTTTGCGAGTGGGACGTTATGCGCCCTAACCATTTTCAGCTGATAAGATATTTCCATGGCTTAGCTTCAAAAGCGCTAATGACGATATTTCAAGTAGTGATAGGGACGGAAACAAAACGCAAACCCCCTGTGCTTCTGTTAAGTCCATTAGAGAAAAGCTCTTTTACCGAACAATTGTCCTCGCGTGTGATATCCATAAACTTATTTCTCTAAAGCTGGGTCCACATTTGTATCATTTTGCCGATCACGATCACGCGTATCGTATCGAGCTCGCGTATCCTAAGTATGGACGCTCACTTTGGGCACACCGTATCACTACAACCGTCGCGTGAATTGAAAAAGGCATGCTACGATGGTTTGGTCATATGGAAAGGACGGATGAAACAAGATTGACGAAAGAGATATAAAGAGCGAAAGTGAGTGGAAGGGTCGGAAGGGGCCGCCCTAGGCGTACTTTTTCGAATCAAATCGGAGAAATACTGGAAAAGGGCCGAATTTTAAGTACCCGAAACCGACGTGCGTGCATGACTCGATGTATGAATGTGGAAGAAGCGAAAGAGATTGGTCAAGATCGTAGCAGGTGGAAAGATGTGGTCTCTGCCTAGGTACCCCACTGGCAAACAGGCGTGATTTGATGTATGTATGTATGTATTTCCAAAAATAACTTCTTCGTTTTGTATGTTACCTAGTTATCTGTGGTGTGCATAAAACAGTTCAAAGCGGGAAACTCTGACATAAGGCTGTATTAGGGTTCCGTACCAAATACTGAAAAACGGAACCCTTGTAAGTAAGAGTACTTTGTTGTCCGTCTATCCGTCTGTCCGTCTGTCCGTCGGTCTGTCAAGACCCTTTTTCTCAGGAGCGGCTAAAGCAATCAGGCGGTAATTTCGAATAAGTAGCTATAGTAGGTATGTAATGGTCCGAACAAGGCCTCTTTATTAGAATTTTGAATTTTGAAACTAAGTATTCATTCTAGGAGAAAAAGTAATGAGTCTCTGAAAAATAAAGCTGAAAGCTATCATGAGAGGAATCATTTGAAAGCTCACAAACTACATGAAATATTCACATATATTTTGAAGTTTTTAAGTCGATAAATATTGAGATAATGGGGTAATTAGCCAAAAAACACCCTCTTCCCCCCTTTACTTCAGAAATTATTAGAAATTAAATATTACTTAAAGGAAAAAGGACAAAAAATACATCTATTAAAAAAATAAGTTACTTATAAGTACCAGAAATTACTCTAATGTTGATGGTTTTCGGAAAAGTCCTAAAATTAAAGTAACGTACCTACAGAATCAGTTGGTAAATGTTGTCATACAATAAGTGATTTAAAATTTGCGAAATAGTCGCCATAATACTAGTTTACAGTTCTTTAAGTGGTACGTCTACTGGACAACAGATGGCGTACACAACCAATTTCAAGTTATTTTAGAATCGAAATAATAAGGTGATGGTGAGGGTGCCATATCTATTTTCGTATAAAATCGAAAATAGCAAAACCAGTTTAAAAATATATTTATTCTAAATTACAGCTTGATTTCATTCCTAGAAAAAGGGTCTTGAAAGACCGACGGACAAACGGACAGACGGACAGATAGGAGTGTAACCAAGTCGATATCAAGGTATTGATACTATCAATATCAATGAAGGATACTTACTGTATAATTGATTTAAAATTCGCGACTTCGGCACCATAATTCTATATTACCGTTCTGTCAGTGGTACGTCTACTGGACAACAGATGGCGTATATAACCAATTTCTTAATGGTCTAGCTAGAATCATCTGTGTACATTATTGAATAAATAAAAACAATTAATAAAGAAGTAATCGTTTAACAATTTCATACGCCGCTTTAGCCACGATGTTAAAGTAACACGGTAGAGTCATTATTTATTTTTATTTCGTGTTAAAGGGATAAGTCCGCCTCTGTACATAGCTTTGGTGTTTCTGTTTCGTTTTTAGTTTGATATTTTCTGTTTGTGCAATAAAGAGTCTACGCTTTATTTATTTTGTTAGCTACTTATCAAACATTATGGATAGCAAACGCCATCTATGATTACATTTACCAACTAATTATGTACGTTATTCTAATTTTTAGATTTTTCCAAAAACCATAAGCGTGAGAGCAATTCTTTAATTGTTCTAGTCATGATGAATTCAGCTTTTTGTTTTCGGTGATTCATTACTCTTGCTTCTTGAATAAATAGTTTCAAATTCAAAATTCTAGTAATGAGGTCTTGTGCGGACCATCACATACTATATCTAGGTATTCCAAATTACAGCCTGATAGCTTGAGCCATTCCTGTCCGTGAGGAAAAGGGTCTTGACAGACCGACGGACAGACGGACAACAAAGTCATCTTAGAAGGGTTCCGTTTTTCAGTATTTACGGAACCCTAATAAAGCCTTATGTCAGAGTTTCCCGCTTTGAACTGTTTTATGCACACACCACAGATAACTGACATGCAAAACGAAGAAGTAATTTTAGGAAATAAATTTAATATTAATAATTTAGACCCAGCCGGCGACTGGTAAAGCATGGATGGGCAAATCAAAGGATATCTTTACTGTCACTGAAGTTGCGTCCATTTTTAAAACAGCTTAAAGTAACCCTCTGCCGGTAGATGGCTCTGCGTGTATTTTAAATCGCGCAATCGTTTGTCCAACCCCGATAACATAAGTCTGTTATATATATAACGATCATCATTAATACCATGAGTTTCTGCTCCATAAAACCCTGTAAAAAATTATTTTTGCATGTCATTGTCAACCCTATGAATGAATACCAGTAGGGTTGATTGATTGATACTTGATTTGATTTGATTTGACTGACGCCTCCCCGGTATGCGCTAATATTTTAGTAGGTAATGAGCTAATCGCCTTTGATGATGCAGTTAGTCTAGTTGGTATTGGTAGTGACCCTGCCTGCGAAGCTACCGGTCCCGGGTTCGATTCCCGGTATCGGCAAATATTTGTGTACCTAAAGCTGGGTCCACATTTGTATCATTTCGTCGTATCGTATCTCCGTCGCGTTGCACCGACGCGTAGCAAGATCGCTAGTGTGGACGCACTAACAGCGCGATCATGCGGCGCGCCGTATCTGATCGCTCGGGATCGATGTTGATACGCGTTTATTATATACCCCGCGCCTTCGCGATCGGATACGCGTATCAAGATCGGTAAGTATGGACGTGTTTTGATACTGTATCACGATACGATATGATTTATGATTTGATACGCGATACGCCGTGATCGCTCTCGAGGCGGTTTTTCCCCGACCATCAAAGGGGATACGGATAGCGTCCACACTTAATGATACGGCGTTATGATACGATACGCTGCTACGCTACGGTTAGTATGGACGCATTTTTTCACATGACGATGGTAGTGATACGGTGTGCCCAAAGTGAGCGTCCATACTTAGGATAGGAACGCCAGCTCGATACGATACACGTGATCGCGATCGGCAAAATGATACAAATGTGGACCCAGCTTAATGAGCGCGAGTATTTATTTCCGATATAGGGTAATGGCACCAGTAATGGACAAGGCACCAATAATGGACACTTGATTCTTATTTTACAGAAGATAAGGGTTATTCATTTGTTTTGCAACAATCAATTTAGGACCGTATGAAATTTGAATTAAGAGTGAAGTGTCCATTACTGGTGCCTATCAGCTTAAAGTGTCTATCATTGGTCCCGTCACCCTAGTTGTGCCCGCTCGGTCTTTGAAGGGAGCGCTCCGATCTCGGTCAGTGGGTCAAAGGAACTAATTCGGTCGTTTAGTTCCTTTAGAGTTTTAGACCACTTTCAAAAGTTAACTAGTTCTGGTAGACCCCCTACACAACATTTCTACCATATTCCCAAAACTCGGCAAAAAATGAGAAGATTACGTAGACCCCCGTCGAGTCTCCTGTGGACCCCTGGGGGTCCACCTGGACCACTTTGGGAACCCCTGCTTTAGGTTTTAGCCCCGGAGCAAATTTTGAGATGTGAGCAGGACACACTTTGAAATAGATACTATTTGTCAAGTTCACATCGAGTGCCGTGCCCTGCGCTCTTTACTCGTTCGCTCTGTTTCGCTCATACGTTCAACAATTGACAACATTTCATTTTGGTGACACCTGCAAATTACTATAGGAATCGAAAGGATTTTGCCTCCTGAACATGGCAAAATATTTGTTTCAATTTATTTTTCTTTATTTAAAAAAATATAAGAAAGTTAAAAAAAAAAAGAATTTTACCAATACTACGCCCGAATAGATATAATACCATTGCCTTTTTCACGAGAAAAAAAGCTGTCATAATTCTAAATTTGACATTGACACTATTGACAGACAGATAGATACTTAAATAATTAATGGAGGACCGCCATTATTAAAAAAAAAAGAATAACTTTTTTTTAATACAGACTGGCCTAACGTAATATGTCCATTGTGTCGTAGAAATGAAGTTACGGTATTGATATGGACTTTACGACCATACTAGTCTTGACCTCACTTTACCTACAAATGATATATTTCCGATTATCACCTTTCCTCGTTTATTAATAAGTTTCATTTCTCGTAACGGTGCATTTAAAACAGCACTACAGTTACCTTATGGGTTTAATTACTCACGGGTTAACCGGTTAATTAATTAATTAACGGGTAGCATTACTGTATAAAGTTGGGTTATGCCGTACAATAACCCTTTGAAACACTGTTTTTTTTACTAGTGCATCCCGCTAATATTATAAATGCGAAATGTGTGTGTGTTAGTTTGTTACTCCTTCACGCTGCAACGGCTGAAAGAATTTGGGTGAAATTTAGAATGGAGATAGCTTATACCCTGGATTAACACATAGGCATACCTTCCCGGAAAACATAAAAGTTCCCGAGGGAATAACGATTATTATAAGTTCCATTTTTAACCACACGGCGATCAGATGAAAACTTGAAAAGAATCTTATTCAAGCGACGTTGCAGATGATACCTATGACAACGAATTCTGACAATAGCAATGCACATGTAGTATAATTTACCCAATGGTTCGCACACAGCGGTTTGCTGCGTCGTTTCTTATTAGCATTGCCAAGGAGTAGAACGCTCTCCCTGCGCCTGCGCCTGTATTCTCGGAATCATATAACCTTGGTGTTTATTTAATAAGCCCATGTAACCTTATATAGTACAGAAGACCGTAGCAATGAAAATGTTAAAAGGATAAAAAAAAGAAATTCCTATTAATTAATAATTATTAGCAAACTAGCGCCCGCCTGCGACTTCTGCTGCGAATAGGGAATACCATTATTTTTTTTACAGCTTCAATAAAATCTGATTCATGTAACAAACCAAACAGTTAATAGAGAATAATCATTTATTGAATAGCTATAAAAATAACCAAGATAAAAGCCAACAAAAAATTGTTCCTTCTCTTTCTAGCAAAACAGAATTTAACATTGAGTTTATATGGCCGACCTGTTACATGACGTCACAGTGCATATCGGATCTCTGTCTTATCGCTGTCTAATTAGCAGTTTAAAATGCTTGTATCATCGGTATTTCTTGGCCGAATTTAATTTTAATTTCGCTTTTGTTGATCTCTTTTACCGTATTTTCATATTTTGTTGAGAAATGCGATTTAAACAATCCATGCATATTTCCTATTACTTGACGCCTTATCTGCTATATCTCGTAGGGGGGTCGATTATCGTAAAGTCTTTTTATACTGCATACCTAGGGTTCTCAAGAAATATTCCATCTAAATTACAAGTCTCTACGTTTAGTCGTTTAGGCTGCACGTCTGTCAGACATGCATTTCCTATTAACTGATAAACGCGCAATAGCTAAAGTGTGCTATTGAAATAAGCTGTCGTTAGCTGTCATTATGACATTTGAATTTGACAGAAAGAGACAATGAAAACTTTAAGTAAATAGGTTTATTGTGCGTTTATGAATAAGATAGTTTCGTGCTGCTCCCCTATTTCTATTCGTAGGGGGGGCGATTATCGTAGTCTTTTCATAGTGCACATCTAGGGTACCTACTCAAGAAATATTCTGTCCAAATTTCAAGTACATACCTACGTTCAGTGGTAAGGCTGTAAGTTTTCTGTCATTCAGTCAAACAGACAGACAGTCACATATTTTTTTATATGTAGAGAATGCGGTCAGTGGCGATAAGTATAATCGCAATTAATCAAAAGATCTGCTAATTGCTCATTAGTTTCCAACAGGAAAGTGTTTTTTTTTTAAGTTTCCTTTTAAAACTATATATAAGAAGCGACAGTTTTGCTATAAGTTATAACTCGCTTGAGTTTTAAACTAGGTTAACCTAGGTTTAAGTTAGTTTAAGTTTATCTTATAGAATCGTTACACAGTACTTACTATTTCAAGAATGCAAGCTATGGATTTCTTGTAAGTATTTTTATATTTTTATATTTTTCCTTTTATTCCTATTTTATACAGGGTGTTCGGCAGAAGGTTCGAGAAACTGCGAAAAAAAAACAGCTGTTCCATACATTTCGGCCGTTTAGCTCTCAAAGTTTGTATGGAACAGCTGTTTTTTTTTCGCGATTTGGATGTTGGTCCCATAATAAAAGTTGATGAGTATGACCTACAGAGTTAGTCCCTGAAGTTTGTCGAACCTTCTGCCGAACACCTGTATAATTCGACGCAGTGTTGATAGCGCCATGATAGCGGGTAGAATTGTAAAACATGCAGATATTTTAAAGCTTTGTAATATAGTTTAATGCTTATAAAGATGCATTGAGTAAACCTTTCCCATTGGTTTTTGTCGGATAAGTTCGTATTTGTCTTGCTTTTTCAGTTGGCTTGTTGATGAGTACCTACTGAAGTTAATTAAGGAAGGAAGATAAATATCAACTTATCCGACAAAAAAACGATGAAAAAGGGTTATTCACTACCCCCCCCCTTACTATTTATTTATTATTTATTTATTTATTTATTTATTTATTTATTTATTTATTAAACGTTGAGTAAAGGTGGTATAGCTATACAATGTTTTGTCCTTATCTGTTAAACTCAAATGTCACAATGACAGATAAGGACTCGGAATCGATTTTTTTTCTGGGTAGTTTGGCCCTCCGGGCCTGTTGAAGAACTAACATAACCTAAACCTACCTCATATTTATGAATATGATACTAATTTTGGTCAGTTGTACGGTTTATTTGTACGGTGGGTCTGCACCAAACCTAACCTACATTATTCATGTCTAACTGCCGCACTCAGAGACGTCAATTTAATTTAATGCATGATTAAAGTTGCTTCTGTCACTTTCTTTGCAACTGCAATAGGGTAAGACAACACGTCACTAAACAAGCGTTAAATTTAATTGACATCTCTGAGTGCGGCTGTAAGATATCCTTAAAACATCATGGTTTCGATGAAATGAAATTCGATGAAATGATACAATCGATGAAGTGAAATTCGGTGAAGTGACACTTGTTGTATTTTATCGCTTGTCGCTCAGTGCGTCTCTACCGTTACTGACTTACCCCCTTACTAATAAACGTTGAGTAACGGTGGTATAGCTATACAATGTTTTGTCCTTATCTGTCAAATCCAAATGTCACAATGACAGATAAGGACAAAACATTGTATAGCTATACCACCGTTACTCAACGTTTATTAGTAAGGGGGTAAATATAAAGGGAGATCCGAGCGACAAACAAGTCGCAGGCTACTTGTGCTAGCCGTACTGCATGACTTGTTGTATGTGTGTTTAGCATTTGCAGTAACCCTTACCTCAAAAGTATTAAGGTTCACAATTTCCAGTTCCCAACACTGCACCCGACTTCCGACCCTCAATGCTGACGCCTGGAGAAGCCTTCTGGATGGCCTGGAGACGAGAGACGTGGTCCGTTTGGGGGCTGTCTGCAGGGAGTGGAGAGATGCAGTGAACAAATATTTGGAGGGTAGGTACAAACCACGGAATAGAAAAAAACAGAAGTGGCATGAGCTTCGCTTAGTATCAGACCTGTTGTCGCCAATACTCAAACTATCATAAAAACAACACGCCACCATGGAAAACGTTTTTGGTGCGGCTATCGTTTTTACATTCCAAAATACCACAATAAGGCATTCTTCTGGATGTATTTCCTATTTTAGAAATATCAAAATATCGAAATAAGCGATCACGGTAAATGTATGGTAGGTTATGCGGAACTCCGTATAACCGTGCCACACGTTACACGCCCACTTGACACTTCTACTGTTTTTTCTGTTCTGTGGTAAAAACTACTCATAAGAACAAAAAGTGAAGTCACATTGTGCTGAAGTTCTTTAGAAAGTGAACCGTTTTTTTCCTAACAAATGTCATATTTAGACATAGGAATCCAGGGGGCAAAATTTTATGACAGGTAGGGAGTTTCTATATCGATAAACTCAATTATCGATACTTGTTCTATATACTAGTGATCACTCCAAGTTTTGTTTGTAAACATACATTATTATTAAAATTTAAAAAGTTAAACAATTTAATAACATAATTCTCTTCTTCTTTTATAAAACCGATTTTTGAAATTATACTCATCATATTTTTTTTCTTCGTTACTGTCCCATATAATGTTAAAATAAACTATCAGAATTTGTTCAAAATTTTCGGACGTTAAACGTCTCCGTCTAGGCTGATAAATCCATTTCAGGTGGCTAAATGACTTTTTCAATTTGTGTGGAGGTATTTTTTTTAATGTGCTGTGTGAATTTCATACTCGTCTTCAGAATAATACTTACAAAAAAATACATACAATACTGGGGGCGATCACTAGTATATGGAAAAAGCATCAATAATTGAGTTCTAGAAACTTGAAATTTGGTATAGGGGTTCCTTTCATGATGTAAGTGAGCACTAAGAAAGGAATTTCCGAAAATCGACCCGCAACGGGAAGAAATGGGGGGAGAAGCGGGAAACTAATTCTACGCGTACGAAGTCGCGGGCGTCCTCTAGTAAATACATATAAACCAAAGCAGATCACCTCATCAGCTGCTTTTTATGACTAATCTATCAAGTTTAATCTCATTGGCTCTTGATTCAGTACCTACGGCAAAGATCAGGTTGCCATACTTTATAATTAGGTTTTTTTTTTAGGGTTCCTACCTCAAGAGGAAAAAATGGAACCCTTATAGGATCACTTTGTTGTCCGTCTGTCCGTTTGTCTGTTTGTCAAGACCCTTTACCTCGGGAATGCGTGGAGGTATCGAGTTGAAATTTTAACCATATACTCAAATCTACAGTCCCTTGAACATGTGAAAAAATCAAACTTCTACATTTACGTAAATAAAAGATACGGCCGTTTATGTCGCAAAAAACGTGTATTTCGACACTCTCGAGGGAATCAAAATGTATAGGGTATTTCCCATTGACCTAGAACTATGAAATTTGGCAAGTAACACCGTCTCGTACTACTTACTTACAAATACAGGAAAAAACATTTTTAATAAAATCACAAAAAAATCAGGGTCAATTTTTTTGATTTGCCATAGTTTTAGTTTTAATTCGTAATTTTTAATTTGTATTGTATTATTGTTAATATTTCTCTGTATCAAACGAACACTTTACATAATAAATATCATCTTCCAATCTTCTACTACGTGCTGGCTTAGTTGGTAGTGATCCTGCCTATGAAGCTGCGGTCCTGGGTTCAAATCCCGGTAAGGGCAGATATTTGTGTGATGAGCGCGAATATTTGTTTCTGAGTCATGGATGTTTTCTATGTATTTAAGTATTTATTTCTCTGTCTGTATAATTAGTATTTATATCGTTGTCTAGTACCCATAGTACAAGCCTAGAGCTTAGTTTAGGACTAGGTCAATTGGTGTGACATTGTCCCCGGATATTTATTATTTATTTAATTAATCTTGCTTATAAAACTCACCAATCACCTTATCTTCAAACCCTCTGGTTCCAGGTGTCCACGGCTTTGCAATCCTTAGAGAATCCAACATGGCCGACGCAAAGTACCGCCTCGTCCAGCTGTCAGACCTCGATCTGGTGCGAGCCATGTTCAGGAACATAGGGCGCCACATGACTCGCGTCACTACTGATGGAGGCAGGGACTGGATACAGGCTATCGCTGAGAACTGCCCCGGATTGCTGGAGATTACGGTAACTTGATTTGGCACATACATAAACTCACGCCTTCATTCCCAGAGTGGGGTAGGCAGAGCCACAGACCCACCAACAACTCCAAAAACTTGTTGATAATTCTGTGACCACATTTTGCACAACCAGGCTAAGATGTTATCCAGTGTATTAGTGACAGGTTGCAAACCCATCGCCTAACAGCACTACACAGCCTTAAGTCCCTTAGTCGTCTCTTACGACATCCAATGGAAGACATGGAGTGGCAACATTCTAAACCCGGCACCACACGGGTATTTGGCACAGGTTTAGATATACAGGGTGTTTGGAAGCTAGGTGCAAAGCTTTAAGGGGTAGATAGGAGCAGCTCATAAGCTATCGATTTAACCCCCATGTATGTTCAGGAAATGTTATTAGTTTCTAAGATTTTGTTATGGAAAACCCCTAAATTCATGTATAAAATCATTTTTTTCAGTGTTTTCTTGCATGATTGGAATCACTATGAACTAAGGAAGTTTTTAAAGCTACATGCCAAGTTTTTTTATAATAACTTTTTGAGCAAACTTTTAATTTACCAAACACCCTGTATAAAGAAAGAGTTTTCTGCTTTTGAAATAATAAAGTACATTTTGAATTGGTGTTAACTTCTTCTTCAGCATTTTATTTGAGTGCCCACTATTGGGTCGGTGTGTACCTCTCCAATTTTCAAATAAAATCCACGAAAGACACAAGTTTACCTACGCGTTTAAAGGTTATAGGTTAAATTTTACTCTCTGGGGCACGTTTTATAAAGCTACAAGTTACAATTTTACAGGTCTAAACTGGCAACACTGCTCAAATGTCTGGTCGTCATTGGTCGAGGTTGTGTCAAATGGAAACTTGTAACCTGTAAATTGTAATTTGTAACTTTATAAAACAGGCCCCTGCGCGTCTATTAGCAATGGTAAAGGAAGAACTCTTGAACATTTTAAAGTTCTGGACCAATATACTCGTATGTGTACTCGTAAATTAAGCCATTAATGCCTTTAATATCACACCACAGAAAATTACAAATGAAACAATAATTATTTAGTCTGGCGCTTGTTGTCCTAATAAAACGATAAGCACTAAGAAAAATTCTCCAAAAAGCCCAGCATTCATGTCATGGAACCCTAGGACTCTAAGGGCCTTGTTTTAGGGAAATACAACAGGAATCGTTCAGCTCCGATGATAATATCTCCTAGATAGACCGCATCTATCTAAAGATTTACTTTTCTTTCAGCTGCACAACGTGCCTGATGATTCAAACGAAGAGTTACAGAATTTGTGGCGGTGCTGCAGGGCTTTAAAACGAGTCAGCTTCAGGTCCTCGAAATGGGTAAGGGAACTCCTGTCTTCCCCAGAAGGGGTCTAGCCCTTGTAACGCCTGTGTGCCTTCAATACCCTGGCGCCCTCTAGGGTCTTTGAGAACGCTGGCGCAGCGAGTGACGCATGCTCTTTGCAGGTGTCTTCCCAACTTGGTGTTTGCTTCAGTAGATCAGGTCGTGTGATAAATCGTTTTTGATTGACAAAGGAACAGGTTTATTTCTATATAAAATGTTAGCTTTTGCCTGCATGTCTATACGCGTTGAACACGTTCATCACGTTTTCCCACAGAAGTTGTGAAAAAAATCTAAAACAAAAAGATTCAGATTCAGATTTTATTACTCAATATAACACTGTATAAATTACATTACAGGTCAAATTATATGTAAAGCATCCAAGATTGTTGAATTTCATACAATTTTATTCAATAATTTTCGCATGTTTTAAGGAAAATTCAAACATACTTAGTTTAATAATATCAGTAGGACAAAGTCCTACGTAATAATAAAGTATAAGTTATATGTTTTTGAAACATTGATTTGATTTGTAGGTAGACGACAGTTTCACATTTTACCTGAATCACCTAACCAACATCGAAATCGAGCAAAACGAACGAGTCACTGGTGCTTTCTTAAACTTGGTCAACCGACCACTCGAAACTCTATCTCTAAAAGAATGCAGCGCGCTACAACCCGGTCAGTTCCAACGAAACGTTGAAAAGCTGGCGAATATAACTAAGTTTGAACTTGACTGTTGTCCGTCGGTTATTGAAGAAGTTCCTCAGTTGCTTGGTGCTATGCCTCAACTGCAAGAGTTGTCTCTCAGCCATTATAGAAGGGACTACGACCAGAGCAGAATCGAAGATTTGGCGGTTGCTATCAGCAGACTAAAGTTGAAGATATTGAGAATGAGAAGAAATGTAGTGGTAGATGATGGATTTCTGGAGATTGTTGCGCGGGGTTGTCGCAAACTTGAAACGCTGGAGTTGCCGAGATGCAATGGACATTATTGCCGCTCAGGTTAGTCAATGGTTTGTTCTCTTTATCCTTTGTCCTCAGGGTTGGCAACGCGTTTGCGGTCTTAGGATTGCAGTCTTTAAATTGTCGTCCTGAGATTGTGGACATGGCCCATTTTACTATGGTACTGTGCCCCAGAATGTACAGCAATCGTTTAATATATCAAATTAAAGCGAAAAATATAATTCAACATATAAAGCAGAGGTTTGAAAGTAATTTGCTATCTAATTATTTACATAACCTCAAAACACATCATTACGTTCAAGGCGCCGTCACCTTATGGCCACTGTACATATTTGGCCAATACGTTGGGCCAAGGTAATGGAGCAAAATATGGAATCATGTTAACACATTGGCGTATTGATCATTCTGCATTGGCGCTTTCATAAAAGATCCTTTTGACTACGCTACGCCTTGAACTTGGCTACGCTATTGGCATGTTCGTAGTTGGCGACCAACGCTGGCCGGCCAACCGGCTGCTGTCATCAATGTATACAGGGGCTATCAGACGGAGACAGAGATCTTTGTTTTGTGCCTTTCATCACCGCGTAGCCCAAGTCTTTCCATAGAGGCCGTATTGATACCTCCTTAAAGTCCTAGCGAAAGGCACAGAGTGATAGCAGTCATATAGTTCTGTCCCTTTCAAACGGTCAAGTGGGTGGTTTCCGGCACACAAAATCTTTTTTTTAAACACTTTTTATAGCTGCTTTTACAGAGATTAAATTAATGTTACGTGTAATTATTAATTATTTAATGATTTTTCACTATGTCTTATCCGTGTACAAGATGGGGCACAAACGGACCATGTCCTTTCCATGGGTCTCACATTTCAGATCAGATCACACTTACAATCAGATAGACTGTGCGCGTTTACTTTCTTCATGCCATAAAAAAACCTTCTCCAGGTGTGACCGACGCCGGTATAGCAGCGGTAGTCCGCAGCTGCCGTCGACTGCGGCACCTGGACCTCTCCTCCCTTCGCTCCCTGACCAGCGAAGGGCTCAGCGTGCTGGGCTCGTGCCCCGACCTCGAGACCCTCGCCCTGCGAAGCAATGAGGGTATAAAAGAAAGAGCCTTCTTCTTAATGGTGAAGTCGTGCCCTAATCTTCGGGTGAGTATTCCAGCAGTAGATTCCTGTGATGAAGAACCTTCTTCTTCTTAATGTTTTGCTCGCTAGAGCAATGCTATACGCTGAGCCATGACTTTTTGTACTGCTGCGACGCACACAGTTCGTAAGTGTGTTTGATATTGGTACATTTTGCCTTGCATTAAATCGGGTATTTCTGATTTTTTTATATGTTCTATGTGATGAAGTGGTTATGGCAAATCCAAGTTTTCGTCCTCGAAAGCACTCCGAATTCGAAGATGATCCGAAGATCATTGTCAAATTTTTGAAAAAACATTAAATTTTCAGACTTTTTTCAGTTTCTACCAATTTTTACCAACAGGGACCCTGATGGTAAAAATTTGTAGAAAATAAAAATTTAATGGGTTTTCAAAAAAATTACAATGGTCCGGAGGGCTTTCGAGGTCGAAAACTTGGATTTGCCATAACCACTTCAATGAAGGCAAATTAAAAAAATCAGAACTACTTACCCGATTTGATGCAAGGCAGCCCCCTTTTAGGGAACGATTTCCATGGATTATCATATTAACTCTATCTATCTTTTATCAATGGTTTTTTTTTATATTACAGCTTGATAAATTCTTTCATGGCTTATAAATCTTAGTATGTTACCGGCTGCGTTGTATTTTTTTTAATTCAAAGTTTATATGATGGTGATGGTGATGGATGCTTTGATAAACGCATCATAATGGGCCCTTAGCCTTCCATGCCAAAAAAACCCATACCTGCAGGCCTAGTATGGTTGCGTTTATCGCGTGACAAAACATGGATAAAGCATCCGTCACTCTCGTACTTATATATTATATACGTGTCAGAAAGTGACGAATGTTTTATCCAAATTTTGTCACGCGATAAACGCAGCCATATTAGGCTCCCTGAATGTCATATTCATAATCATAGTCATATTCATTTATTGCTTTATGTTGAACAAAGAGGTCTTAAAAATACAGTAGGTAGCTTCAACATAAACCCTGCAAGGGCACTGCAACAAGACACAATAATATACTTACATGTCACTCTTCGATAGATCCTGGATGCTCGAGGCTGCGCGGCCGCCACCAGTCGCCTGGTGCAAGAGATCGCGAGGATCGTGCCGGCGCGGCGACATGCGCTTGCGCTGCTCCTGGCCGCCACGTCTGTTCAACAACAAGTATGTTAAGTTATGGTGGCTACCTTTATCCAAATTTTTGTTTCCTGACTGTTATTTGCCAATTTTTATAAGTTTATAATGCATTTTCTGAAACTAGTCAAGTGCAAAAATATATTATATCATCATCATTATTATCAATCTCCTACCCTTGCCCAACCTATTTGCGGTCGGCGCAACATGTTTTTTCTTCCATACTTCTCTATTATCCATCCATTATTTCTCCATTTAATGTTGTTTATTAATTGTGTCTTTGATTATTTGACTCAAAACGTTCCTGACGATATTTTCCTCGCTCCTCCGCATCACATGCCCATACATACCATGACAACTGATTTCCGCACAACTTTTCACTCATCAAGTGCTAAAATATATCGACCGTCGATACGAGTAAAATCGTAACTAAATTTAAGTGTTTTTTTGACTTTTGCAGGGAGAGTTAAGTGATAAAAGATCTACAAAACTGTATTTTTACATTTTTGATACATTGAGAAATAAAAAAAATACCCAATTTCATAACATCGTATGTCGAGGTTCATAAATAGTAATCCACTATTACATTAAGAGAAAATCATTGTAACTAGACTTAAGAATATTTTTTTACTCGAAATCGCTTCCAATTGTCTCGATCACAGGCCAGTATCATTGCATAAATAGTTACGATTTTAATGTGCCAACGTTTTAGCAAGTACAGAGCACGTAAATGTGGTTAAAATGTTACTCTACTTAAAAGCTCGCGCTATGGGTGTTTCGGTTTTGCGCCTAAATTGATTTACTATGATTTTAGTGGCCCGTTCCTTCCATTTGCATTTTTTGCCTCGAAAAATTAATTTTGAAGACGATTTTTACATGCACCGTGTGACGTGGATGTAGTAGCCCGTCTGTTTTTGTAAATTGGTTTTTTTTTTGAGTGAGTGTTTATTACTTAAATTAACATGGAAAAGTTCCACTGAATCTAGTTATGAATGAAGAGTGGTAAAAGTACCCGTAAGAACAAAACTATTTACCTATTGCGATTGTATTATAAACATGTTTAATTAATTAAAAGGTTAATTCGACCAAACAAGTAAAACTTTTACTCAGTGTAAATCGCCTACTAAGTAATGTAATACTAACGGTTTTTTTTCGAATATTAAGTATTCTGATTTTGTTAGTGAATACCTACTCTCTTTAGACAATTAAAAAAATATTTCGTTACTATTACTAAAAAGCGGCCAAGTGCGAGTCGGACTCGTCCACGAAGGGTTCCGTGAAAGGTAAATTGCGGTTTACGATTTATGACGTATTAAAAAAAATTACTTACTAGATCTCGTTCAAACCAATTTTTGGTGGAAGTTTGCATGGTAATGTACATCATATATTATTTTTACATTTATCATTCCCTTATTTTAGAAGTTACGGGGGGGGGGACACACATTTTTCCACTTTGGAAGCGTCTGTCGCGCAAACTATTCAGTTAAGAAAAAAAATGTATTAGAAACCTCAATATCATTTTTGAAGACCTATCCATAGATACCCCACACGAATAGGTTTGATGAAAAAAAAATGAGTTTCAGTTCTAAGTATGGGGAACCCCAAAAATTTATTGTTTTTTTTTTCCATTTTTGTATGAAAATCTTAATACGGTTCACCGAATACATCTACTTACAAAGTTTCTAAAGTATAGCTCTTATAGTTACGGAAAAAAGTGCCTGTGACATACGGACGGACAGACGGACGGACGGACAGACATGACGAATCTATAAGGGTTCCGTTTTTTGCCATTTGGCTACGGAACCCTAAAAAATGACTTTTGTTTTTGAAAAATGGCCCCGATGTGTATAGTATTGTATAGCTATACGTACTTAACGTTTGTTCGAGCGTGATTTGAAATATTTCAAAGGATTGATAAAAAGCTATTTCACCGATTTGCGAAATTCTTTTGAAAAAAATAAGTCTCATACTTCTAAGATAGTAAGTTATTAGATACAACGCACTGTGACTTTCACGCTGCGTTAATTGCGGATTTTTTTTAACTTGTGCTTGTTTTTTGACAAAATATTAGTTAGGTAGGGTAGGAAAGTATTAAATAATGAAAAGGGTAAAATTAAAATTAAAATAATTAAGAAAAGAAGGAACCGACTTTAAACGGAGTCATTTGTTCAGGACATCTTAATATTCATCTGGTCATCTAGAATATTTTAACCAAAAAGCCGACTTTAGTCTGACTTAGGACGCTTTGAATTAATGTTTTCGTTTGGAGTCGCTTCATTGTTTTTAAACATTTTTAATAATAAAATAAAATATTAGGAATTAAGTTTTCTCCATGACAGTGGAGCGATACCTGAACACTATAGAGACTTTTACAGAAACTAGCCTCACTCAAATGAAACTGAACAAAATACTTTTGAAGATTAAGATTCGCTATTAAACTCATCCTCCCACATGTAATGTAGATACGTAATATTTAATTATATAGTTACTGTCAATTGGAAATAAAAACATAACTACTTTATTAAGTACCTATTAATGATATTGATCATCGATGAACACATAACATACTTAATTGAACTGTCATAAAGTTATACGTACCTGGTCTATTATTTTATCATTGTGATCTCTTTGAAGAAGAAAGGTAATTAAAATAGTTAATTAAAGTAGTCAAAATACTAAATATTAGCACTTAATAGTGCCAAAGTGAAAGTTTGTTTTGTTACCCATTTGTTACTAAATAACTTGATTAAGCCAAAGCAAGTGTTGATGTTTATTTATTAGTTACTATTTAGCTGGCAACCAGATAAGTCCTGAAGTACCTAAGTACTTACCTACTTATTGAGGGTGGTAATTATCAAATTATGGTGTTAAAGTACTTTTATTGTTTCTTAATTATTATTTATTAAATAAAAAGTTAAAAAATGTTCAAACTATTTTGTAATCTATTTTTTATTCTTTCAATATTCAGTAAAAATATTTTTTAAATGAACAATAATGATAATTGCCAATTATCTACTTGAAACTAATACAATTCACTGTATAAATATATATTTTTTATATTTTCTAACCGGAGTTACTATATTTTAAGTCATAAAATACAATAAAGTAGCCGCGAATCTGTTGCAAGTAACATGGTTTCTTTAGATACAATGATATTGGCCTAACAAATAATGGCAAAACTTAGAGCTGTAAGATGGTATTGTAATATACAATAATACTCGATAGTCGATAACGCAAAATACGTGATCGTAACTCGATCTAAAAATTAAAATAAACAGTTTAGAAATAAAATAAAAATTTAGAATTAAAGAGCACCAAATTCTGAGAAATATGATATGTACATTTGTACGGAAACATAAACTAATAAGTAAAATATCGCGGTTTGAAGTTGCAAAATACGTTTTTTCGCTCTCCTGAAAACCTCTGTTTTGTAGTTACGATTTTACTCGTATCGACGGTCGATATATTAGTATTATTAATGATACTGGCAAAGAACGCTACCTTGAGGTAAGTACCTACACCTTTGCCTCCATTGGCTAAAACAGCTATAACTCGTAATTCGAAAACTTGATATCCAATCCATAACAACACAGTAATGTATTGCATTACACTATAATTCCAAAATATAAACGGAATGCATCAAAGAACATCTATTTAAATCGATCAGAACTCTCTAATCCCGCAAGGTGGAGTTCTCTGCCAGTATCATTAAAACCTTAATAACTCCTGAATCAATTAACTTATAGAAAAGTTAAAACTCATGCTGAATCGGTAAGCAAAGGGCTTTCTTGTGTCTTAATGTTTACGTCAAGGTCGTCAAGTTCTGGGATACCTTGCATACATACAGGGTGTTCGGCAGAAGCACAGAACAAAAAGAACAGTAGAAATGTCAAGTGGGCGTGTAATGTGTGGCACGGTTATGCGGAACTCCGCATAACCTACCATACTTTTGCCGCGATCGGTTATTTCGATATTTCGATATTTTGATATTTCTAAAATAGGGAATAAATCCAGAAGCATGCCTTATTGTGCTATTTTGGAATGTAAAAACGATAGCCGCACCAAAAACATTTTCCATGGTGGCGTGTTGTTTTTATGATAGTTTGCGTATTGGCGACAACAGGTCTGATGCGCTAGACAAGATGCATTACGCTAACCAGCGTTTCTATTTGTTTCGTTCTTAAACCAATCGCGTCACTGGTAGATCACGTGACTTTTCGTATCACGTTATGTACCAGTGACGCGATTGGTTTAAAAACGAATCGAATAGAATAGCTAGTTGGCGTAATGCACCTTGTCTAGGGGCTCTGATACTAAGCGAAGCTCATGCCACTTCCACTGTTTTTTCTATTCCGTGGGCAGAAGGTTGGACAAACTTCAGGGACTAACTCTGTAGGTCATACCTACTCATCAACTTTTATTATGGGACCAACATCCAAATCGCGAAAAAAAACAACTGTTCCATACATTTCGGCTGTTTAGCTCTCAAAGTTTGTATGGAAGAAAAAACAGGTGTTTTCTTTAGTTTTGGATAACCAACTGACAAATACCAGTAGCGGTGTCGCCACAATACTATGTTATGTTATGGCAGAATATCACTGAGCTGATCTCCAAGCTGGGTGGCAGGCTGACTGTTACCCTGGACGGCTCCGAGCAGGAACCCTGGGAGCGCCACTACACTACCATGGTCGAAGCTGGCGTTTACGACCAGATACCTCAATGGCACGGGAATGGAGGTATATCCCCCCCCAATCCAATAAGCAGTATCCCAATAGTTATTTGTTATACAAGGGGGGAAAGTTGTATTTTACCTGCGAGTGTTCATTTGAAACACGAGCTAGCGAAATGGATTCTATGATCCTGAGCGTAGCGAGTGTTTCAACACACGAGACGTAAAATAACTTTTCATCCGTGTATAACACAAAACTTTTCACCTCACTACAGCGAGGGAAATAAGAAAAAGGGTTTGTACTATCAATTATTTTTTATTTACCTCTTTCAATGCAATAATTTTGAAGGATAGAAGTATTGGTAAAATCAAAAATAATGCAAAATAGCCTAAGCATATCCAGTTTTTATGGAACTACTCCAATAACGACATCTGTCCAATATCACTTAAGCTGCCTTCAAATGTCAAAACTCTTTCTTCACCATGTGGATAAAAAACTATTTTCTCAATAGATATCAAACAAATAAAAAGGGCTTTCAGAGCTAGTGACATGAAATATTAATTGCTAAAGCAAAGTCATCCTCTCCAGCTTTTTTACAAGAATTTTATTGGAGATACCGCAATTTGGATTAGCAGGGCAGTATTTCCCCCCTAAAATGTACATATATGACAACAGTTAGCCTAGGTAGTTGGTAGTGACCCTGCCTACGATGCTAGCGGTCCCGGGTTCAAATCCCGGTAAGGGTAGATATTTGTGTGATAAGAGCGAGTACTGGTGAGTCTTGGATATTTTCTATGTATATAAGTACAGTCAACAGAATATAAATAAGTGATCATTTATGTACCTTGTCACTTTAACGTCGTGTTTGAAATGTTATACAAAATTGTGAAACGATTGAAAGCGGCAAAGTACATAAATGATCACTTATTTATGCTGTTGACTGTACTAGCATCTGCCAGCGACTTCGTCCGCGTAGAATTCGTATTTTGGTTATCACACGGGAATCGTTAATTTTTTCGGAATAAAAAGGAGCCTATGTTAGTCATATCAGGGATAATGTAGCATTCTAATTGAGAAGGAATTTTTGAAATTGGTCCAGTAGTTTTTGAGTTTTTTCGTTACAAACATACAAAATCCCAAAATTACAAATTTTTCCTCTTTATAATATTTGTGTAGCTTTATTTCTCCCGTCGGGCCGGTGGTCTAATAAGTTATTTAACTTTTTTTTTTACAGAAAATCACTGGGGAGTTATGGATGTGGATAATAATGATGAATAATTCTATCAAAACCGCAGTTTCCTTGAATAAAAATAAAATAAAAGTGTACTTGATGATTATTGATTAGTATTAATAAAAAATGTGCACATTATATTTCTTTTATTTTTAACAACACACATTGCAAGTTGAAACCTAAAACCTTTTTGCAAAACATTATTTTGCCCGACAACCATGAGAGAATGGGAGAAGATCGGTAAGTATGCTCACTGGCGACCCCAAGTATTGTCGATAGGATGCTGTGGAAGAGGACTTTTGTGAAATTCTATTATCAATAGCTTTATGATCATGAAACTATATAAGGTGCTAACAAATTAGTCACGGTTATTTTAATCATCGATTCTAGAGCCTATTTGGAGTAAATAATGTGGTATAATATGTAGTCCGATAACGCAAAATTTCCGAGATTTTCATTATTTAAAAAACAATTCAATAGTTAATTTAATTTGAACTTTGCTACCTATACCTAAAGCATTATTTTGATTGAATTTATTTATGAAAGAAATTGATTGAATTTATTTATGTCGTACGTTGATGATTTTGCTACTCACATCATGAACCTTCCTTAGTAAATAATGCTTTAGGTTAAGGTGACAAAGTTCAAATTAAATTAACTATTTAATTGTTTTTTAAATAATGAAAATCTCGGGAATTATGCGTTATTGTACGACATGTTATACCACATTATTTACTCCAAATAGGCTCTAGAATCGATGATTAAAATATCCGTGACTAATTTGTTAGCACCTTATATAATGAACTTCCTTCCACTGTGTTTCCTAAGTGATTTGACACGTCCGCCTTAAAATGGCTGAAAGAGATTTTCTTAAAGGAAAATGCTGAAGTCCATGGGTGGTGAGATGATGGTGACTGATCTACATCAGGCCCGTCTACACCTCTAATGAGAACCTATAAAAATATTATCCAAATAATCCACACAATTTTGGGTCTCCCTTTACTCTTGTACTCTATATATTTATCGCTCTATTAGTTATGCGTACTTCTTCAATCGTTTCTGTTACGCCAAACGCCACTCATCCAAGGTTACCATTTCACCTGCCGCCAAACAGCAGTGATCGCATTGTTGTGTTCCGGAGAAAGACAACCGGTGAAATTACTAAGTAGTTTAAAGGCATTCCATCTTACCACGTTCCTCAGAGATATTTTAGAGACGTTATCTTGTTCCTATTTTAAACTTGTGCATCAAAATCGTCACTAAGTAACCGTCCTTATGTCGTCTTGAGACTGTTACCCTGAGATTTCAAATATCTATGGGCTTCAGAGTTACTTAATATCAGGTGGCCTGTGTCCTTTTTTGCCTTCTGCTATAAAAAAGCATTAAAAAGTCCGTAGTAATTCCCCTGGAGCATGATCAATAAATACATAACATGCATTTCAACATTACATTGTTGGTTATGTCAGTTCACGGAAAACCCGCGTCAACTCACCAAATACCCAACAATAAATGACTTTCTCAAAAAGCTTGTTTACAACCAACAAGCTTTCTTTTATCCGTTCAAAAACTCCAAATCAGTGCAGCGAAGCAAAAAGTAACTGTTGGAAAGTAATTTACAAGGGAAAGAGGTTGCACCGGCCGCGGAGGATCAGTCGGACCGTAGTCGCGCCGCGGTCAAGGCTCCGCGCGCAACGCGCCTCGAATAAAAAAGTAAAAATTAAAAAAACAGAACGCGCGCGCTCCCGGCTGTCAAAAAAAGATTCTTTACACGACAATCGTTTCAAAACGCAGCGACAATTTTAGTTTAGTTAAGTTTACGAATAACTGTCAGTGATAATGAGGTGGTTGTGAGACTTGCCGTTTAAACAGGTGAATATAAAATTGAATTCAATGCACCGTAGCTGACCCTAAGTTTGCTAACTAACGGTCGTAAATTTTGGCGCGTACATAAATTTAAAACCTCTTTTTAATCCAGTTTAAAACGTTATTTGTGTTACACTTTTTAAATAGTTCGTTATTCTAGCATTAATTTACTGTTCTAATTAACATACTGGTTTCTGCTACTGGTGTTTAAAAGGAGACGCTAATGAAAGATCTGTACCTGCTTTTTGCTTCTGCTCGCTGACTGGGACTAACGGCCCTGCCTGCAATCATAGGTTGTTGCTCTTCCTAGAGCCAGTACTGGAATACGTTTAAAGCAAGAAACAAGCATATCCAGTGACATTTGCCAATCTTAGCGTGCGGGTTTCGAATACTTTTTATTTTTAGCCGCCTTTTGTCGAGACCATAAAAACGTATTTAAAGGTAATTTTTAAGGCAATCTTCGGGACGAACGACGTTAAATTTGTTTTGCTTTCGCATAATTGAATGTGTCATAAAAAACCCAATGAACCTTTTTAAGGGCTACAATTTTATTTTCGATCACTTTTGGAAAATAACCTCACTTAAAGTTTGTAAAGTTTGATAGACTAAATACAATGTATTTTTATGGATGCGTGAACAAAAAAAGTCCCGAAGTTTCTAAAGTAAATAAAATTTATTCCCCCACTTTATGATGACAAAAAATTGCTAAAATAGTTTGAAATGATTGAAATATCTTAAAAATCATCGGCGTCGGGCGCCTGCTCCGAATCTGGGTCAGTGAAATGATCGTTGGTCCCGTACGGAATGTAACCTACGCGGCTGATTTTGTGCCACAACAAGAAAGCAAGCTGTTTTTACGATATTATATTCAAATCATATTTAAGAGTGACGTTTATAGGACGATAGCGGTCGCAATTCGGGTCAATTGATGCGAATCCTTCGCCGGCTGGAAGTGTAATTTTAATATATTTTGGTACATTTTTATTGTTAGTTTTCCAAAGGTGATATTCCCTTAGTCGTCTCTTACGACTTCCACGGGAAGACATGGAGTGGTACTATTCTATGCCGGCAAATAGAAACCTAAACGTATTTAGGGAGCCATTATGCCGAAATATGTTTGCCAAATTGTATCGTTTCCCAACCGTTTCATTTGCCAACCCAATTTTTTCCTGTAACCTTAAATATTTTAGGATTTATTTCAGTACCATCGTGTAGAACCCTATCGGTTAGGTTAGGTTAGTTTTTATAAAATCCTGAAATATTTAAGGTTACAGAAAACAAAGCGGGTTGGCAAATTAAAGGGATGGGAAACGATACAATTTGGCAAACATATTTCGCTCATACAAAAGAAACCAGGTATTTTTACTAATCTTATTCAGATGGGCTCACTCCGATAGAGTTCGATCCTGAAGGATTCTTTTTGCAATAACTGTCTTACACATTAAGGTAACAGGAATGTAAATTGGAACCTGATATTTTTCCTCATAAAGAGCATCAGTTTTTGTAGGAAGTTCTCAGTATTAGAAAAACAAATGAGTACACGGCGACTGCGGATCGAACTCGGTACCTTGCGGACATGAGTCAGC
Organism: Acleris cristana; assembly: GCA_948252455.1. Lineage (NCBI taxonomy): Eukaryota > Metazoa > Arthropoda > Insecta > Lepidoptera > Tortricidae > Acleris > Acleris cristana. The sequence goes on from OX411799.1 coordinate 4,052,953, forward strand.
CACGCCACTAGGCCACCGATGCTCTTAACGTATGGGATTCGTTTAGGAGAGCGATGACTAACTTCGTGGTGCTTGAGTAGGTCATTGTGACATAACCGGATGGCTAGCGGAAATGTAGGTTCAACTTATGAGTTATGTTTATGGCCTATTTATTTTCAGTCGCTTCTTTAAGGGCCGTATTAATAAACTTATCCTGGCTGAGATACCCGTCACAAGATACGTCAAAGTAAAGCCATTGAAAAACTATAATTATTGACGCATCCTGACACGAGCATTACAGTCGATATCAGTTTATTAATACGGCCCTAACTGCCGCACTCAGAGACGTCAATTAAATTTAATGCTTGGTTAGTGACGTGTTGTCTTATTCTATTTCTGTAGCAAAGAAAGTGACAGCAGGAACTTTAATCAAGCATTAAATAAAATTGACGTCTCTGAGTGCGGTAGTAAGACTGCATCGACCGTCCAGTGGCGCCCTCGTTACGATTATTGTCTTTTCTAATTAAACGAGCTTAATTTTGTGAGTTGTGAATCGCGTATTTTCGGTCTCGTAATTTCAACTAATAACTGGCGACGCTAAGTTGTCCCGTCAGAGCATAATTATCATTTTAATACGCGTATGTTTAATTTGTCGTAGTATTAATCAATGAAGCAGCACGGCCAAAGCGGGAGATAGGTACTAGTTCTGCCTTAAATGCATACGAGCGTGCAAGACAATAAGTTTAGTGCATGTTAATTATTTGTTATCTAATTAAAAAGAGAGTGCTTCAAAAATATTACTTAGCTGAAAAGATGGGAAGTTGCGAAGCTGAAAGCTAGTGTTGAAGAGAAACAGAGGCCCTAGACAAGATGATTAACGATACCGAAATCGATTTTCGAAATCTGTCAAATATAATTGACGTCTCTTGAGTGCATTTAGGGTGAGTAGTTGGATCAGAAGTTAACTGAACAGCGCCTCTATTCTAGACGGTATAAGCGATATCGTAGTTTACCTGTAAAGGTATTGTTATGACGTCAGCCGCCATTACTGTCAAGAAAATAAGAGCTATCAAAACGTTGACAATACGATAACAGGACAAAAACGATATTGTTTTTACCGTGCTGGTTAAAATTCAAAAATCGAATGGAAAATGTGACTCATTTGGTTCAGATTTAACAAATGGTTACGATTTTAACTATTAGGTAGTATGTTTAACTACTGATCTAACAACGGGCGCTTAGGGCCCTTGTGTGGTTGTTTCTGGTTTATACATAGACTCGCAACCCGCCCTCGCTTCGCTTCGGTTTATGTGAGTTTTCTGTTACACCCGTACGTGACCCAGCATTTACAATGCATTAAAACCTTCCCCTTGAATCACTCTATCTTTTCACGTAAACTGCATTAAAATCCGTTGCGTAGTTTGAAAGATCTAAGCGAATAGACAGAGGGACAGACGGCGGGGGAAGCGACTTTGTTTTATACTTTGGAAATGAGATGTTTTCTTTTTTATTCCACCGAATTGAACTACTCTTCAATTTATCATACTTAAATGAACTTTACTCGTAACAGCGCCCGCAGTCTATTACAAAATACCATTATTATCATTGTAATGCTCGGAAATTAACAAGTTACACAATCACTCGCGAACACCATAGGGGTAGCGTGACGTATTAATATTATGTAACCACTAGAGGACGCCCGCGACTTCGTACGCGTAGAATTAGTTTCCCGCTACTCCCCCCATTTCTTCCCGTTGGGGGTCGATTTTCGGAAAATCCTTTCTTAGTGCTCACTTACATCATGAAAGGAACCCCTGTACCAAATTTCAAGTTTCTAGGTACAGTAGTTTCGGCTGTGCGTTGATATGTCAGTCAGTTAGTTTTGCCTTTTATATATATAGATCACACAATTTTAGGTGTAAAGTCGCCGTCAATAGAACTTGTGAACAATGTAAACAAATTAGTACTGTTTGACACATAACCTCAAATATTCACCAAGCGGGTTTTTATTAAAAATAACGTATAATGAATAGTTATTTCACTACATAGTCAATAATTCACTACATAGTCAATAATTTACGCATAATATGCATTTATATCGATCACTGACTCACGAGAAAATTACAAAGCTAGGATTTATTGTACCGTGTCCATGCAAAATAGGTACGAGGAAATAGGGATCAGCTTCAAAGAATTCAAAATTCAAAATTCAAAATATTTATTCAGTAAATTGGCCACATGAGGGCTCTTTTACACGTCGGTAATATGGAGTGAATCTACCAGCGCTTCGGACAAGACCATCATTGCGGAGAAGAAGCGCCGCAAGAAACTCCAGCTGAAGGTCATTTTTTCCAATCATAAAATACAATAATACTTAAAAGTAACATTACAAGGTAATAAAGTAATAAATATATATTTTTTTAAACTAACAAATAAATCATTACAAATGTAAGCTCAATAACATTAAATTAAAAATATTGACTAGGAGAACAACATAACGAGGTCTCTACGTCAGGAACAGTAATTAAAATAACTAAATGGAAAACCAGGTCCCTTCAATAAATGGATATGGGTCAGCAAGAGTTTTCCTAGAAATCGAGGTAGTCTTGGACATTGTTTTAAAGGTAAAATACATCGACGGGCTTCACTTTGCAAAATCCATACTAATATAAATGCGAAAGTGATCCTCTTTGTTCGTTTGTTTGTTACGCTTTCACAGCGGAACTGGTTTTGGTGAAATTTAAGTACAGAGATATCTTTAAAGTCTTTATCACTTAGCCAGTTAATAAATTTACAGGTTGCTGAGGCTTATTTCTTTAGTCTTAAAATGTCTCTGCCGGGACGCCGTACTCTTCCAAAAAGCATCGTATGATACTTCCATTCATGTATCATACTGTGTGTATGTGAGTGTGCGTGTTTGTCTGTGTTAGCGTGTGTAACTCTGTGTGTGTTTGTGTGTGCGTGTCTGTCGGGTCGCCTTGCTCTTTCAAAAAGCAACGTAAATTATACTTATTATCATTAATATATTAAACCATGTCCATTAATATATTATACTGTGTGCATGTGAATGTGTGTGTGATTGTCTGTGTTAGCGTGTGTAACTCTGTGTGTGTTTGTGTGTGCGTGTCTACGTCGGGACGCCTTGCTCTTTCCAAAAAGCAACGTAAATTATACTTATCATTAATAAATTAAACCATGTCCATTAATACATGTCCCTGTCTCATTTTGTGTATGTGAGTGTACGTGCATGGTCTATGTGTGCGTGTGTGTGTCTCTCAAATAGCCGTTCAGTTTTTTTTTCTTGAACCCTTTTTGGTATTGTCTTGAACGCTGATAAAGGATAGGTACGTATTGGATATTCTTATCCCGGAAAAACGGGACGGTTTCCAAGGGAACTGCGATAGCACCACCACTACCACCACCACCACCACGCACCACCACCACGCCACCCACCACCACACCACCACCACCACTGACCACTTCTACGCAGACGGAGTCGATTGTAACAGCTAGTTTTTTTATAAAAAACAAAATAAATCATTTAGTACCGTAAAAAGGGGTGAGTAGGGACACAACCTAAAATGAAGCATATGTTACTAATTATTTCCAATAGACGTAACGTTTTTGTCAATTTAATACTTGATCTTTTTTGTTACAAGTTATGACTTATTTTAGGGTGTGTCCCTACTCACCCCGTTTTACGGTACTAAACTTTTTTAGTTATATTTTAAGGGGCTAAAATTGTAACTTTACTCTATTATGTATAAAAACTGGTCCCCTGGAATAGAAGCAACGACCTGCGCAGGAGTCGATAACTGTACCGCTACTTCCTGGTCGGCTAGTCTGCGCGTGCGTACCGCGACCAGATCCTATTCCCATCAGATTAAGGTCCACTTTGGCTTGCTCCGGAGGATCATTTATGTATTCTGAGTTAATGATACTAATGCTATAAAGCAAATAAGTGTTCATAAAGACTTGCGTTCATTAATGCAAATTATGTATGTATGTATGTACTTTATTGTACTAAAGATAAACAAAAACAATACAATGATGAAAAATAAAAATAATTGTACAAAGGCGAACTTATCCGTTCTAGGGATCTCTCCCAGCTAACCTTTGAGAGATCGAAAAAAAAAAAAATTATGTAATGTATGCAAACTCTTTCTTGCACGCATATAAAAAACAAATACGTACATAAAATGGCATACTTATCCCTTTAAGGGATTTCTTCCAGTAAACCTGACTATGGTTAAGGATAATGCAAGACGATAAATAAAATAATAATACAGTACAAAATGTGCAAAGAAAGCTTCTATTTAATGTTATTAAGCGCAATTTTCTCAACAAACAATCAATATAGAGTATACATTTGCGTCGTATTCGGCGCTACATCTTACTTCTTTACACTTTGCTGAGGCAAATGTACTAATCGGTAAAACCATATTAATTGTGACGACATGATAGCTCTTACAACTTGATAGTAACCGACAGAGTTAAAAACAATACCACATGTCAAAAACAATATAAATAAATATCAGGGGACAATGTCACACCAATTGACCTAGTCCCAAACTAAGCTCTAGGCTTGTACTATGGGTACTAGACAACGATAAACATACTTATATAGATAAATATATACTTAAATACATAGAAAACATCCATGACTCAGAAACAAATGTTCGCGCTCATCACACAAATATCTGCCCTTACCGGGATTTGAACCCAGGACCGCTAGCTTCGTAAGCAGGGTCACTACCAACTAGGCCAGCGCGTCGTCGGAATTATATGGTTTTGTAGAGTAGAATAGATCCACAGAACTCTGTTGTTATTACATAAGTAAGTAAAGTAAGTAAACTTTACAATAACTCTTATTAATTTGACATTATGGCGGCCTAGCTTTTCAAACAATATGTAGGGGTAAAAACAATGTAGAATATTGTACAGGGCCTCTGTTCCACTCGGTAGAACTATATTGCTTTTGACATGTTATCGTATTGTTTTTAATTTAACCCAGTCGCCATTTAGCCTGAGATAGAGATTGGAGGTAGATGAAAAAATTAACTATACCTACATGGGGGAAACAGGACTCAAATAAAAACAAGCAAACTACAACGTCACTACACGTAAAATTCGGACTGCGGGAAATGCCACGCGCCATTCCAATCTTCGTTCCGAACCGTATTTTTTTTACTATTTTACTATTACAGTTGCATTTACACGTACGGTACGTAAACTACCACAGGATTAACAACTCAAATGTACCTACAGTCAAAGGCACAATAATCTAAAAAATAATAAAATAAACCTTATTGTCTGGGGCATAGGGGCGTGTAGATATTTTTGGCGCCATGGGAACGTATATACCTATATATTTATGACTTCGACTGTGCTTTTACCATAGTAAGAAATAAATGGCAATGTTGCCCGAGTAGTTTGACTACGGACTCCCAGGTTCGATTCCCGGTTTGGGCAAATATCTGTGTGATAATAAATAAACACAAATAAAAAAAACAAAATTCTAAAAATTATGGAAACTAACGCCAATTTTTCACCTAAACGTTAATTTTTATTTTTTACTGAATCCGTACGTAGATGACTAAACATTTTCTTTCCGCGTACCCTTCATGTGTAGCAACATATTTCTACGACTAGCTACTCGTTGCCCCTTACCGTTATAATAAAAGACCTAGCTTAATTTCCTTCCAAGAGCTTAGGTCAGTTTGTCTAAGCAATCTCTACAAATTTATACATGCGGTTTAAAACGTCGGTATAATCAACGCATTCACGTAATTTAATACGTGAAGATGCTTGTCCCAGCGTTGACCATTGGCACGCGTAAGTTGGTACAGTTGCTACAGTAAAGTATGTATGGTCGGTACCCGTCCGTACCGCTAGGAAGATTGGTCTACCGTTATCCACCGTTCTATCTGCAGCTTACTCTTGGTTAAGAGATTTGATTTCATATTACAGTAGGAAGCATATTATTTATTATCAACGATTTACAATTAATAAATACTACAATGATACTACTTAGTCTAGTATTATATAAAGCTATAAATATTAAATATAATACAATTAAAAGTTAAAACTAAACTTATTTAAATTAAAATAAAAACTAAGCTACTCAAATATTAAAGACGTAAATAATAATCACCACTATAAAAAGAACACCCCCTCTAGCAGGTCCGCTCGCGGCATGGTCCCTATGACACTGGCTGCGTTACCTCTCTGGATAGCATATTATTAAATATAGCAGTAGTATGGCAAAGTCCAAAATTTAAGGAGATGAATTTAATGAAAAGTTAACTGGAAGAGATCCCTTAAACGGATAAGATCACTTTTAAACATACTTGGGTTACCCTTGTTAAATAGGTTTGCCAAATCGCCTACAAAAAAAATCTGATTTGCCCAAAGGTCAACTGGTAGAGAATGCCATTAGGCATTAAGTTCACCTTTTGTACTCTAATTTGTATTTTTGTGCAATAAAGATTAATTAAATAAATAAATAAATGTATCGTTTCCCAACCGTTTCATTTGCCAACCCGCTTTGTTTTCTGTGACCGTAAATATTTCAGTATTTTATAATAACTTACCTAACCTATAGGGTTCTACACGATGGTACTGAAGTAAATCCTGAAATATTTTCAGTTGCAGGAACTAAATTGGGTTGGCAAATGAAACGGTTGGAAAACGATACATTTGGCAAATATATTTCGGCCAAACGGCAGAATCCCAACATAATTTAATTTCATATAAGTGTTTTTTGAGAAACAATTTCTTTTTTGCAATAAACTTACTTTACTTACAAACTTATGTAATAAGAACATAGTTCTATGGATCTATTCTACTTTACAAAACCATATTGTTTTTGAGCTGTTATGGTATTGTTTTTAACTCGTCCGCCATTACTGTCACGTAAATAAGAGCTATAATAACGTTGACAATACAATAGTCATCACACAAATATCTTTACGTAACACCTGGCCATAATGTGAGTTTTATCGCACGCTGCGCGCACGGTAAAACTCGCATTGTGGCCAGGTGAAGACGTAAAATTGTGTAGGTACCTACTCATCACGGGCAGTAAAAAAGAAAGCCCTCTATCGCATATTTACGACCCTCGCCTACGGCTCGGGTCTCAAATACCTGCGATTTCGGGCTTTCTTTCTTTTACAGCCCTTGTTAAGTAATGTACTATTGCCAGTGTCGTCATAGGGACCATGCCGCGAGCGGACCTGCTAGAGGGGGTGTTCTTTTTATTACACCTTTTAATATTTAAGTAGCTCAGTTTTATTTTAATTTAAAAAGTTTATTTTTAACGTTTAATTGTATTAATTTAATAAATGTTCTTTGTTATTGGAAAAATATCTTTTGAATCCAGGACCGGTAGCTTCGTAGGCAGGGTCACTACCCTCTAGACTAGGCCAACTAGGTACTCGTAAACCCCGAGTTAATGGTGGAAGATATTCGCGAATCTCCGGCAGATTAGTCAGATGGCTTATGTCAACGGAATACCTACAGCGAAGTGTGCCAGCGCACCGTTAGCCCGAGAAAGTTGTCGTGGCTGCCTTCGACGTGCGGCGTAACGAAAGACAGATCGCTCCCATCTCCCCGATGGTGCTAGATATAGGGTATATATTGACCTCGAATTTAACTAGATTCAGTAGGATCTTTATCAATTGCCAACCATTTCAGAGCGAAATTCTAGGTGGTAAAATTCAAATCGTATTTGACCTGTTACGGTATTGTTTTTAACTCGACTGCCATTAGTGTCAAGTAAATAAGAGCTATCATAGTTATTTGTTATACAAGGGGGGAAAGTTGTATTTTACTTGCGAGTGTTCATTTGAAACACGAGCTAGCGAAAGGATTCTATGATTGACCGCGAGTGGTTCAAAAATAGAATCCTGAACGTAGCGAGTGTTTCAACACACGAGACGTAAAATAACTTTTCACCCGTGTATGACACAAAACTTTTCACCTCACTACAGCGAGGAAAATAATAAAAAGGGTTTGTACTATCAATTATTATTTATTTACCTCTTTGTCATTACATTTTTATTGTGTTTTTTACTCGATGCAATTAATTAATTGTGATGTTAAAAATTCAGCACTTTTAAAGTTTTACGTTTTGTTAGCTGTCAAATATCACTTAAGCTGCCTTCACTAGGCTGTATGGATCAATGACTTTTGCCTTTCCCTCTGGAATAAAGCACAAGAAAAAAATATAAGCTGCCTTCAAATGTCAAAAGTCTTTCTTCACATGTGGATAAAAAACGATTTTCTCAATAGATATCAAACAAACAAAAAGGGCTTTCCGAGCTAGTGCGATGAAAAAACGTTTACAATACTATAATTGGTCAATGGTGATATGTCCCAATAGGTACAGTCAAGGAAATTGATTCCTAGACCACTTTGGACTATGTCAAAGTGACATTGTAAATAAAAAAATCATAAGTCTCTTACGTTTTGATTGATTACATCACTTAGACATAGTCCAAAGTGGTCAAGGAATCATTTACCTTTACTGTACCTACCTAGTGGTAAGAAAGTTAATTACGTGTGTATGTGTCGTCTGGGGCACCGTAGATTTTAAACGGGTGAACCGATTTGGATGCAGTTTTTTTTCATTTGAAAGCAGGTTTTCTAGCGGTGGTTTTTAGCTAGGTTTCATGAAAATTAGTTATCAGCGGACTTTCGAATTTTCCTGTAAAACCATGAGTTTAGGATATATTAAATAAAAATTGGTAATTCTATAGCTCTGCCTACCCCACTCTGGGAATGAAGGCGTGAAGTTATGTATGGATAGTATGTGTGTTTATGAAAAACACGTCAATATTTTCGTTGTTTTATTTAGAGTAAGAGGAATTCATACAGGGCCTCTATTCTACAAGGCAAAACCAAAACCATATGGCCTTTGCCCTGCTATGGTATTGTTTTAAACTCGCCGCCATTACTGTCAAGTAAAGCTGCGACCACACCGGTGCTTAAAATACGATGACGGTACGGAATCGCAGTGACGCGTCGTATCAGCACCGTTTTTGACGCAAGCTCCACACACCAATGCTTAAAAAACGGTGACGGTACGAAATCGCAGTGTCGCGTCGTCGTATCCGTACCGTTTTTGACGCATGCCCTCCACACCAATGCTTAACGGTGCGTATATTACGGTACGTCAAAAACGGCGCCATGTTGTTACTATGACCCCGTCGTTTGTTTAAGCAACGACACCGTTTTTTAAGCAGCGGTGTGGGGAGCGTGCGTCAAAAACGGTGCTGATACGACGCGTCACTGCGATTCCGTACCGTCACCGTATTTTAAGCACCGGTGTGGGCGTAACTTAAATCAAAGCTATCAAAACGTTGACAAAAGAAACAAGATTTTTAACGTCTAGAATATCAGCCCAGCTTGACAAAGTCGTAGGCAAGCGTATACGGTATTTTGTGAATTCATTAAAGTAGCTCAATTAAAATGTAAATTGTTTCGGCTATTGTTTGGTAATGTTCATTTAGGATTCGGCTCACACGCCGAACTATCATCCGGTCAGACACTTAAAACGAGACCACTGACACTATATTGGGACCTATTTGTATTGGAGTTAGGGAGCTGGGCACTCAACATATTTAAACAATGGTGTATAGTTTAGGTAAGTTATATTTGTTAGGTTCGACTGATTCCGGTAGTATTTGGTAATAATAATTTCGGCGCACGGACGTATAGTGAAGTGTCTCGCTAACACCTCAAGAGACTCTCGCTAGATGGCTGGATCCAGGGTAGTGATTCTTTCAAAAGCAAAGGTGAGCGATCGCAGAAGTGAATGTCCAAGCGGCAACTTTAAGTAGTCCCGTCAAAGCGAACAAAACACATTTCAGCGCGTGTATTCAATTAGGCAGCCTTATACGTTGGAGAAACCATGCTGCCAGCTACTACTACTTAAACTCGCCGCTTGGACTTCACTCCTGCATTCGCTCACCTTTGCTTTTGAGAGAATCACTACCCAGGGCCAGATACAGAAGGCAGTACTCATAGACACGGCAAGTATTGAGGTTACTCTGCAGCCCTAACCACCGGTAGCTTGAGTAGCCTTGCCCCCCTGCCGGCGGCACTCGTAGGTTATGTTAGGTTAGGTATCAGTGTTGTTATTTAACTTTCATATTTGAATATTACATACATACATACATTAAATCACGCCTGTTTCCCAGAGGGGTAGGCAGAGACCACTTCTTTCCACCTGCTACGATCTTGACAAATCTCTTTCGCTTCTTCCACATTCATACATCGAGTCATGCACGCACGTCGGTTTCGGGTACCTACTTAAAATTCGGCCCTTTTCCAGTATTTCTCCGATTTTATTATTTTATTTGAATATTTATTATAAAAAAAAAGTCTACTGGAAAATAAATAAATATATGTATATGTATATCTATCCGGATCGCTACCACTATCTTATCCTCCTACCGAAAGCAGCAGTGTTCGCATTATTATGTTTCAACATACAGTATGTACAGACCGAGTGACGGACTGGCGGACATGGCGAAACTATAATTGTTGAGTACGGAATCCTAAAAACTGGATTTACCCGTATTCACAAACAATACTTAAGGGATCCTTCTCATCCTTCACTGTGTAAACGCACTGCGTTCAATACAGCTGTGTGATTGGTCCTTTTTGACCGACCTTTTGTTTATGAGACGATTTGAACCACCCTGTGCGTTCGTGAGCACTGTGAGACCTCATAGTGACGTTTGTGAATACGGGTGCTAGACTGTTAGGGCTGCCGATTTATTGTAGTGCGTCCGGCATGTTCGCTCAGGCGAGAGTAGATGATTTCTATATTTATTTTCGCTGTAAATCAATGAAGTCCGAATGGAATTTTGTCCATTATAAATTATGAGCAAAATTAAATACGCCCAAGTAAATGTAGTCTAATATTAATTAAGACCATATAAATATAATATAAATTGAACATATTTCAGGTAGGACGTATTAACAATTGGTCATATTTCTGAGTGTACGTAAATACAAGTAGACATATTTTTTCTATCAATATCATATTGGACAATTTTACCATTGGACATAATTCCATTTTAGAAGTTATTCAGGATGAACAATTTTCCTTTTTGTTGTAAATGGTCATTTTTCTGAACTGACGTATAATTTCAAGTGGACGATTTTACTTTTGTACCTAATGACACTAAATGAAATTTACTATTAATATAGTCTTAATTTGCCATTGTTACAAACATAATATGGATCTGTGTATGGTCAGTTTTTTTTTTATATCTCTCTTGTCTGTGTGCGTGATGAAGAAGCACCTAATACCACGTTCTACCTTGTTCCAGAGATGCACTAACATCCAGACACTCACCATGGGCCCCCCCATCACGATCTGGCCGCAGAGCCAGCCGAGTGACAGGCAGAGTGACAAAGTGACAAGTGACAGCCTGCTCGTGTACGTCGTCAACAGGCTGCGGGCCGTGCTGTGGAACTTTACAGTTGTGATCATAGTTTTACATGTGCTGGGACACAGTGCGGTGCGGGCCGGCCCGGTTATACTTAATGTGGATTATTTACAAGGTAAGTTTATTTTTTATTAACCCCAGGGCCCGTATTATGGTCGCCTTTATCGCGGTGGATAAAGCTTCCGTCACTCTCGCACTTACATACTGGTCAGAAAGTGGCAGATGTTTTATCTACGCTTATCTACGTCGATAAACACGACCATAATCGGCCCGCTGGGGGCCTAATATGGCTGCGTTTATTTCGTGACAAAATGTGTATTAAACATCCGTCACTATTTGACACGTATATAAGCACGAGAGTGATGGATGCTATATCCACTTTTTATCACGCGATGAGCGCATCCATACTAGGCCTGCTGATGGAAGATCATGGGAGTTACCATGACATACTAAAGCAGCTCAGTTTAGGTTGAGAGAAAGGGACAGAGCTATATAACTGCTATAGCTCTGTCCCTTTCTCTCAACCTAGACAGTACTGATTTAGTATGTCATGGTAACCCCCCAGAAAGCAGATTATATCGGGGGTTTTTATCCATTTAATAAGTTATTATTAACACACTCAATATTAATTTCACTTCTAATTAACTAAACATGTAAACAAAACTTTAAATTTTGCATGATGCAATTTTGATGACAATGCAATAATTATGATACTCTCAAGCTGGTCTGATGAGACGGAAGGTGGCCATTAGGAACTCCTCATTGCTTGATAGTAGACCCGTTAAGATTCGTTTAACTCGTGTTTTAATAGAGAGTACAACAGTGTTAGAAGTACAGTCGGCAACAAAAGTATACTTTTTACTTTTTTTATATTTCTCTTCTATTGAGGATCGTTTTTTTGATAGGTTGGATAGCCTGCATTCAAAGATAGAAGATAGTCGGTGCTCGGTGGAGTAATTTCCATTCTTCCCTGTTCCAAGCCTTCTCTTTAACACACTGATACGGCACGACTCCTACTCTCCTTTTAATTGGTCTAGGTAACTTCTTCTTGTTCTCCCTCTTTTCCTTTCTCCTTCTATTATCTTCTTAATGTACTCTTCGTGCCGAAACAGGTGATCAAACATCTTCCCTCGTCTTAATAGACATACACATACCTTACACTTCCCGTCTCCCAATGGGGTAGGCAGAGACTATGGAACGCCAGGTGCACCGGTCTAAACATTCAACTTGTCTATTATCTATTATCTGCAATAGGCTCTCTCTCTTCTCTTTTCCTTCGCTATGCCAAATACTTCCTCATTCGTCTTCTTAGTAGGAGATCCGAATAGGAGACGATTTGCACCGGGCTGCTTATTCGATCAAAAGTATGTTATTTATATCAAATTTGATACGCTAAATAATATGTGGCGAATAGGTTGCCTGAAAAATTTCAGTCCAGTACATATATCTTTTTTTTTTTTTAATTGCAAATGCTTGTTTAATAGACAAATTACATACTAATCGAAAGTATGAAGCATACTAATGAAAGTTTATACCTGCCTATCCAATAGTTTGACGGGAAAAAATAGTCAACCTAACGTTTGCAAGTTCTATAGGCTTCATACTTTCGATTGGTATGTAATTTGTCTATTAAACAAGCAATTGATTTTTTTTAAGCCAAAGTTAATTTTTAATTTTTTAATTAATTATATACTGGACTGAATTTTTTCAGGCAACCTATTCGCCACATATTATTTAGCGTATCAAATTTGATATAAAATACTTTTGATCGAATAAGCAGCCCGGTGCAAATCGTCTCCTATTCGGATCTCCTACTAATAGAGCTATGCTCCAGTCCAGATATACCCTTAATAAGCCTTTCGCGTATTTTGCTTGATATTCTAGCTTTAAACAGGTATTTCTAGGCTTTCAACGCTTTTTTCGCCATGGCTATTTGGGCAATTATATCCGGTGTACTGCCCTCATAAGCCAAAAGGCGATATCTCAAACTCAATAGCCAAAGCAAATACAACCCTCTTCAGTAATTAATAAGGTTTCACTTGCTACAGTGTCAGAGATACCGCCAATTGTCTCAGGACGGCAGTGCATTCCTTCCACGGAATAGAAAAAACAGTGGAAGTGGTATAAGCTTCGCTTAGTATCAGACTATCATAAAAACAACACGCCACCATGGAAAATGTTTTTGGTGCGGCTATTATTTTTACACTCCAAAATAGCACAATAAGGCATGCTTCTGGATTAGGAAATGCAATTTAACCGGTTATTAACCGTTTTCGTATGAAAATAATCGGTTAAAATCGGTTATAACCGGTTATTTGCATTCCCTATTCTGGTTTTATTTCCTATTTTAGAAATATCGAAATAAGCGATCGCGGCAAAAGTATGGTAGGTTATGAGGAACTCCGCATAACTATGCCACACGTTACACGCCAACTTGACACTTCTACGGTTTTTTCTGTCCTGTGATTCCTTCAACTTGTCATACAAAAAAAAACTTGCGAAAGTTGTACCTATGCTCAAAGGGCGGATGTCATTCTTACCTTAGCTTAAAATGGCGGTATTAGCGTCTAGCTTCCCACAGTTCGTAACGTCGCTAAAACGTTAGCCGTGTAGCACTCGACGGCATCCTTAGTCAGGTGACCCACTGGCCCGAGAGAAAGTACTCGTCCCACTGATACGGCGTAGTCTACATGTATGAGTCGACAGTCGTGCGTGAGATAAATTTTAATAATGGTGAAAAAATGTTAATTATTTGCAACGGGACAAGCTGCTAAATATGCTATCGATAAATAACGGCCAAGTGCGAGTTGTAATCAATCGCACATGAAGCCAAACCATTCTTGTATGGGAGTTTTTTTTTTAATTATTATGTCAGCATTAGAAATACACTGTGAAAAATTCCACTGTTTACCTATTATGGGCTTAACCAAAGCAGAATTAAACCCCAGCAAGGTTTATTCTCTGCAGGAATTCAATTTTTAAATGGACAGACGAATTATTAACCGGCAAGTTTATGTTGACCTGTTAGAGCGTACAACATTTTAGGGCGTGTATTCTCAATTGGTTTACCATCATTTGCAAAACTAATTATTTCAGGATTATAAAACTAAACTTACCTAACTCATAAGGTTCTACAAAATGGTCCTGAAATAAATGCTGAAATATTTAAAGTTTCGGAAAAAAAATCGTTTTGCAAAATGATATAGGTAGGTATGTTTGTGAAATGTTTAGCAACTGATTGGATACCTTCTCAATTATGTAGCCTAACCGTCGAGTGAGCTCGCTCGAACTTGCCAGACACCACTTTGCAACCGTTCGTAGGTCATCGACCTTATCAGCTGTCTTTCACTCAGCACCGTGTTAGTCACACAAATGTGTTTTTAATAAACGCTCGTTTTGTGACTGACGCATCTTACTTTCCTTTTTGTTCGGTCATCGATGGCGACAGCGTTATCTGTTTGGAGATACATGACTGTTGCTTACTTAAATACATAGAAATCATCCATGACTCAGGTCAAATATTCGCGCTCATCACACAAATATCTTTTCCTATCCTTACCGGGATTTTAACAATGCAGGACCGCTAGCTTCGTAGGCAGGGTCACTACCGACTAGGCCAGCGCGTCGACAAAATAACGACTGTCGATAAAGACTGTAGCTTGAGCATGAACATTCGATTAAACATCACGTTTTCGAATCGCCTTTACTATTCGAAAACGTATTCTGAACTAGCCCTAGACAAGATGCATTGCGAGATCGTTATCGTTATCGATAATAGTATCGATTATAGTATTGACGTTAGCTGCCGGATGGTCGCGTCAAGCCCTCGTGTCAATTCCATACACTTTGACAGTTTTCGAAAATCATTTACGATAGCGTTAAGAATCTTGTCTACGCTGCTAACGTTTCTGTTTTCTATCGACTCGAAATGTATGGACGCTTACGTCAACCCTAATCATACTGTCGATTTTCGAAAAACGCTAAGCGTTATGTATTTTAAATAGGACCCCAAGATACATGTAGCACGAAGCCCTAAAATAAACTCACGTTTTTTTGCATTATTTTACGTATATTTCTCAATCGATCGATACGTAAGTCAATGTCAACTTGCTATCAAATTAAAGTACTGAATACTAGAGGGCGTTGATATCAATTATCAATCGACGTCATATTTCCTCGATATTTTAATAGAAGTGGATAGTTTTGTGTTTATACCTAAAAGTACCTACTTTGCTTTGTTTATATTGGTAAAAAAATGTTACTTATGAACTTCTTAGGTAGGCACATATTTATGTTTGTATACCACTGTGCTGTTTTTTAAGCTGTTTGTTTTCCTTAATAAAGAAAATAACACAAATCAATAAACAATTGGTATTTTAGGATGTTACTTTGTGTCGAAAGTAACCTTTTCCTGTAACGGTAAACTGCAGGCAAAACCGTTACGTGTTGCGTTAATACCTTATACCACATGTATGCCATTTGCCTTGTAAATTGGCGTCGCCTTACACTGCCAGCTGCATGTTTATTTATTGTCCGACGATGCGGTTAGCCCGGTTAGTAGAAGCGAGCGGGTTCGATCCCCGGTAAGAACTAATGTTATAACCTAACCAACAAAAAGTTGGAAAACCCCCGACATTGACATTTCAAAGTTCAATACTTCAAAAACGGCTGAACCGATTTCGATATAAAATGTCTAAGAACCACCGCTAGAAAACCTGCTTTCAAATAAAAAAAAACCGCATCCAAATCGGTTCATCCGTTTAAGAGCTATCGTGCCACAGACAGACACACACACACACACACACACACTTACTCGTCAAACTTATAACACCCTTCTTTTTTGCGTCGGGGGTTAAAAACCGGGCAAGAACATGTCGGGTTCCGACACTGTGTAGGGTTCCGAGGCAGTTACTACGAAAACAAAAAACTATCTCGAAAACAACAAGCATGACCGATTTTGATATTTAGCCCTTTGTAGGGCAAAACTAAAAATAAAGCTGAATTCTAGCCTCATTAGGTAGGTAGGTAGGAAAATACAAAAAGTATCAGTTGTGGTCATTTTTAGTAACAGATTTTAAAATTGACCTATAAAGGGTTAAAGTTATTTTATACTGTCTTACTGCCGCACTCAGAGACGTCAATTTAATTTAATGCTTGATTAAAGTTGCTGTTGTCACTTTCTTCGCTACAGCAATAGAATAAGACAACACGTCACTAAACAAGCATTAAATTTAATTGACGTCTCTGAGTGCGGCTGTTAGATGATTTTAGGTATTTATGGATAAACGCTTTACCTGTCTGTATCTCAAGTCTACTGAGTCGTGATAGTTTTTTTTTTTAAGTTCGTTATGTGCGCTTTCTTCTGAGATGTTTTTCAGATTTTTATTACTTGTAATTTTAGCTGTAGGAACACGAAACTCTAGCAAATATTACACTTTTCGAGTTCAATATTTCGTAAATGATCTCCAAATCTAAAAATTTATAATAACATATACATAATGTTTTTTATTATGATCTATCCAATGATACCCATTCTATGTCATGTCATAATGTAATACCTTTGCCTTGCTGGTTCAGGTTTTTTTAATTTAAGATTTAATTGTACAACTTTTTCGGCATAATTTCAATTTATATCTATGCTAAATTACAGGTTGACAGACGGACAGACAGACATAGCGAAACTATAAGGCCAAGGGTTCCTTGTTCACTACAAAACCCTAAAAGGGGAAAATGTCACAGGCAAATTTAAATTTCGTACAAAACATTTAAATCGCTGTAATTTATGTAGTTTTTTTTTTGAGATGAAATATAACTAGGTATCGATATCGACAAATTCCAATATATATGTTGTCTTTATTAGGGTGAAAGAATTAAAATCTCATTAGTCAGAAACTGTGATTTAAAAAACATAGCATATTGACGAGTAGTTAGGTAAACAGCACCTCTATTCAACAGGGTAAAAACAATATCGTTTTTGTCCTGTTATCGTATTGTCAACGTTTTGATAGCTCTTATTTTCTTGACAGTAATGACGGCTGACGTCATAACAATACCTTAACAGGTAAACTACGATATCGTTTATACCGCCTAGAATTGAGGCGCAGCGGGCTTAGCACGCGAGGCGAGATTTACTGTCAGATTTGACGTTTCCCATGAATTAGTGTCAATTAGCAATATCGAAAATGACACATGACATTAAATCCCACTTCAAGATGCTTAGTAATAAAAGGACTCAAGTCACACAAATTACACTTTTATTTAAAACCTTAAACGTTTACTCTTACGTTAGAATATGGAATAGACATATTTGACACTAAATCTCGATTGACGAATTTTGACGTATAATACTCACCTCGCATGCTAAGCCCGCAGGTGTCGTGTGTTTTGGGAATATTTAGGCTTTGCCTTAAGTCTTCATTCAACTTTCAGGTTACTATAGTGCCTTAACTAATTATGAAGTAACACCGTGTAACATGAATTGTAAATCTCTGGCATTATTAAACAGGCAATTAGCATTCTGAATTTTTGTTAACATTATCACAAAAACAATGGACGAAAATTAATTACCTACCGAAAAACTAACAATGTAGTTCCGCATCTTAGACATAATACATTTGACGTGCAGTCAGCAAAACAACTAATACACTATAGGTGAAAAACTTAAGTAAATGCATGTATAGTCTGTGCCAATTGAAATTGGCAAAAGTGTAAACACAACCAAACGAACTAATTTACCATCATTACTCGATAATCACGTGCTTTGAAAGATCAAGTGAGGTCTTAGCAATGATTTATATACTTGATTTTTATTCTTACACTAAGTTTAAGATTAAATAACTATTAATTACAAGAGGACACCCGCGACTTCGTACGCGTAGAATTAGTTTTCCGCTACTCCCCCTATTTCTTCCCGTTGGGGGTCGACTTTAGAAAATCCTTTCTTAGTGCTCACTTACACCATGAAAGGAACCCCTGTACCAAATTTCAAGTTTCTAGGTACAGTAGTCTAGGCTGTGCATTGATATATAAGTCAGTAAGTCAGGTTTGCCTTTTACATATATAGAAGATTTTAAATAAATACTTGCTTGATGAGTGTTTGAGGTTGTGTCAAACAGTACTAATTTGTTTACATCTTTGGCAATTTCAATTAACACAGACTATAGTTAGTGTACAAAATTAATATGGAATTTACGTCAAAAACGGTCTATACACATCTTCGGTCTTCGGTCCTTTAGGTCAATAGCAATCGTTGAACGTATGAGCGAAACAGAGCGAACGAGTAAAGAGGGCACGGCACGCCACTCGATGTGAAGGAGACAAATAGTACCTATTTCAAAGCGTGTCCTGGTCAGATCTCAAAATTAGCTCCGGAGCTAAAGGACCTAAAGGAACTAAAAGACCGAACTAGTTCCTTTGACCGATTGACCGAGATCGCTCTCCCTTTAAAGACCGAGCGGGCACAACTCTACACACACCGTCGACGAATACGGTTTTTTTTTCAAAGCCACTTGCATAGAGGCGTTCTGTCTTAATATTCTGGGTTGGCAACACATTTGCATTTTGAGATTGCGAATGTGCAGTCAGTGGCATTCCCGGTCCACCACCCCTAATAATATATTATTGCTGGTGACTGTACTATGGGTAATAGACAACTTATATAGAGAAATAAATACTTAAATACATAATACTCGTTCTCATCACACAAATTATGCCCTTACCGGGAATCAAACCCGGGACCGCTAGCTTCGGTTCGGAGGCAGGGCCACTACCAAGTATACTCGAAAATCTAATTCAAGACCAAAATCCTAACCTCAACGGGCGCACATTCGCTGTGATTACTGCATTTTGGTTTAAGTGTAGGTATTATTTTATTATCAATAAAACCTACCCTAATATTACTGGTTACACGAGTTCTCATTCATGTTTTTATGAAATAATGTTAAAATAACTAAATATAATCAACATAGGAACTGTCATATTTTGGTCTTGAATTAGATTTTCGAGTATAGGCTATCGCGTCGTCTTGCGAGTTAAGCTGAAGATTGTTTTGCTATCTGTATGTAACGCCTGTAACTCGCGTGGAACTGATAGAAAGATTAAAGTAACACATTCGGACATTACGATATCTTAAAATTTGGTTTATAATGCGCTATTCAAACCATGTGAACGCAAGTAACCTTTACTTTGAAGGCTGATAGGTATTTGATAAAGGAATAAATCCGGCCAAGTGCGAGTTGGACACGCACACGAAGGGTTCCGTACCACGCCGAAAAAAAAACACGTTTTTTGTACTAGAATCCCATTTAATTTGGGCTTTTATAGCGGTTATAGTATGTAAAAATTTCAAGTATTTAGCTATAACGGTTTATGAGATACAGCCCGCTGACAGATAGACGGATGTACAGCTGAGACTTAGCACTTAGCACTTCATCTCACTCATTTCATCGTATTTCATTTCATCGAAAGGCAATTTCTCTTCTTCTCTTCAAAATCATACACCCCTATATGTTGATTGCCCGTCGCTTCTTTCCCTTATAAGTTTTAGAATTAAATTCCTCACCTAAAATATTTCTCCTTCAAATTTATAAAAATAACACGTCCTACTACAACCCTATAACCCGAATGTGCCGATCGTATAATGATACCGTGACTGAGCATTTTTCTTTGGATATTTATAACAGTAATTTGCCCTCTTTTAAAAACCAAATTCACAATATATTTTGTACTTAATTCACCAGTATACATATTTAATATAATATAATACAATTAAAAGTTAAAACTAAACTTATTTAAATTAAAATAAAAACTAAGCTACTCAAATATTAAAGACGTAAATAATAATCACCACTATAAAAAGAACACCCCCTCTAGCAGGTCCGCTCGCGGCATGGTCCCTATGACACTGGCTGCGTTACCTCTCTGGATAGCTAGCCCAATCCTTTGGGAGAGGTAAGCACCAGCTCTAGGATCTCCGGAGGTGTCTATGAGCCGGGATGACAGGGCCTTAATAAAGCTTTTCATATCAGCTGACCAAGGTCCCATGGTCTCCACTGCAAGCGCCACAAATTCATAATTATTTAATAATGATGAATATTTGCGGCGCTTGTTGGTTTGGGCCTGATCAGCTGCTGCACCGGCCCGATTACGGGTTGACTGGACGTGGGACAGGGCGAATGTGTCAACACACGTCGCGTCCCACACCAGTGCCCTACCCAGTTTCCACGGCACCAATGTAGCTCCGTCTGGTCGCTTGCCATCGTCTCTATGTAAACCTGCTGGTTCCAGGACAGCTGGTACAGAGGCAGTGGCAAGCGAACGACGGATTAATTCACTAGAATATAATGATAATTAATATTAATATTATAATAATTTAAATCTCTGTAAAACTAACAAATAAAATAAATCTGACTAACTTTGTTTAAGATACCGAACTAATACCACTAACCATCAAACACTTGCATACACTTTAATGATTTTGAGCACACATAGTTTAGAGTTATATTTACTTAGTCTAGATTCATATATTTTTATCATGATATTTACATTATTTCTGATTTTAACTTGTTTTGTGAGCCATGAATAAATAAAATAAATAAATAAATAAATTTCTACTGAAAGCTTATTGTTTTTAGGTTATCTTAAGCATGGGTTGCCTAGGTTAGGTTGGGTTAGACCTGTCACTACCACATTCTATGAAATTAGTTTCGGTGATTCAAGGGTAACCCTTAATAAGGTCCCGTTGGCACCTTGTGGTAAGAAACCCTAACGAGTAAATAATTGTACTACATAATGACACTTGAGTTCTGAGACGTGGACTTGCTAAGAAAGCTCAAGGGCTGTGGAGAGGGTTACGATAGGAATTACTTTGCGCAATCGAACCAGTGAGCATAGACAATTAGGGTGTTGAATTTTTGATATTTTGCAATTTTTAATGAATTCGGGGCTGATTTTTCAATCCCCAGATAAAACTATCCGTCAGTTAAATGTATTACTATCCTTTTCTGAAGTTATATGAAAGAAAAGGACGGAGCTAAAATTTACCTTCCGGTTAGCTTTATCTGGGGATTGAAAAATCAGCCCACGATCGAATTTTTAAGCCTACTTAACTAAATAAAGAAACAGTATTCAAAATTATTAATGCAATCGCGCCGTTCCAATCTTCGTTCCGAACCGTACATTTTTTTCTATTTTACTATTACAGTTGCAGTTCTCAAGGTAGAGGGTTCGATTCTCGGCTTTATGTCATCGCCTGCGATCTAAGTTGCGCTACGCACCTCCTAATTACCGCTGCACTCCTGGTACTTTATTTAATCTCTTTAGTTGGATGAACGGCTTAGAACAAACCTATTTGTTTTTTCGAAAATTACATGCATTTCATAGGAAAGATACAAAGTTTCGAAAGAAACAAAATGTATCTTTCGCAATTTTCATCCCCAGTCCTAACTTCGCGAAATATTTCCCAAGCACCGTCTCAAAATTCATAACTAAATACCGTCGTCAAAAAAGTGTGTCAGCAGTCCACGGCAACCTTGACAACTGGTTCTGTCAACGGTACACCGTGACGTGTGTAGGTAAACAGTGGGGACGAACGCCTAAACTGGTTTGCCCGTTAGTTACGTTTGAGATAGACGTAATGTTCCGTTACGTTGAGCTCTTGCCCTCGACTAGTTTATAGCTATTCCCTTAGAAACTGTCTTAATTGGCCGTGTGGTTGTCGGCTTAGAATAGTGCCACTCCATGAAATCTTCCCGTAGAAGTCGTAAGATTGTAATCTTGAGATTGTAGTCTTGAGGATGCAAATGTATATGCCATTTGGCTGATTTTTGAAAAAAAAAACTTGGTGGATTTTTAACATGTAAAAGTGCCCGTGCGTCCTATTTCCTTAATAAAACTTTTTTTTTTAACCTTTTTTGCACAAAAAAAGCCTAATGTCTAATAGCAGTCTCTACCAGTCAACCAAATAATCCTATATAATACATGAACTAACAAAATCTAATGTAATCTACATTTATCTTTTTATATATTTTTTAAACCGACATCATAAAATTCATCGGGCATTTTTGTATCCATTACGAGTAGGTATTCATAAAACCCTATGAAGTATGAACTGCAAGATATTAATTACGTCTTTAGTAACTCCATATCTACGATTTTATCCAGTTTTAGTAGGTAGCGTCAATTACTTTTTTCACGGCAATAAGAAAGCAATTGAGCACAATGGACACTTGATGCTTGGTAAGTGGGATCTGTGACTCATAGACAATACAGGGGAGGGGGGGGGGGATATATCAGACAATAAATGTCACACCAATTGACCGTGTCCCAAACTAAGCTTTAGGCTTGTACTAACTATGGATACTAGACAACGATATAAATACTTATATAGAGAAATATTGTTTGATATTTATTCTTTAAATACATAGAAAACATCCAAGACTCAGGAATGAATATTCGTGCTCATCACACAAATATCTGCCCTTACCGGGATTTGAACCCAGGACCGCTAGCTTCATAGGCAGGGTCACTACGAACTAGGCCAGCGCGTCGTCAGAAAACGTCAAACCATAGAAAACTGTCAGTTTAGACGTATCTTGAGACGTGCTCGTAGGATTGCGCTCTTGAGATTGCAGTCTTAACACTGCAAAAGTCTTTGCCTATTTGCCATCTATATAAATAAAAATGAATCGCCAAAATGTATGTGATCGCATAACTTCCGAAAGATTGAGCTGATTTGGCTGATTTCTTTTTTGTTGTGTTCGTCATTGTCAGGACGAGGTTTGTAGGACAGAAAATAATTCAAAAATCCACCGGGTAAGTCAGAAATTTGCAGCGGGGCGAAGCCGCTGGCGGGCCGCTAGTGTTAAATAAAATTGTTATTATTTGTTTCAAATTGTACCTAACTCTCTGTGGTGTGTAATAAAGAGTTGTATCTATTGTATTGTATCCTGAGTCTTGAATGTTTTCGATGTATTTAAGTGTTTATTTCTCCATATAAGTATGTTTATCGTTATGTAGTACCCGTAGTATAAGCCTAGAGCTCACTTTGGGAGGTTAATTTGTGTGAGATTTTCCTCTAATAGGTGCCTACTTACAATAAAAACAATATAAGAATTACGCTCTTTTCCTTTTCCTTTTGGAAAAACGAAGTTCGTGTCAGTTTACAATGTTTTAAATACTTATATAAAAACGCCTATTACAATATTCAAGTAAATAGGTATCGTTTGTGTTGGAAATAGACACAATATTTATTTATTTATGGAGTGCCAGGATTGTAAATTTAATTTGTTGTTGAAAAACTGGTCCTGTCCTATTTATTTAAGGCTAACCAGGTGTTTAAAGCTCCCATTTCTTCATACATACTTGTTTATATATTACATTGGAAAATATGTAATTTAATATTAGGTATGTTCTAATTCAGGTATTCGGAAGCTATAATACTCAAAAAACACAAGGAACGAAACCCTCAAATTATTTACTGTTCAAAATTCAAAATTCAAAATTCAAAATATTTATTCAGTAAATTGGCCACATGAGGGCTCTTTTACACGTCGGTAATATGAAGTGAATCTACTAGCGCTTCGGACAAGACCATCATTGCGGAGAAGAAGCGCCACAAGAAACTCCAGTTACCTCGCATATGTTGAATTAACAATTAACACGGCTCGAACCTTTCATATTTATTAATAAAGTCACAAATGCATAGGACATTTTGTAAGATGCGACCTTTTTCCCTGTGAGTAGCGAGCGAGTGACGGAAGAGGGCAGTTCAATGATCTATCGCTCGATCGCCTTGGGGCTTGTTAGTGTGTGCAAGGAACTGAAGATGGCGCTGTTATGCTTCATAGAAAACTCAATAGATGGCGCTTTGAATTACATTAACGATTTAAGGGTATTTTTTCCAAAAGGAAAAAAAAACAGCAGACTATCCCACACTTTACACGTTAGTAACAGTTATAATGCACACATGTAAATAAAAAAAATAGCTATAAACCTACGTCGGCTTTCCTTGAAAAAACCCCCTATTTTTATTACATACGTATAAGGATCAAAAATATTCATACATTATTTTGTACCAAATGTAACGCAAGTCAACGCAATACATTACAAATATCAAAATAACGTAAATGCTGACTGATGTGTGTACTTTTGGTGACCAGTTGAACCAATTGAAGCCTACTATATGAAGGGTACATGGAAAGAACATGTCTATTCACTTTTTTTAGATAAAACTTTAATCCCAAAATATAGAGCTCGCACGTCATCAGTTACAAATATAAATCTTAAGATAACATTTATTTTTTCACTGCTGCTAAGTCAAATATATCATGTAATAAACAATAATTTTCTTTCTTTCAGGTCCCGTGCCACTAGCTAGGAACATAAGGCACTTGCCATGCATATCCAGAAGAACAGGGCAAGAAGGTCTCTGCATGTTTGCCATAGACTGCCTAAAGGCCAATGGCACCCACCTTGGCACCTGCATAGACCGCTTCTACTTCGGCTCCTGCTGCCAAGTCCAAGACAAAAATATCATACCACAGATAAACAACATAGAAGACAACACCATAGACAATGCTAACTTCGTTCATCCACAAACGGAGGATAAAGCTAAACCAGATCCAACGACTAAAAAACCTTTAGATATAACTAAGGAACCAGAAAAAAGCACTGAAAGAACTACAGTCGCTGATAGAATAGACATGGAGACGAAATCAGATGAATCTATAGACAATAAAATCCCTGATGATGATAAAACTACAGTTGAATTAGAAATAACAACTAAATTAGCTAAACCTATTGAAGTAACAGAGGTTCCTATTAAACTATCGACTTTCCAAACGGTATCTGGTGAAAATAGTTTAGTTACAGAAAAAGCTACAACTGAAACACCTAAAATAACAGCAACCGCTGAAACGACGACTGTTAAACCACCAACGAGACGACCTATAAAGCCAACATACCCTCGACCTACTCCCAGACCCAACTATACTAAACCTCAGTACATTCAGCTTAATCGTACAAAACCAACGAGACCTCTACCCGTTTACACGAGGAAACCTCCGATTCGCCTGCCACCTAAACGACCACCAACATCCACCAAAAAACCATTGCCATCACCACCTAGATTAAATATAACTATATTGCCACAAACCACAAGTTCTAGACCAGCATTCACAAGGCCTGGCGCTACTATTACGTTTATAAACACAACTTCGAGCACCCAAGAAACAACAACATCAACATCAACTCCAACACCAACAACAACAACAACGACTACTACTACTACTACTACTACTACTACAACAGAATCGCCAACAACACAAAAGCTTCCAGAAACAACAGAAGCTGCCACTGAACCAGCCACAACAACAACCACCACAACTACAACAGAGAAACCAACAACAACGTCTGAAGCACCTTCAACTACTGAATTTAGTGAAATGACGGAACTGGTTGCTGAGACAGAGACCTCGAAACCGGTGACTGAAGCTGAAATAGTGAGCAGTTCAGTCAAACCAACGACAGAGTTCCCGCCGCTAGTGACTTGGTCAAGCACAGTGGACTCAGCTACAAAGTCACCAGAAAACACTACTGCTTCTGACGGTAAGTTCTTGCTTTTTTAATTCAGGGTATAGTCAAGATGCATAATGTTAAGATAGTGATTTTCGTAAAATCGACACCCCTTACTAATTAACGTTGAGTAACGGTGGTATAGCTATATACATTGATTTGCCCTTATCTGACATTGTGACATTTGGATTTGATAGATAAGGACAAAACATTTTACCTATTGCTATAACACCGTTGAAGGATTAGGATAGGATTGAAGTAAGCTGGACCGCTTATGACAATTTCAATTCGATAGAAAACTGATACCTTTGCACCATTTGCTTCTTGAATATATCATTTGAACCTCTATTTAACTTTATTTCTTACTTCTATATAATCATAATCAAAATTGCATCACATTTTAGTAGAGTTATACTGTATATGGTTTCATTTCAAGTGAATAAGAGGCATTTACTCCGCTTTGAAATACAATGTTTAATAATCTTGCACAAAAAGTATGTTAAGATATCTACTTTGTGGTTAAGCGGAGGTCGAGTAACGTCGTTAATAATAAGGACACAGATACAGTATGTGAGGACAGCTAATAAAGATACAGGTACTCCAACATAGAAATATCGAAATGCTTATTCGATGGAAACCTCGCGAATATTTAAAATGCGAAAGAAAACATTAATATTTCTGTTTAAAAATTAAGTTCATTAAAATTAAGAAAATAATTAGCTCAACGTAATAATGTATAATGAAGTACAACCGGGAAACAAATCAATAAATATAATCTTACTAATATTATAGATACTTATGCGAAAGTTTGGATGTTTATTACTCAATCACGCCGGAACGAATGAACAGATCTGAATGAAATTTGGCACAGAGCGAGATTATAGTCTGGAATAGCATATAGGCTACCTTTAATCCCGAAATAAATCACTGTTCCAGTGGGATGGCAAAATTATGAAGAAATTAAGAATAAGAATTAGTAAGAAGCTGGTCTTAGTTGTCCCAAATAACATACATACATTACATATTCAAGCACAGTTCCTCAGCTACTCTCTCATCAAAGCAGTTACAGGTCAAAAACCCTCTAATGGATTCCAAAATAATTGTTTTCGATCAAGATGAGAAATCGCTTCAACTCGCGCAGTGCCCGAGTTCATCGACCACCTCGCTAACTTTGCGGTTACAGCGTTTCGCACTAGATTCAAAACAAGATAACTAAAAAATATATATAATAAATTAAGTAATATTGTAAACTTATGTATGATGTAAACTTTTTTTGAAAAAGATAGACCTTGCTAAGTTTCTTCCCGAGAAGAACCGGCGTAGTTCTTCTAGGAGCAAAGGTTTTATTTTTCGAACCGGTGGTAAGCTTTTTGAAATTCATAGGTGCGTTATATTATGCCGCAGAATAAGTAATAGTACAAGGTATTATGCCTAAATTGAAGAATAAAGAACTTTGACTTTGACTTAGTTTGTCTCCGTATAAGTATGCTATTATTATGATCACGTCGTCCTGCATCCTAAACCTAGAGTTTAGTTTGGGACTAGGTCAATTAGTGTGAGATTTGTCCCCTGGTATTGAATGATTAAACTAGAGGGCGTCCGCGATTTCTTACAAGATACTTAATTACGAGGCGTCGCTTATCATGCTGCTGCCACTGAGTAGGCCAATCAGGGGGGCTTGTAGCATTGTATTGTCGTACACATCCCCTGTTCTGAAGAATAAACAAAACTTTTGAGTCTTATTATCATGCCAGACATCGAAGTTAAAGTTAAAACTAATAAAAAAAAAACTTCGCCAGTTTTTTTGAATTGCAGCATCACCATTTCGTGTTCCCCCGTTAATGACAAGACCAAATATATATATATATATATATCATCCGGTAGTCTTATCGAACTAGGTTTAGTGTCGTGGGCTCTCTAACTATATGTAACATGTTATGTATTTTCATTTTTATTGTATCGTAAAAACGGTCAAACATACACATTTTATGCCTAAAACAGATTTAACTGCGTCCCAAGCTAGCCGGTCCTGGGTTCAAATCCCGGTAAGGACAGAATATTTGTGTGATGAGCGCGAGTATTTTTTTCCTGAGTTTTGGAAGTTTTCTAAATTTGTATTTCAGTATTTATTTCTCTATATAAGTACCTATATATATCGTTGTCTAGTAAAAGCCTAGAGTTTACAAAAAGTTCGAGATTTGGGCAATTTGTGTGAAATGGTCAACTCGTATTTTTTTTTAAATTAAAATGTTCTTATGGGAGAAGTATTTATTACATATAACTATTTTCTGTAAACTTTAATGTTATGTTTGCTTATAGTTACTTTAATTAATTTTGTAGATAGGGTTCAAGAGTCAACGTACAATAAACCTATCGTTTAATAACCGGATAAATAATAATAACGTGAAACTTTGAGGTCACATAGTAAAATACCTGTTTCAGTTCTTACACAACAACGGGTGAATTAATATATTATAATTTGGTAGTAAAAACATCAATAACAACTAACGGGTAGCCCTGACTTACGAATATTTGCAACATAGGTAATAGCGGTCTTTACACGTAAAGTTCGAACCGGCGGGAAACGCCACGCGCCGTTCCAATCTTTGTTCCGAACCGTACATGTAAATGCAACTGTAATAGTTAAATAGTAAAAAATGTACGGTTCGGAACGAAGATTGGAACGGCGTGTGGCGTTTCCCGCGGTCCGAACTTCACGTGTAAAGGCCGCTATTATGTTGACGACGTTATAGCCCAGTGCAGTGGTAGTTAGCCTACGAAGCTTGCGGTCCCGGATTAGATTGGCTGATTTGTTCCTAACTCGTCATATTCCAAATTGGTCATCTTCCAAACTCGACAATTTCCTAACTGGTCATATTCCTAACTCGACATATTCCAGATTCGTCATCTTCCAAACTCGTCATACCATGTACATTTGCCTGGACAAATTTATTATAGATCCTCTGTTGTAAATGATAAGAACCTCTTTAGATAATTAATTAAGTTTGGACTCCGCCTTAAGTAATTTTTTGTCTAATAGCCGTAGTACAAAGTATAACTACTAAGTACAATCTGTCCTAAAGTCCTAAGTAATAGGTACTTATTATTCCCTTAAGCACGTGTTCGCGATTTAATTTGACTGTACAATGACGAGTTTGGAAGATGACGAATCTGGAATATGACGAATTAGGAATATGACCAGTTAGGAAATTATCGAGTTTGGAAGATGACCAATTTGGAATATGACGAATCAGGAACAAATCCTATGGACAAATTATTTGATAATGAGCTAGTGTTTGTTTAGAGGAAAGGATATTTTCTATTGTATTTATTTATTTATTTTTCTATATGTTTATCGTTGTCTGTTTCCCATAGCATCTACAATCCTAGAGCTTATTCGTAGTATAGGACTAGATCAATTTGCGTAATTTTTTTTTTTATGTTATGGAGTAGGCAAACGAGCACAGGCGTCCTGACGGTAAGTGGGATGTGTGGCCTTCCTTAGAAGTGACTAGTTCTTGAAATCTTGAATAGCTTACAGAGTAATGCCCAGTCATTGATCGATCAGTGTGCGTGGGCGCCGATAAATCATCACAATCACAATAACAAGTGAGAAGTCAACTACCAAGCAATTTTAGATTCCCAACCTTAGTATATCTTCAATAAGGCGAAAATTTAAACGGAATTAAGTATTGACGCCTTGTTTTTTGCTGCAATGATTCTGAGAAGAAAAGCAGTAAACAGTTATTATGTGTTAGTCATTTTCTTCTTTTAATTTTGCTATAATCATAAGGTACCTTTAAACTGACGGTAAAATTACAAGGTAAATCAAACCAATGGAACCCTGACCCATCATTGAACTGTGTCACAGTGACGATATGATTCAAGTCGTAGGAAGTGTCAAACAAATTGTTTTATAATGTCACTGACACCGTTCTATGGTGGGTTCCATTGGACTGATATTACAAAAGCGATCAGTGCCTTCTGACGTTGATTGTCATAAAGATTAACCTAGTCTCAAAATAAGCTCTAGGCTTGTATGTAGTATGGGTACTAAACAACAATAAACATAGTTATAAAGATTAAAAAAAGGCTTATAAACATATAGCAAATCACCTAAATCTGTGCTTATGTATGTATGTATGTATGTTAACACTTTATTGTACAAAAGAGAAAAAACAGAACAATACAACGCTTATACGGGTAAATTAAAAAAAAAACTTTGGCAGTACGGACGTCTCATTCTATTACAAAATTAGAGCAAGACAGCTATTGTCGCCGGTTATAAATTGCCGGTAAAAGTTGCCCGTGTTAGTGTACCGCACTTAAAATAAAAACAGATGTTCGCGTTCATCACACAATATTTACCCTTAGAGGGAATCGAAGCCGGGTCCGTTAGCTTTTTAGGCAAGGTTTCTTGTGCCAACTAGGCTGTAACCACTTGGCTGGACTAGTCAAGTCTCTAGTCATTCGTATTTATGTTTTTGATGTTTTTACCTTAAGTTGAAGAAAATACACAACCATCGCGAAATATTTCCGAAATGGGGCCTCATTTTATCCATTTTGCATTTCGATGTTGGTTTTTTATTAAACTGGTACAGTCTTGTTCATAAATATGTGTACACTTTGGGAGCCCGTTGTTTCCCATAATTTTTTTGGTGTTAATGTAACTTTTGTCATAATTATTGATAGACATACATTTTTATATCGCTGGAACCGTTAACTTTTAAACATTTCCTAAATATATAACGCGTAGACAAGGCTAGGTTAGGTTAGGTTTGAATTATAAAAATCCTGGAAAACAGACAGTTTCTTAAAAAAATACGTTATGACTTGCGATAATTATGACCTAAAACACATTATGACCAAAAATTATTATGGCAAACGATATAGACCCGTAAACTTTAGTGCCTTGCCTATTTAATGTCATATTTAAATTGTCACAGCGATTAAAGAGACAAGGTACTAAAGTTTACTAATATTTATGAACTCGACTGTATTAGGTTATTGTCTGTAGTTGTATCCCAATTGTCGGATACACGTAAATCAGAAAGAAAGTGAGCCCTAAAAGTTTCACTGGCGCTGCGCCGGCGCCGCCCGGCCTCGATACGTGACGGAACTGTCAATTGACTGTTGTCAAGTCACGCTGTCATTGCAGATGACCGTCTTTTAAAAGCGACTATAGTGTAGTTTATTAAAAAAAAACAACTCAACTTTGACATTGGCTGAATTACCTTACTGGCTGTTCTCGAGAGAACTAGCTCCAAGCAGCAGTGTTCGCATTGTTGTATTCCGATGTGGGGATTAGACAACCGGTGAAATTACTAGCATAGAGACATTCCATCTTAGTCCTCAGGGTTGACAACGCATTAGCGGTCTTAGGATTGCAGTCTTAAGATTGTAGTCTTGAGAATGCAATTGTCTATGGTTCACAGATACCACTTAGGTACCTGGGGCACATTTTATAAAGCTACAAGTAACAATTTTACAGGTCTAAACTGGCAACACTGCTCAAATGGCTGGTCGTCATTGGTCTAGGTTGTGTCAAATGGAAACTTGTAACCTGTAAATTGTAATTTGTAGCTTTATAAAATAGGACCCTGGTGGCCTGTGTGCTATTTTGCCTGTTGCATGCCCAAAAAACATGTGTGTTGAGCACGAATTTGTGTTCCTGAGTCTTCAACGAATTCTATGTATTTAAGTATTTACTTGTACACGCCCGTTATATATGTCGTTGTACCCATTTTACAAGCTTTGTTTGGGACTAGGTCAATTAGTGTGACTTTGTCCCCTGATATTTTAATTAACATTCGTGAAATACCAACGAACGATAAATAATATTTTAAATATGTTGTTCCTCCATTTCATTTACATTTTATCATAATTATATAGACATGGTTAGCCTTGTTGATGTTGATAGTGCAGTGACCCTGCCTACGACGCTAGTAGGGGCTCGATCGGGTTCCATTCCCGGTTAGGACCAATATAGAAAAAATGAATACGTGAGATTTTGACTCGCGTACCCAGGGTACCGTATCGCCCCCAGTAGGTATTTTTATATTCCGATTTGAAACTGACTGCGTGACTGACTGACGTCAACGAACAGCCCAAACCGCTGGGACCTGACATTTGGAGGAAGTATTCCTTGGGCACTCTAGGGAAGCACTAAGAAAGGATTTTCCGAAAGTCAATCACCAACGGGAAGAAAGAGGGAGAGGAGGGAAACTATACGAGTACAAGTCGCGGGCGTCCTCTTCTTTGGCGTAACAATCTTGTCAGAGTGGTCGTGGTCGTCACGTTGATTTTGTTTTGTCTGCTTCTAGGGAATGCAAATAACCGGTTATAACCGGTTTTAACCGGTTATTTTCATACAAAAACGTCTTATAACCGGTTAAATTGCATTCCCTACCTGCTTCACAATGCGACGCCATTCTTCGCGAACTACCGCCCCACATTCTACACATGCTACATTCGTGTAGAAGACCGTCGACGGCGTTTTTTATCTGGTCCGTCCACCTCATCGGCGCGGCGATCTTCCGCGTGGTCTGATGCCCTCAAATTCAAATTCAAATTCAAATGTTTTTATTTGCATAAACAAGGGTACAAAAAGGTGTAACACAATAAGCAGTTCCATTCCTTGTTTTACCATAATATGGCGTACAAATATTTTATGATTAATAAATTAAGTAATGCATAGGTGCAGACCTCGACCTTGCCTTACACTACCAGGCGTTTGATAGATTCGCATCCGCGCCGCGATACGTGTCCAAAGAAAGTGAGGATACGAGCTTTTACTACGCTTGATAGTCTCTGCTTGAAGAATGGACTCATTTATTCAGAATTCCGTCCACGATATACCGAGCATTCTCCTCCAACACCACATCTCTAGAGCATCAATTCGTTTCTTCTCACTCTCTCGCAGGATCCATGTCTCGGCAGCATAAAGAAAAATGGAGAAAAACAAGAGCCTGAACAAGTCTTGTTTTGGTGGCCTTGGTGATGTTTCGATCCTTCCATGTTTTCTTCAGCTAATCCGTAGCCGAGCTGGAGATCGCCATGCGCGTCTTGATTACGTCTATGCAGCCGCCGTTATTTGTTATCAGTGCTCCGAGATAGATGATCCGTTCTCTACTATAATATATAAAGCACCTGACCCTAAACCTGACGTTTTTATATCTCTCATCATTTTCCACAATTTAAACCAGGAAACTCAAAGTTGACCTCAAAACAACTAGACCGTCCCTAACCGCGTATTATCAAGATAACCTAGAACGGTTCTCGCTCTTAAGTAGCGCAGCGATATCACGGATTCTCGTGATCAGATGAGCACAGCATCTTGAGTCATTACTCAGATCATGCTCATGGCGGTCATGATTAAGTAAAGAAATGCGTAAAATGTTTTAAAGGTGACTTATTTGTAATGATAAAAACTTCGTGAGCAATTGGAAAGGAATGTATTGTCGTGTTGTATTGTATTGTAGAGTGTCCTCAAGAAGGCTAGGATAATAGGGTAGAGAGAGTGGAATTAGGTACATACTTAACCGACACACGAGCGCTCTTAAGTGAATAAGAATGATTCCTATAAAAAATATGTAGGTACTAACTTAGTAATCAGGCCAGTCCACTAAAAAGAGGGTTGGTTGAAAGGCGATTTACGCCATTGATTTTTCTTAAATTAGAAGTTATAGGTATATGCAAATATGGAATATATCACATTGTTGGTTGCAAAAGAAAATTGTAAACACTTAGCATATCTTGCAATTACCGACGGTGGCATCTGTCTGTCTGTCTGAGTGAATAAAGTCACACTATTGCCATACATAACATTATGCAGTACAATCTATTCAATACAATCTAACCTATTCAAAAAAATAAACTAAATAATAATTACTGATTTTAATTTTATTATTTTAGAAATTTGGTCTCCCATCACACCACCAGACGGCTGGGTGTTGTTGTCAACCGTACCGCCCAAACCCGACACAACATCATCAACAACGTCGTCCACGTCAACAACAACAACGACCACGTCAACCACAACCACAACGACAGAAGCACCAACGACCGAGCCAACTGAACCAACGGAGTACACCACAGATAAGCCCGAGACGACGGTTCAAACAACAACATCAACAACGACTACAACAGCAGCACCAACAACGCCGTCAACCACGTCAACGACAACGACAGAGTCAATAGTGACCGAAGCGCCGATACAAGAGTTCACAGTCAACGTCACTCTGTCGCCGACAGTGCCGACGTTGACGACGGTGTCGACGACAGCTGCGGCCGTCACGGAAAGTGTCAATGCGACAGAAAATGCCACCGAAGTTGTTACCGAAACAGGTTAGTTTTTTTGTTACGAGCGTACTGTCGATCAATTTACACAGGGTATCCGAGAACGACGAAGCGATGGCGTAGTTGATAGATACCCTGCCTGCGAAGCTAGCGGTCCTGGGTTCAAATTCCGGTAAGGGCAGATATTTGTGTGATGAGCGCGAATATTTGTTCCTGAATCATGGACGTTTTCTATGTATCTAAGTATATATTTCTCTATTTAAGTATTTATATAGTTGCCTAGAGCTTAGTTTGGGACTAGGTCAATTGGTGTGACATTGTCCCCTGATTTATCTTTATTATCTTAATTATCTTATAAATAAGGCATAAGAAAACCCCATCTATACCGGGCCATAGCGTAGTTTTAAGTGTCCAATATGTTAATTGGTTTAGGAGTTAATAAGGTTTTAATGATATAGGTAAAGAACGCTACCTTGCCGTACACCTTGGCCTCCCTTGGCTACAAATAGCTATCAAGTCAAGTTCTGGGAAACCCTGTATTTTAAGAGGCCACTTATGATAAAGTCTGGAGTGTTCCGAGATCTAGATCTCAATAACCATAACGCTTATGCGTCTGTTCTTTGCATACTACATTAAACTTGATCATTTCCTTCAGACTGCTTAACGGTCGATGAAATGAAATTCGATGAAATGATACAATCGTTGAAGTGAAATTCGATAAAAGGGTAGTTTTCAAAAAAAAATAGGTACATAGTTAAGAACAGTTAAAGCCTCAATTAAAATCCCTTTCGTATCGAAAGTTAACCATAATCGAACTTAAAATGACAATCGGCGTAAAGGACAACTGAATTGTACTGTAAAATTGTCCTATACGCCAATTACCATTTTAACCATCGCATGATTTAAGTATAGTAATTTTCATTAAGAAATGGAAAAAAAAAAAGGTTTTTAATTGAGGCCTTAACTGTCCTTAACTATGTACAATGTATTTGAAAACGGCCCAAAAATGATGTGTATCGATCGCTCATAACTTTATTTGACCACCATTTTTACAGTTCCTCCAACAACCACCGCCAACGTGTCTACCACCGAGGCCCCGGTGGTCACCACCACCGAAGCCATCAACATGACTGACTTTAAGGACGGTAAGTTGTTTTATTTGTCCTTAAGTCACAAGCGTACTAAAAAACCGGCCAAGTGAGAGTCGCAATAGGATTCCGTACCTTTTAATTTTTATTATTTGTTGTTATAGTTGCCATAGTAGGAACAACTGATAAATTAACTATACAATATTAAACGAAAAACAATTAAAAAAAACTTAAGAATAGTAAAGTCGTTATAAATATCTGCACAACGTGGTACCTTGTCGCTTTAACGCCTTTGACAGATTAGTGCAGCAGTTCAAATATGACGTTAAAGTGGCAAAGATAGAGTTTGCAGTTTATATGGCCGACCGTACCAAGAGCAAACATTTGTAAGCGAGTATAGTTTCTAATAAAATGAAGAACTCAAAATACATATCTCTAAAACAGTGCCAATTTAATAAGCTTTTATTTAACTTGCAATATATGTATGTGTGTATGTACGGGTCAGATCTTTCAAGTTAAATTTGACCCGCTTCCCGGTTTCCGATGTAGCTGAAAATTTCCATACATGTGTGTTGATGACAATGCAATACTATTATGACATGGAGCTGGTCTGATGATGGAGTCGGAAGGTGGCGACAGGATCTCCGCTATTCTTAACGTGGACCGTGTTGTGGCTCATTTGTTTGGTCTTGATAAGCAGATAACGACTCTGCAAAAAAAGTACAGTCGGCAACAAAGCTTGTCGCAAAAATGATTTTTTTGTCAGAAAATTATTAGGTACTTATCTACTTTACAAAAAATTAAATAACCAAAACTCTTATAGAGACATACAGACGGATGGACATACAGACGGACGGCAAGCAACAGGGTACGGTACCCTAAAATGAGGAGTTTTATACCTTTTTTCCAATTCGATAAAAACACCGCACTTATGTGATAATTTGTGTTGTAATTCCTACACAATAGCCAACGCACTGCAATTAAGTTGTATTTTAATCTAGTAATTTGCGGTTACTTCCTGGTTTGCTTCCTGATCTGCCCCCTACTTCATCATCTTGTTAATGATAGGTGACAGGTGACAATTAGCTGAACATTGCACAGTTAACAAGCTGTCACATCACTGGGATTCAAGTAAGCTGCGCCATGTACTTACACCGAAATGTCACCTGTCACCTGTGATTGTCACGATGTTGAAATAGGGGCAGGTATAAGTATCCTTACTGACCACTCACCCTAGTGAGTACATGCTTCCAAAGTTATTAATTAATATAAACAAATTAAAATAATAAGGCATTAGAGAATAATCATGGATTTTTTAAATCGTATTTGTAAACAAAACATAAAAATAGCTACCGTAAAAGACATCACTAAAACTAAAATTAAAATCGGTCAAGAAATACGGATGATACATGCATTTTAAACTGCTAATTAGTCAAAGAGATCCGAAGTGCACCGGAAACGTCATTGTGCATTCGGCCATATAAACTCCACGTAAAATTCTGTTTTGCTAGAAAGAGATAGGAACAAATCTTTGTTGGCTTATATCTTGGTTAATTTTATAGCTATTCAATAAATGTTTTTTCTCACCTGTTTGTTATATGAAGCAGTAAAAACATGCATATTCCCTATTAGTTCGAGCAAGGAAGACCAAATACTGCCTCTCGGGGGAAATAATTCGTGTATAAGCGAATTTTGGCATAGTTGTAGGGAATGGTGTTTTAAACCACATACTAAAAGTACTGACGGGTGGGGGTGGAGCGTTCGGGTGGGGGGGGGTCTAAAGGTCCCTTTTTTTAGTTTTTCGTAAATAACTCGTAAACGGTGGCCCATAGCAAAAAGTTTTCCATTACATGATTAATCTGCATAAAATTCTCTACAAAAAAGTTTTAGACATTGTTTCTCTGGGATCAATATTTAATGAGATATGGAGGGAAGAATGATTCCCGAAAGGCCATAATCGGGTTTCCATTGTAAGTCGGCCCTTATATCAAATGGGCTCGGGCTTTTTTTGTGGGTGTCTCTTATAGTGAAGATTATTTATGCTGAGTATCAACATCTTAATTGTGACAGTTCTCGACTTATAATTTTTTTAAGATTTTTTTTAAATTTCCTGTTTTTCGGGATGTATTCAAGCGATTTGGTTCAAACTTTGGGATGATGTTCTTTTTATAGATTTGCATCGCCTCCCAAAAAACAAATACTAATTATCATATAAAAAAAAGAAAATGAAGACCAAATAAAAAATAAACATTATTTTTTATGTGGTTGTGAAATAGTGACACCTCTAGATTTTTTTCTCAGAATAGACCATACATTGGCACAACTACTTGCCAAAATAACAAAATTTTCCAGGCGGTACTTCCTATCAAAAATCAGCAATATGTGTCGGCAATACCCTAAGCAATAAGGCAAAATCAGGGGAAAAAACTCGTTTATAAGCGAATTTTAGCATAGTTTTAGAGGACGACGGTGCTTTAAACGGGACTCCTTTGACACGCATAATTTTTTTACGCATAATGTATCATTACGCATAGAATCGTTTGTCATAACACTCTTTTAGGCTGACATTGCCGAAGTTAATAAACGTCCGTTGTGTAGATTAAGTTAAATTAGGTAAGGTTAGGTTATAATAATAATTAAAACAAAACCCTTTCTATTGTAAAAACCGTTTTATGACAAA
Organism: Acleris cristana; assembly: GCA_948252455.1. NCBI lineage: Eukaryota > Metazoa > Arthropoda > Insecta > Lepidoptera > Tortricidae > Acleris > Acleris cristana. The sequence continues at coordinate 4,091,031 of OX411799.1, forward strand.
AGGTTTTATGCGTAATGATACATTATGCGTAAAAACCATTATGCACTTGACCGGTTTTCAGTTTTTTTTTGTTTTTTTTTAGTGTTAGTACCTACTATGTACATAATAATCATGCCAAATTTGTCGCTTGTGTGTTTTACCATCGTTTGTAATGAAATGTTTTTTTTAGCTTAATTTTGTATTGAATAATACAAACTGACAATGTCCTAAACAAAGCAAGAAGGACGAAGGTCTACGATCATTGAGTGCGAGCGGGCTTTGCCGCTCCTATTTACACTCCCTGCAAAGAACTTTGTCGCAGTATATTATACTTCCATGTATAAACTAAAGTCGCACAATTTCACACTGAACGAATTTTACGATTTAGATGTTAGTGCGTAAAGTATAGTAGGTACTTACTAGGTAGATGTAAGTGTCCAATTAGTTTTTACTTCTAAAGTTGAATAGGTAATTAAGAATAGTTAGTGTACATCGGTATTTAATTTTTTACATGATTAATTTTTAGTACTGGGTGGTCGAAAAATAATTATTGTACCTGTTTAATTTTTACATGGTTAATTTTCGGTACTGGGTGGTTAAAAAATAACTTAACCTAACCAAGCCTATTTGGATTCTGGATGGTCAAGAAAAACACTCTCTTTCGCATTTATAATATTACTAGGATTAGGATTTTTATTTTCATTTATATACCTGCCATACTTAAAGAAATGTAAGTTTGTTTTTTATTGTCCATCTTCTTCCTTCCATATCTCATTAAATGTTGATCCCAGTAAAAAAGTGTAAATATCTTTTTTGTACGGAATTTTATGCAGATTATTTATGTGATGGAACATTTTTTGCTATGGGTCACCGTTTACGAGTTATTAAAGAAAAACTAGAAAAAGGGACCTTTACACCCCCCCCTACCCGTTAGCTTCTACCCCACCCATCAGTACTTTTAGTATGTGGCTTAAAACACCATCCCCTACAACTATGCCAAAATTCGCTTATTCACGAGTTTATTGAATACAGAAAAAAAAATGCATCTTTTTTATTTGGTCTTTATTTTCTTTTTTTTATTTGATAACTAGTATTTGTTTTTGGGAGGCGATGCAAATCTATAAAAAGAACATCATCCCAAAGTTTGAACCAAATCGCTTGAATACATCCCGAAAAAAAGGAAATTTAAAAAAAATCTTAAAAAAATCATAAGTCGAGAACTGTCACAATTAAGATGTTGATACTCAGCATAAATAATCTTCACTATAAGAGGCACTCACAAAAAAAACCCGAGCCCATTTGATATAAGGGCCGACTTACAATGGAAACCCGATTATGGCCTTTCGGGAATCATTCTTCCCTCCATATCTCATTAAATATTGATCCCAGAGAAACAATGTCTAAAACTTTTTTGTAGAGAATTTTATGCAGATTAATCATGTAATGGAAAGCTTTTTGCTATGGGCCACCGTTTACGAGTTATTTACGAAAAACTAAAAAAAGGGACCTTTAGACCCCCCCCCCACCCGAACGCTCCACCCCCACCCGTCAGTACTTTTAGTATGTGGTTTAAAACACCATTCCCTACAACTATGCCAAAATTCGCTTATACACGAATTATTTCCCCTGAGTTTGCTTCGTTGCTTGAGCTATATTAGGCAATTTGTATGACACACCCTATAATGTGAATAAAGTCAGTGACACACAGTGTCGAATCTGACATAAAAATATTATAATATTTTTTTTAATTAGGTAATTAACTAGGAAAGAAAATATTTTATAGCCGCGTAGATTTCGATTATCATTATTCCCTCGGGAATTTTTAAATTTTCCGGGATAAAAAGTAGCCTATGTATTAATGCAGGGTATCTCCATTTTAAATGTCATCAAAATCCGTCCAGCCGGTGCATTGTGAAGGAGTAACAAACTAACACACAAACTTTCGCATTTATAAATTTTATAATATCAGTAGGATAGAATGTCAATCCCACAATCAAGTCGGACCTAACGATACCTCATGTTAAAATCCAACAAGCCGTTCAGGCTGCAGAGCGTGCCAAAGATATAGACATACATACATGCATACAGAGGACTTTATTACATTTTGTTCAAACAGACGAAGATATTCCTACATATACCTATGTAGCTTAAAATCATTCATAATTTCTTATGAAGATACAATGAGGCACCGAAATATGTACGCTAATAAAATACATTAATAATGTCCTTTAAGACTGATAAAAAGACAACGCAGTAATATCGCACTTAAAACCAAGTTAATAAAAAAAAATCACAAACAGGTAAAACATACCAAAAATCTCCAGGCACTTACGCCTTTTCTGACTCAATTTCCATACAAAAAAGTGCAAATAAAGTCGTATGCACCTGCTGCCGCGAGGTTACTTTTTACCTGTCAGTTCCAGGATAAACAAAATTCTTGACATTTTCTGTACGGTCAAAGAACTTATGCTAAAACAAAGTTATAATTTCCGATGATAGTGTCGCTCTCGTCCTAGAGCCGCCCTAAATTTGATAAGTAAAGACACTAGTTTCGTGTTTCGCCACACGCTAAGTTAAGTTTGTAAAGTGGATAAACAATAAAAAATGGCGCCGGCGTGAAACAAAGAGTTATAAGATCGCGGCGCGCGCGCACGTCAATGCCAAGGCGAAGGCAAGGACGCGGTTAACATGACCTGTCGTTAAATAAATATAAAAGTGCAACTAAGGAAGTAATTTTCCGGAAAAAAGGGAAATTTCGTGAAAATTTTGACATAGTGCAGTTAGGGTTCAAATAGTTTAGTTTAATTCGGTTACAATTGCTTAATTTAATTACTTATTTACGTCATTATACTAAAAGGGCATAAATATATTTCGTTTTCATAATCGTTCTTAATTTAGTGTCACAATTAGTGAACGTATCTAAAGTTAATGAAACTAAAATATCTGCTAAACTTTATTAAAACATCTTTAAAAGTGTATAAATACAATTAATAGCTAATGACCCAGTGCTATTCAAATAACATTAAAAACAAACTTTATTCACAAATATTAAAAACGTAATATTATTTATTAGACTAGTGTTATTCTTTACGAAAATGCTTAAAGAATTTCAACGTTAAATTTATTAAATTATTTAATGTTTATTGCAAACAAATACAAATGGCGGACCTAATGCCTAATAGAATTTTCTACCAGTCAACCAAACCACCAATCAGTAATTTATAAAGCGGGTGCACATATAAAGAGGACAGACCGAGATAAGAACTGCAATAAATAAACGTACAATAATTATTCTTAATACAGTTATATAATACATAATTATCGAATACAAAAAGATTAAAAAAACTAATAAAACAAAAGCAATGAATTGAACGGCAATGCTTAATCTTTCTGCCAAGTAAAGACCACCATTTTGACCACAATTCGCATCGAATCTTTCAATTGCGTCAACATGATATTGAACTCTACTTTGTTGGTGCTGGCAGTTTGTGGAAGACGCCTCTGGCCTCAAGGCAGAATCGTCGGTGGCGCCAAGTCGGGCTTCGGACAATGGCCTTGGCAGATCTCCCTGAGGCAGTACCGGACCTCAACGTACCTTCACAAGTGTGGAGCTGCCTTGCTGAACGAGAACTGGGCGATCACCGCGGCGCATTGCGTGGAACAGTAAGTTCTTTTTCAAATTACATGTTTGACGACACTTTAGCCTAGTTGGGAGTAACCCTGCCTATGAAGGCAGTGGTCCCGGATTCGGCTACATGAGCTTTCGACATTTTTACAATAGTGAAAATATTCAATTCCGGACCCAAGGCAACCCCTTAGTATCATAAATATGAGGTAGGTTTAGGTTATGTTACTTCTTCAGCTGTCCCGGAAGGCCAACCACCAAGAAATAGGAGCTCCGCGGAGTTTCGTCAGCTTTTTGCCAAAGTGTATAAAATGCGAATAAATTATTGTTTCATCGAAACGCCTTTCAACGAACATTACGCAGAATTTTCATTACATCAAAAGGCATTTCTCGCCGCATTGGTTTTTTTTTTGGTAGTCACAAGTCTAACTTAGCCTAATCTACGTAATTTATGTTAACGATATCCTGAAAACATCATGGTTTCAGCAGAAAATAGCTTTCGATGAAATAAAATTCGATGAAATGATACAATCCGTGAAGTGAAATTCGATAAAATGATGGGTTACGCCCGGGTAAAAATCTGGGGTCCTAGTGAAAAAGGGCGTAAGTCTCCTGAAGATCAAGTGAAAAAGGGTTTAAGTCTATTATTCTCCGTTTTATGTACATACCCTTTTGTAGAACAAGTTAAGTCGACTAACGTTAAGTTACTTGTGGATTGTGCATAATATTATTCATGTATCTACACTACGGGAAAATACGGTTCCCTAAGTTCAGTCGGATCTTAAAACTTCTATACCTAAACCGAATTCGAGCTCTATTTAATCCAGTCAATTTGTGATTCGTTTTAGTCGTCTTTTATTATCCGCGACGTCTTTTCCTCCCAGCGTCACGGTCGTTTTGGATATTTCTACTTGTTCAGAAAAAACCGGACAAGGCGAGTCGGACTCGCCTACCGAGGGTTCCGCACATGACATAAAGCATGAGCATAAAGACCCTGATTTGTTTTGTGATTTAATTATAAATGTTGGGTTTTCAGATTTTTTCCTATATTTGTTGTATGAGACGGTATTACTTTCTAAATTTCATAGTTCTAGGTCAACGGAAAATATAAATTTTGATTCCCTCGAGAGTTTCGAGATATACTTTTTTAACGGCATAAACAGCCATATCTTTTTTTTACGTTAACTTAGAAGTTTGAATTTTCTACAGCTTCAAGGGACTGTAGACTTGAGTATATGGTTTAAATTTCAACTCGATACTCGACCTCCACGCGTTCCCGAGATAAAGTTTCTGGACAGACAGACAGACGGACAACAAAATGATCCTATAAGGGTTCCGTTTTTTCCTTTTGAGGTACTGAACCCTAAAAACATCGGAGAACTTTTTAAGTTACCACTTTATTTTAATGTTTTTTAAATGATGATCGTCCTTGTTGTACGGTCGGCCTCACAAGTAGCTACAGTAGTTTAGTGTACTAAAGTTAGTACTTTGTCACTTTATATCATGTTTGAACTCCTTCACTATAATTCGAAAAAGGCATTAATATGACAAGGTACAAAGGTGTGCCGCTACTTAAGCCGACTGTACAGTTGAACCCACTGCATTTAAAAACCTTGTCGTAGTAAGGTACCAAAATGAGAGTGGTTAGAATTTAGTAAAATGTACAGCTACATTTGAGGTCAGACCGTTGTCAGAGGTCACCAACGATCTTAGTCGTATATACAGGGTGATCAATTCGAATGAGTCAGTACTTATGGGGAATTCAGAACCTACAAGACTTAGAGTTTCTTAGAAACCAAGTCCTCGATTTTGGAAAAGGTACAAACTGCATTTAAAGATTTAAAAAAAATAGGTGCTAATGTGAATCGCCCGCCCCTTGCGGTCCTGGGTTTGAGTGCCAGTACCTATGGGTCCTATGGGTAAATACTGAGATCGTCGGTGGCCTAGAGGCTTAGGGGGTCGACTCGTCATCGTAAAGTACCGAGTTCGAACCCCCGCGGTCACCATGTACCGATGAGTTTTTCTAACTTATGTACATTACCCGATGCTCTTACGGTGAAGGAAAAACATCGTGAGGAAACCAGCTGAGTGTGTAAGAGGGTAGTTGCATAAAATATCCTAAAGGGGACGAAGTGTATCCGAAAGGGCCCATCTGTAAGATAAGATAAGATGGGTAAATACTTGTGTGATGAGTTCGAGAATTTGTTCCTGTGGGTATTATCTATACATACATACATACACATACATACATACATTTTACGCCTTCATTCCCAGAGTGGGGTAGGCAGAGCTACAGAATTACCAACAACTCTTAAAACTTGTTGATAATTCTGTAACCACATTTTGCACAATCAGGCCAAGATGTTTACCAGTGTATTAGTGACAGGTAGCAAGCCCATCGCCTACTCCACTACAAGCCTTTATTCCTTTAGTCGTCTCTTACGACGTCAACGGGAAGACTTCTAGTTCCACTATTTTAACCCGGCAACCACAGGTCTGTACATTTATGTACTTATTTCTTTATATGTATAAGTAAATTTTTCGTTGCCCAGTACTCATAGTACAAGCCTGGAGCTTAGTTTGGAACTAGGTCAATTTCCAAACTAGATGTACGGTAGGTGTAGTAGGCCTCCAACAAGATGGAGTGACGACCTTGTAAAAATCGCGGGAGCGCGGTAGATGCGAAAAGCACAAGACCGGTCTGAGTGGAGAGCCTTGGGGAGGCACGTCCAGCAGTGGACGTCTTTCGGCTGACATGATGATGATGAGGTCAATTTGTGTGAGATGGTCTCTTGATATTTATTCTTTGAATTGCAGCGTCCCTCCGTCAGAGCTGCTGGTCCGGTTGGGAGAGCACGACCTGGCGACAGAAGACGAGCCTTATGGCTTCGCGGAGAGACGCGTCCAGATCGTGGCCAGCCACCCCCACTTCGACCCGGCAACCTTCGAATACGACCTGGCACTGCTGAGGTAGGTCAACCTTCGAAAAAACTGGTCAAGTGCGAGTCAGACTCGCGCATTGAGAGTTCCGTACTGGTATTATTATATTCCAATTTGAATTCGATTATTCGAGTAAGTAGAACACGCGTTGGCCTAGTTGGTATGTAGTTACCCTGCCTATGAAGCTAGCGGTCCTGGGTTCAATTCCCAGTATGGCCAAATATTTGTGTGATGAGTACTGTATTTGTTTCTGAGTCTTGGATGTTTCCATGTCGAGTACTTATCCGCAGCGCGCTAAGGACAAGTCTTATCCTTAGCGTGCTGCGGACACTACGAGTATAAGTACATAAGTATTTATATGTATATCTATATATGTATTTATATCGTTGTCTAGTACTCATAGAACAAGACTAGAGCTTAGTTTGGGACTAGGTCAATTTCTGTGAGATTGTCCCCTGATATTTATTTTATTACGAATCGAAGTAGCGCGAACTCAACTCACACTTGATCATTATTAATAATTAATTTTATAAATAAAATAATAGATGTCCCCGTGCGACACCTACGAGGTCAGACGCAGTGGTGACTGACCGCTGCGCCTGAGTGGCGGCACAAAAACTAGGCGAGCCGACAACTATAATCGACTACCTACTTCACTTTTTTCACTTGCTTTGTTCTTGAAATAATCGATCGATTATTAATCGATAAGTTTCTTTAAGGGGGACACAGTGAAGCTCATTTTCAGCAAACAAGGTAGTGCAAATAACCTAACCTATGTAACCTTGACCTACAAACTAATAACCAGGTCGCATTTATCGAATAAGCATCCGTCACCTTTGCACTTACATACTAGTCAGAAAGTGACACATGTTATGTCCACGTTAATCCATATCGATAAACATGGTCATTATATTAGGCCCGCTGACCTATGTGACCTTGACCTTCAGATTAATAACCTAACCTAACATAATGTAACCTTGACCTTCAGATTCAGTGACACATGTTATGTCCACGTTAATCCACATCAATAAACACGGCCATAATAATAACCACCCTCTAACCTATGTAACGTTGATCTTCAGATTAATAACCTAACATATGTAACCTTGACCTTCAGATTCTACGAGCCAGTGACCTTCCAGCCGAACATCCTGCCAGTCTGCGTGCCTGATAACGATGACGACTTCGTCGGCAAAACCGCCCACGTCACCGGATGGGGCCGCCTCTATGACGGTACGTCATTTTTAGGGTTCCGTAGCCAAATGGCAAAAAACGATTATGGATTCGTCATGTCGTCTGTCTGTCTGTCCGTCCGTATGTCACAGCCACTTTTTTCCGAAAGTATAAGAACTATAGGGGAGAAGTGGTATGAAAGAGCCAGTTTACTAAATGGGACCAAAAGATACAGTTTAAATAAAAAAAATACACATATTTTGTGTCTAAATGATAGTTTATTTATTATAGTTGGTATTTTCATACAAATAATCACAAAAATCAATAAACAAAACAGTAAAATACCCGTTTTAAAACAATGTGTCTTTCGGCTCTTTCATAACGAATCGGTATTGAAAGAGCCACTAATAGTTATAAAAGAGCCACTTATTAAATAATTAAGTTTACCTGTAAATTACGCGAAATAACAGTTATTGCACTGTATAAAAAAAAGATTCTAACAAATTCTTATTTAAAATAAGCAACATTTTTAACAATTTATTAATTTTAATAACAATTTTAACTCATTCCTAACAACTGCTTTAAATTTAAGGTAGCGTATTGTAATTTTATTAATAAGAATTTGAATAATAATCAAAATATCAAATAATAATATATCTTATGAAAAATAGCACAGATAAAGTGTATACCGAGCTTGAAAAAATTCCTTAATAATTAGCCTTCTAGTTATTATGAAAAAGCCAGCTCTTTCAAAGCCCCTTAGACCGGCTCTTTCATGACTTTGGCTTAAACATAATATAATCTCAAAAACGAAAACAATGTTAACGCTTTATAAATTCAGCTTTTACGTAGTTGCAAGCCCAAATAAATGCACATACCCAATGCACAATCCATATACTTGTGTTTGTTTACAATAAAATACCAAAAAACAAAGTAATTGAAGCACAATACTTACTTGTTAGTGCCGAAAACTTTGACTCAACGCATCAGCGTCCGTTGCTTTCAAAGAGGTGTCAAATGTTTGTGGGTGAATGTAAATCAGTGTTGCCACTTAAGAATAAAAACTTGTGCAATTTGGTTTGGAAACTTCCGAAAAAATGCAAGTGGCTCTTTCAAAACCAGGCCCCTTCATACCACTTCTCCCTGTTGAAACTTGGTAAGTAGATGTATTCTGTGAACCGCATTAAGATTTTCACACAAAAATAGAAAAAAAAAACAATACTTGGGGTTCCCTATACTTAGAACTGAAACTCTAAATATATTTTTTTCATCAAACCCAGACGTGTGGGGTATTTATGGATAGTTCGATAAAAATGATATTGAGGTTTGTAATATATATTTTTTCTAAACTGAATAGTTTGCGCGAGAGACCAAAAGTGGTAAAATGTGTGCCCCCCCCCCCCCCTGTAACTTCTAAAATCAGAGAATGATAAAACTGAAAAAAATATATAATGCACATTACCATGCAAACTTCCACCGAAAATTGGTTTGAACGTGATCTAGTAAGTAGTTTTTTTTAATACGTCATAAATCGTAAACCGCAATTTACCTTTCACGGATCCTTTCATGGGCGAGTCCGACTCGCACTTGGCCGCTTTTTTCATTATTATTTTTTGACAGTCCTAACAGTGACAGTGACCTAAGTCGGTATTCGAAAACAAAACAGAGACCAATTTTGAGGAGTTCACGGATTTTTCACCAACAGTAAATAAAGGCGATTAAATAGTATTTTCACCTCTGCACCTCAGAAAGGCAGGTTTTGTAGTTTAAAGACAATGGGCAAAACTCGATTTTGTAGCGAGTGAAAGACATTGGGCAAAATTCGATTTTACTGCAAGCGTGAGACAAAGTAACTTTATAGTTTGGTCTGTATTGAAGGGTTGTTGTGATATTTTCGAGCCGAGAGCTATTGCAGCGACACGATGTATCACGAAAAGCATGCGTTTCATAGCGCAATAAAACTGAACCTAGTATGTTATAATACCAATGATTGAATTGCAATATTTGGTGTTCCAGACGGGCCGCTGCCGACGGTGCTGCAGGAGGTGGAGGTGCCCGTCATCAACAACACGGCGTGCGAGGCCATGTACCTCGCCGCCGGGTACAACGAGCACATCCCCAACATCTTCATATGCGCCGGCTGGAAGAAGGGCGGCTCCGACAGTTGCGAAGGTATTTTATATTCCACTTTCTACATCTTCATCGCGTTGGCTAGAAAAGGATCTGGGTAGTGATTCTTTCAAAAGCAAAGGTGAGCGAACGCAGGAGTGATGTCCAAGCGGCGAGTTTAAGTAGTCCCGTCAAAGCGAACAAAACACATTTCGGCGCGTGTATTCAATTTGGCAGCATGACTTCTCGAACGTATAAGGCTGCCTAATTGAGAACGCACGCGCTAAAATGTGTTTTGCTCGCTCTGACGGGACTACTTAAACTCGCCGCTTGGTCTTCACTCCTGCATTCGCTCACCTTTGCTTTTGAGAGAATTAATACCCTGATAACTGTAAAAGTACTTTATACTCCATATTTTACATCGTCATTACGGTGGCATATAGGGATGGACGGCTGCAAAGACACTTTATTCTTTGCACTGGCTAGAAGAGGGGGTTCGACAGTTACGAAGGTACTTTATACTCTACATTCTACGTTTTCATTAAGTTGGCTAGAAGAGGGGGTTTGACAGTTTCGAAAATACTCTACATTGGATACTCTAAGCTGGAAGAGGAGCGGTGGCTACGATCTGCGAAGGTGGTTTACTGTCTACAACTGGAAGTTGAGTCAAAATTAAAAATGTCCCTAACTAAGTTAATCATAATACTGGGCCTCTATTCAACACGGTAGTAACAATATCGTTTTTGATCTGTTATCGTATTGTCACCGTTTTGATAGCTCTTATTTACTTGACAGTAATGGCGTCTGACGTCATAACAATACCATAACAGGTCAACTACGATATCGTTTTTTTCGTCGGGAATACAGGCGCAGAATACATACATATATAGGTACAGTCACCGGCAATAATATATTATCTAACATTGGGCGCAAATATATCTAATTCGCTCTTATACCTGTAGTAATAAAGACGTGTCAGATACTTTTGCGACCAATGTTGGATAATATATTATTGCTGGTGACTGTACATTAAATCACGCCTGTTTCCCAGAATGGTAGGCAGAGACCACTTCTTTCCACCTGCTACGATCCTGACAAATCTCTTCCGCTTCTTTCACTTTCATACATCGAGTCATGCATGCACGTCGGTTTCGCGTACAAGATTTGGCTCTTTTCCAGTATTTCTCCGATTTGACTCAAAAAAATACACCTACGCCGGCCTCTTCCGACTTTCCGACCCTTACACTCACTTTCGCTCTGTACATTTCTTTCGTCAATCTTCTTTCATCCATCCTTTCCAAATTTGTTTAGTTTCTCAAATCGTGTTAGAGTTACTCTCATGTATTTTCCACGATTTTCGTTTGTTTCAATATTATTAATAACTAAAGGGGCGTTTTCCAAAAAAAGTGTACATGAACTTTTATTCCAGAATTCGTTTTTTTTTTGGTTTTTCTTACTCAGAATCGTTGATACTATCGAGCCTCATACAAGAAAAAAAGTGTCCCAGATTTTACTATGTAATTTTTTTCTTCCAGTGCGTCACGACCATATAAATAAAAAAAGACTGCATACAAAAATGTGACGATCTGGAATGGAATATTTGGGACACTTTTTTTCTTGTATGAGGACCGGTAGTATCAACGATTCTGAGTAAGAAAAACCAAAAAAAAAACAAATTCTGATAAATAATAATCATGTATACACTTTTTTTGGAAAACGCCTAAAGACACTGATTAAAAAAAAATGTGTTCTCAAGGTGACAGCGGCGGACCAATGGTAGTGGAGCGCGCCCGCGACGGGCGCTTCGTGCTCGGGGGGGTCATCTCGTGGGGCATCGGGTGCGCCGAGCCCAACCAGCCCGGCGTCTACACGCGCATCTCCGAGTTCCGCGACTGGATCAACCAGATACTGCAGTTCTAAGCGCCGCTGACTCTTGCTAGGTTATGCGGCCCTGGTACTTTCGGTTTAACGGAAAAGACTACACTAGGATACTGCAGCTGTAAGCTTGCGCTGTTACCTGTTACTAGGTTATGCGGCCTTGGTACTTTCGGTTTAACGGAAAAAAGACTACATAGGATACTGCAGTTCTAAGCTGGCGCTAACCTCTTACTAGGTTATGCGTTCCTGGTACTTTCGGTTTAACGGAAAAAAGATACACTTGGATACTGCAGTTCTAAACTCACGCTGTTACCTCTTACTAGGTTATGCGGCCCGGGTACGTTCGGTTTAACGGGAAAAAAAGACTCTACTTTCCTTATTCATAAACGCACAATAAATCTATTTTAGTAAGTGTTTTTGTCTCTTTCTGTCCAATTCAAATGTCGTAATGACAGATAAGGACAGAGCATACTTCAAGCACAATTTAGTTATTGCGCGGTTATGAATAATTATTTCTGGGTAGCTCTTATTGACAATTAAATTAGACCTATTATAACGTTTTTGACGTTAATGATTATGATATGATTACGATATAGAACATGGGTTTAAATACAATGTCAAAGTCAAATTAATATAACTATTTGATGTAGCCACATGGTCTTTTTAGTGGGCCTAGGCAAGATGTATTGCGACTATTGCGAGAAATTATAGCTATCGAATATGAATATATTGACGTAAGCTGCCGGACGGCCGCGCCGACCGCTTTATGTCAATTCTATTCGTTTTAACAGTTTTCGATAGCGTTAAGCATCTTGTTACTGTTAAAAACTGAAACGATGTATGGAATTGATACAAGACAAGTTAACGCGTATTTCATATTTAATTTTGTTTATTGTCCTGGGCCCGTATTATGGACGCCTTTATCGCGGTCGATGAAGCATCCGTCACTCTCACACTTACACACTTGTCAGAACGTGACAGATGCTTTATCCGCGCTTATCCACATCGATAGACACATCATGATAGGCCCGCTGGAATGAAGAATAGGTACCTAATAGACGATTTGGGAGGAAATGAACAAAAATAATTATTTCTTTCTTGTCAACCGATTTAAGTTACGCCCACACCGGTGCTTAAAATACGGTGACGGTACGAAATCGCAGTGAAGCGTCGTATCAGCACCGTTTTTGACGCACGCTCCCCACACCGCTGCTTAAAAAACGGTGTCGTTGCTTAAACAAACGACGGGGTCATAGTAACAACATGGCGCCGTTTTTGACGTACCGTAATATACGCACCGTTAAGCATTGGTGTGGAGGGCATGCGGTCGGATCAAAAACGGTACGGATACGACGCGTCACTGCGATTCCGTACCGTCACCGTTTTTTAAGCATTGGTGTGTGGAGCTTGCGTCAAAAACGGTGCTGATACGACGCGTCACTGCGATTCCGTACCGTCACCGTATTTTAAGCACCGGTGTGGTCGCAGCTTTAACGATACGATGTTTACCGCCTGTTTCACAATCGACAAGTAAAGCATATTTGACACATAAATTTAGCCCTTTCTCTTTCTTGCACTTGAAAATAGACAAGGAGCAGCCAACTTTAAATGGTAGATAAAATTACCTGTCGATTATGAAACAGGCCCTTAATAATGTTGTTGGCAAGTTTCAATTATGTATAATATGTGAAAAACTTAAGGAAATGAGCTCTAGCATGTACTCAAACCCGTATTCACAAATAATACTTAAGGGATCCTTCACTGAGTAAACGCACTGCGCTCAATACAGCTTTGTGATTCCTTTTTGACCGACCTTTTGTTTATGAGACGATTTGAACCACCCTGTGCGTTCGTGAGCACTGTGAGACCTCATAGTGACGTTTGTGAATACGGGTGTTAGTTGTAACACATTATAGACATTCGACATTCTATATTTGAAATTTGTCGTAATTTCCATATTAGTTTTGTACACTACCTACTACATACAAGAGGTAATTTACTCAAGTTTTTCACCTATAGAAAAAACCTGTAAAAGTTTACGAATTAAATTTTCGGGTAATTTCAAAGGCACTGCAGCTGTTTATTGTTTTTACATACATCTGCCAGTATTGAATATGCATGGAATTTTTGAATCGCATTAATTAAAATTAAAATCGGCCAAGAAATACGGATGATACAAGCATTTTAAACTGCTAATTAGACAGAGAGATCCGAAGTGCACCGGTGACGTCATTGTGCAGTTCGGCCATATAAACTCCACGTAAAATTCTGTTTTGCTAGAAAAACATAGGAACAAATCTTTGTTGGCTTATATCTTGGTTATTTTTATGGATATACAAAAAATGTCTTTTCCCACCTGTTTGTTACATGAATCAGCGTTTATTACAGCTGTACAAAATAAACATGCATGCATATTCCTTATTGCATAAAAAGCTGTTGTAAAACGCTTAAAAACAGACTAAATATGACTTGAATTTAGGAACGAATTTAATATTGATAGTTAGTTGAAATATTTTTAAGTTACGATAGGAAATTGTCAGAGAAATCTCGGACACCACGTGTAGGTCTGATACTATAGATTTTTTATTATTGACCGGTACCTCTTTTTTAAATTAGCCAAGTTTAAGAATACATTACCTAATTAAAAAACAGATTGAATATGGCAGCTAACGTCAGCAAAATTTTTGCTTGCACATTTACCGCCCGAGACGCACATAGTGATCAGAGGGGCTAGACAAGATGCACTACGCTAACTATCGTTTCTAATCGCTTCGTTTTTAAACCAATCACGTCACTGGTAGATCACGTGACTTTTCGTATCACGTCATCTACAAGTGATGCGATTGGTTTAAAAACGTAACGAATAGAAACGCTGGTTAGCGTAATGCATCTTGTCTAGCCCTTCAGATTCGCGATGTACTGAATAAGGGCCAAATCAAAAGCACCCGAAACCGACGTACGTGCTTGAAGAGATTGATGAATGTAGAGGAAGCAAAAGTTGTATGTTTAGACCGGTGCACCTGGCGTTCCATAAGCGGCCTGTACACGTACAGTTCGGACCGCGGGAAACGCCACGCGCCGTTCCAATCTTCGTTCCGAACCGTAATTTTTTTACTATTTTACTATTACAGTTGCATTTACACGTACGGTTCGGAACGAAGATTGGAACGGCGCGTGGCGTTTCCCGCGGTCCGAACTTTACGTGTGCAGGCCGCTAGTCTCTGCCTTGTTTGTATGTATGTATGTCGACAACAAATTTCAAAATGTTGTTTAAGAAATGCTATTCAATCCTTACTTTGTTCTGAAGTAAAGTATTGCACTGTATTATATACACTTTTTCTTCCATTGTTGTCGATTCATTTTGACACAGTTAGATTAAACATATAAAATCACGAAACACGAAGCCTTACGCACAAGCAAAAGCAAATATCTATACGGCCATTCGCGCCAAATATATTTATTATTACGTAGTGGCGTACTTATAGATATTTTTGACGCCTTGGGAACGTATATATATTTATGACTGACTGTACTTTTGATTGTCACTTTGACATACTATTTGTCAAAATGACTATACAGTATGTAAACTTACTAAAACCATTTGTTTGAATCCGGGCATGTATAGGCGATAAATAAGGTCTTCGTATATAAATTATAGAAATTCTAACGTTTTTTATAATTTATAATTGTAATACAAAAAATATCATTTTAGTTATTCATGATTCAATAACATCCTGTATTATTTGTTTACAATTGTAACATTTGTCATCTGGTTGTCAGGTCAAGGCCAAGTTCAACATTTTCAATGTCAGTTAAAGTAAGGCTATGTGCACACTTCCGATTAAATACGACGTAGATTAGACCAAATGTGGCCGTTATTTGAACCAAGCGACGATGGTTGTTTCAAGTGAACGCTACGCATCAAAGCTGGATTTTGCCGGGCACGTCGCTTGATTATGTTCGAAGCTTGTACAATCCGCAGCCTCATTTCTTCCTCCGTTCTCGACACTTTTTTTAAATACTAACTGTTTCACCCATCCCCAGAAGAAATAGTCTAGAGCTGTGGGGTTCAGCAAACGTACCATATCATACAACTCCCCGCTTTTCTAGTGCTGAAGCCAAGATTTTCTGTAAAATGGTTGTAGATCCTTTTTTCCGTTCTGACGTCAATACGAGGACGAGGCCCACCACTACTACTACTACTATCCGGTACTGACCGGAACCGCTCTTTCATTGTCACGCAGTCTGGTAATCGCCCTTATAATTGACAATAAAGTGACACCAGTGAAATTTGAATGACATAAATCTGTCACGACGTAAACATTACACATAGGGTGATACTTTTAGGGTTAACCGACTTTGAAAAAGGTAAGTGTTTATAATTTTTAAACAATGATAAAATTAAAAATATTCGACCCGTACTAGCAAAACATGTGTTAAAATACTTAACTCGACTTGGCTATCAACTGGTTTAAAGAGATGGTTTTAGTTAGTTTACATACTGTATGTGGCCAAAAACTGGTTAAAAACCCTGACATATACGTATATACGGTATCTTCCATAATTATTCTGACCGACTAGTTGTCCTCATATTGTACGAACATTACTGGAGCAAGATAGCTTACTATTAGTAGTTTTTAACAATGGTTTATTTTTTAATAATTTATTTGAGATATTTAAATAAGGTTGTAAATATACATATTAATGAATGCATTTATTAACTACAATTACGTTAAGCCATAATTATATCTTAAATATTAAGTATTGAAATGAGAACGACATAAGTAAATAAATTGTGTCGTAAAAATATTTTTTTAATAAAGCGTATTTATTTTAATTGTGTTTTTATTTATAAACTGCCAATTGAATTTGCAAAAATGAAAAGGTACATAAATAAAGATAGATCAGTTAATAATAAATAGATTTTTCACATCAAAAATCTATCAGTACCTACTTCCCAAAAGGAGACCACTGCTGACGCTATGCTGATGATTTATTTATTTATTTATTTATTTATTTATTCAAATACATTTACACGGCATTACAGTTTGACCAATACACCGAGAAACTTAATGATTAATTACAAAATATGATAGAGATAATAAATTAAAAACGGAAATCAATTAATACTAGATGGCCTATCATCCATCATCTCGCAAAATCTTAGACATTCACGACACACAGCTGCCCATCGCCACGCAAACAAATCACATTCAGGTACTAGTACCTACCAGAAGCGCATTTAACTGCGTCAAGACGCGGAGCAGATGATAAAACCGCTTTTGTCAAATCAACATAATTATATCAATGTATGAATATTAAAATCTTTAAATTTATTGAATAATAAGTTTTCAATTAATTAATTTACGGTGTAATATTTGGTAATTGTATCATTTTAGGTTCTTTGAAATAAATACCTAATTGATTGATTACTTACTGAATATAAACAAAATGAAATATCAGCAGGAAAACTTGTCAAAACTCAAAACCATTTAATATATTTAAATACAGGATAAACATGATGTGGATCTTATTTATTTTAATAATATTACGTACGTTAATTATGTTCATTTTGCGGTTGTAGGCTTTATGTTAGCGGCGAGCTACTCCGATAAGAGATATGAAAAGTTATTTTCCTTATTAAAGTGCACATAATATAGACAAAATACGCTCAATTTAAAAATTTATGAAACAAAAAGTAAGGTTTGAAAGCACACAATGTGCTGCAAACTGCTACTGACAAAAAAATAGGAGATTGTTCCCATAAAAACCAGGAGACAGTAAAAAAAAGAAGGAGTACTGATTTTTTTATATTTTTATGTGTAATTTAATGGAAACAGCAAGCACTCGATGCATTTTTTTAGTATATTAATTACAAAAAGCACTTTACTGACGCAAAAAGACAATCACTCCAAAGTAAAACGTTCCGCTCAACTATAGTCAAATTAATAAAAGTGACGTAAAAATGATCGTTACCAATATAAAACAACCACATAGAAAGGATGAAAGTAAGTAATATCAGTATTTTAAGGATAAAACTGCATTTACTAGTGCAAATTGCAGAAAATCAGGAGATTTTGTTGATATCTTAAAAAAATCAGTAGACCAGGAGACAATGCTAAAAATAATGTAATCTCCTGATAAATCAGGAGAGTTTGCAGCACTGAAGAATACGGATGTTCACTATGACAGCATCAGGCCAGGAATGGGAACATGCAACGTCGTTAAAAGGTTCGGTACTCTTACCATGAGTTACAATAGCCTATTTGACAGCGTGAAAAATAAAGTACCTAATAATCTATATATATAAAAGGCTAAACTGACTGACTGGCATATCAACGCACAGCCGAAACTACTGTACCTAGAAACTTGAAATTTGGTACAGGGGTTCCTTTCATGATGTAAGTGAGCACTAAGAAAGGATTTTCCGAAAATCGACCCCCAACGGGAAGAAATGGGGGGAGTAGCGGGAAACTAATTCTACGCGTACGAAGTCGCGGGCGTCCTCTAGTTATGTATATTCGTATAAATTATGAGTTTTAAAAGCAATTTAAGGTATTGTAACTAAAAAAAATGGATCTTTTATCCAAAAAACCGGGATAAAAATTTATATTTTCAATCTGTAGCCATTTTATTGAAAACGGCGGCGAATCTATGATGACGTCACAGGTCTATAAATATTGCATCTGTCATCTGTCGTTCATGTCGTTCTTAGGTACCAGAGGAACCCGAGAGTTGACGTCACATTTGTTTACTGACCAGTGACGTCATTGATTCCTGTGCGACGCCATATTGTCCAAGATAGCGTTTCGGCGGCATATTTTATAAACTGAATTTTTATGTGCTTTTTTTAGAAGAAATACACGAAAGAATTTTAAATTTCCACTTTCGGAGTACTCAATAAACACCAACAAAAAATCCGAATTCGTTTTCAGAAACCTGTCAAATAGCCTATACCGTACTCGCTAGCTAGTCGAATGCTGTGTCACTCGCAGGCGTCGCCGTATTCCTATAGAGTGTGAGGGACAGAGCATTCGTCTCGCTAGCTAGTACGGTAATTGTAACTCATGGTGAGGGTACTGCTGGATGACGAGTAGGGAATGCAATTTAACCGGTTATTAACCGTTTTTGTATGTAAATAACCGGTTAAAACCGGTTATTTTCATTCCCTAATGACGAGTCGGTGCAAAACGACATTTAAATTGACACACGAGCATAGGACTATATTTTGAGGATCAAAGGTCAATGAACAGCCTGTGACACTCCTTGGGTGAAGACCAATACAACCGATAAACCGCATTCAAAAATCCGTAATGCCGGTGGCCATAAAGAAAATACAGGGCGATAGGTTGTTTGATACAGTCTTTTAAGGGGGGGGGGCAAATTATAGTTAATTTGCCGGAAATTATTTATTTACTTACTAGCTTTTGCCCGCGACTCCATCCGCGTAGAAGTCGTTTATCGCTGCTCCCTCGGGATCTGTCAAATTTTCCGGGATAAAATGTAGCCTATGTCCTTCCCCGGGACTCAAGCTATCTCCATACCAAATTTCATCTAAATCGGTTCAGCGGTTTAAGCGTGAAGAGGTAACAGACAGACAGACACACTTTCACATTTATAATGTTAATTATAACCAATTATAATTTTATAACCATTTTTCTAAGAGTCTCTATCACTGTTGTCTCCTAGCTTACGGGACAGAATAACAACAACAAAAAGTTGATCCACCCAGGTACTTAACCCTACTCCTACCGCATTCCTGACAAATGAACAAAATTCCTGAAGTGTCAAGAAAATTCCTCAAATTGGCAACCCTACCCCCTTCTCTCGCGGGATATATTATAGTATGGACTATATTTAACTTTTATTAGGGTTCCGTACCTCAAAAGGAAAAAAACGGAACCCTTATAGGATCACTTTGTTGTCCGTCCGTCCGTCTGTCCGTCTGTCAAGACCCTTTATCTCGGGAACGCGTGGAGGTATCGAGTTGAAATTTAAACCATATACTCAAATCTACAGTGCCTTGAAGCTGGAAAAAAATCAAACTTCTACATTTACGTAAAAAAAAGATACGAGCGTTTATGTAGCAAAAAACGTGTATTTCGACACTCTCGAGGGAATCAAAATGTATAGGGTATTTCCCATTGACCTAGAACTATGAAAATTGGCAAGTAACACCGTCTTTTACTACAAGTATAGAAAAAAATCTGAAATCTGTACATTTTTAGTTAAATCACAAAAAAAACAGGGTCTTTATGGAAGGAACCGCAAACCGCGGCAGTGCAAATTTTGAATTGAGTTGACCGTGCCATGTGCGGAACCCTCGGTGGGCGAGTTCGACTCGCCTTGTCCGGTTTTTTTTTGCTTAAAGGTAGGTACCCTAAATTGATAAATAATCGTACATTGCGGTGGTTTTTAGCAGTGGCAGGACTTGTGCAGGGTCCGTCCCGATCACTACTTACCACCATCTTATCCTGTAACCTACCGCCAAGCAGCATTCGCATTGTTGTGTTCCGGTGTGAGGATAAGACAACCGGTGAAACTACTAGCGTAGAGGAATTTCACCTTAGTACAGTCAAGGAATTTAATTGTTATGCCACTATGGAACCCTGTCATAATATAACGTGGGCAAAACAGAAATGGTTGTTTTCAGGGCGGGAAGAGGCCCGGAGCATGTACAAGAAGTTAGACTAAATGGTTCTGCGGTTCGGGTTGTAAAGCAATTCAATACCTGGGTCATATCTTGACCGATTACCTTAAAGACGACAGGGATATGGAGCGGGAGAGAAGGGCTCTATGTATACGTAGCAACATGCTTGCGAGAAGATTTGGCAAGTGTAGCAACGATGTCAAATTAACTCTGTTTAATGCTTACTGTCAGTGTTTCTACACCTGCCAACTCTGGACAAACTAAAGATAAAAGATAAAAGACATTTATTCAGTAAGTAGGCCGCACGGGCACTTTTACACGTCAGGAGTCTACCAGCGCTTCCCAAGAGGAGACCACTGCCGAGAAGAAATGCCGCAAGAAACTCGGCAGTCAGTCATTTATTTAACCATATTTCTTATTACAATGATACAACTTAGTCTAGTATTATATAAAGCAATAAATATTCATTTAAATATAATATCAAATATCATGCGCAATAAATATTCATTTAAATATAATATCAAATATCATGCGCAATAAATATTCATTTAAATATAATATCAAATGCGTGCGTTCAGCAGGAAAACATGACAAAAATATTAGGAGAGATATAGAGGGAGAAAAAGGCAAAAAAACAAAAAAACAACAAGACGACCACATAAAAGTTTCGACATATTTTCCTACATCAACAGTGTCCCCTAGACAAAATAAAGGTTTTACATTTGTACAAATTATTATTGACTAAGTTTCGAGTTTAGGCTATGCATTTTTGTCTGCTAGATAATCCTTGATAACTTTCGCCGCAAATCGTACAGTACCATGAGAGTTCAATACAATGACTCGTTGCGTGCTCTCATGCGACTGTCACGATGTTGCAGTGCGTCAAGCATGTTCGCCGAGGCCCGCGTGCCAGATTTCTTTGCGGTTATGAGGGAGCGTATAGCGTCCTTCTGGGAGAGGCTGGGGCGTTCTGATAACCGCGTACTCAGAGCGATCTGTAGTGACCTAGATAGCCCAATCTTCCGCTATTGGCTATCTGTGCATCGGGACAAGAATCGGAAATAGTTTTAAGGACCAAGTACCTACTACTATATTTGTAGGTACTAGTATTTTTACTAAATATTTATTGTACTGCATGTGTCCAATTTTTTTTTATTATTTTTATTTATACACTGTATGTACAACCTCTGGGTCTATTGCCTGTAAATAAACGATTTATTATTATTATTATAATGACAGCGTCAAACCACATGAAAGAAATTACGTCAAAATAAATGATTAACTTTATGCGACAGGGTTCCATACTGGCATTACAAATAAAGTTCTTGACTCTACCTACTCTGTCTCGTGATTGTAATCATGAGAATGCAACGTCTATCGGTCATAGACAATTGCATCCGATCCGCACAAAAGGAATTTCGACTTATCATCAGAGATCGGAATAGGCAGAGCTAATTTGCCTAAACTTGATGCATGTTCATTCAATAATGTATTCCCTTCTCACTCACGCATGAATGAATATGCGTCAAGTTTAGGCAAATTAGCTCTGCCTATTCCGATCTCTGCTTATCATAGTTCAAAACTAGATTATTAGCATCACACCAGTGGGCTATGTGGTTTAGATCTGAGCCGGTCAACGTTTTGGGTGGTATTATCGGGTTTAAATGATGTATATAATTGAAGGTCATCTGCATACATGTGATATTTACAATATTTAATATTTTCTACTATGTCAGTACTATACAAAATGAAAAGTTACGGCCCCAGAATGGAACCCTGCGGAACTCCTCTGTCTACCGTTGCGGTCGATTGACCATCATGTAGCCTGTGTGCTCGTTTGACTTCTCCTTGCTATAAAATAAACTGAGGAACTGAGAAACATTTTTAATAAAGCGTAGGTATTTGTTTTAATTATATTATTATAGTCTTTATTTCCTTATCCCTTAATTATTTACATTTCAAATGTTTAAGTATTTTTGTTTACATGCTAATAGGTATGTTAGTTTAGTTTTATTCATTGTTTTGGATAAATACCCCTTTTTGGGTAGAGGCCTATGTTTTTGTTTTAACTGTGTTTTATTATATAAACTGCAAAAAAAATCTGCAAAAAAATAGTGTCAGCAGTAGCAAATTATTACACAAATAGACGACGACTGCGACTGACGTTCATTCCGACTCCAACACTGCACCCCCCTCGCTAGTGTAGGAGGGGTACAGACCGTTTCTTACCCAAGACCAAATACAACATGGCCGCTCAGTAAATTATTATACTCATTAAGTGCGATAAACTTACAGAGCTCTATATAAGTACCAATGCTTATTTTAGCGCCGCATTCGCCGGCGGTGACGGTCCGGGCGCACTAAATAAACAATTACACGATTAAACAGTTAAAGCATACATTTACCTCAAAGTAAAGCTGAGTGCCTCATCAGACGCCATCGACAGAAACGACGAGAGACTACTCCTGCTAGCGAATCGGAACCAACCATGTGCGTCATTGGTGTTGGTAAGTCAGTGGTAGCGCTGACTGTACTGGCGGCGTCAGTGCTAGCCTTCGAACTATTGACCCAATTGAGGGGTTACGATGAACATGATGTTAGCATGGTTGTACCGCTTGGAGAACCTTTGGAACTATTCTGTAAACAGGGTTCTGGCACATCAATACTGAGGTATGATGTGTGGACCAAAACACGAGAGACAATGTCAGGCAAAAAGTGTAACTCGACAACAATAAGGCTATTTTTGGAAAAGCCTAAACGACAACATTCATGGTATTATTGTAACAGTTACCGACATTACGTTAGACAAACCCTTGTGAGTGTGTTAGTGGACTCTTTACCCGAGATAAACAATTTCAGCTGCGTTTTGTATGATTTCCGGATTCTCAACTGCACCTGGTCTTCACCGAACTTAGTTAATAATTACACGTTATTTTTGCAAACCGGTATTGGTCGTTATTATAATAGTTATTCTATCTGTACAATCGAAAGTAACCTGGCTATTAATTCATGTGTATTTACTTTTAAGGAGCCTATTTCAAGACACAAACATGGTGTTCTTACTTTTATAATGCAAGCTTGCAACCCCTTAGGCTGCGTGCACCCCAGGTTTAACATGGTTGCTCTTTCGATCGTCAAGTTGAAACCTCCTTACCTTTTGGAACTAATGGGTAAAGGTGCGCGTGCTGTCGGTTTAACGTGGCAGCTGAAAATTATTGACAACGTGCATGTTAATCACAGAGTGGAATATCTGTGCTTCGGAAAGGCACCTTATGTCGTTGACGTGCCATCTGTATACGTCGCTTATATTTTTACTCACATTGCAATTGAAATAGAGTTGCCGTGTGCGAATGCAAGATATGAAGTAAGAGTATCCATAAAATTAAATGACGCCATTGGAGAGAAGTACTGGTCGGAGCCCGCGTCGATAAATTTCACGACCGATATGGATACAAAACAAAACGATAATCCAATTTGTCAGTATCCTATGTCGAGCATCAAAGGACAACTGAATAAAACTATTTCCAAGATAAAAGTAGATATAAAGCAACAACTACTTGAGCTGAAGGAACGGGTTAAGTCGCTGAGGAACAGAGCTGATGCGCTGAACCTGCGCCGGTCCAGCGACGATGAGACGTCAAGACGGCAAGGACGTGCAAATACCAATTAACGTACAAGTGGTTACAAGTCTACAATTACAATACGATATAGAAGCAAGATGGGATAGGGATGGGATGAAAAAACTAGAATAGAGGCCCTGATGGAATGTGCGTCTTAGTTTGCCGTCTTGACGTGTTTGTCTGTCAAATTCTGAATTATTTATATAGATATTTACATTTGCCCGTTTGTTAAATTAAAGTAAATAACAATATTAAAGCTATTTATGATATTTATGATAACATAAACTAAAACATTAATTCTAAGAATGGTCCCTGCGGCATTGTACCAAAGATGCTGGCAGCATTTCCTCGATGAATGGCTAGACTAATTAGTTGAGCGAGGGAACTGGCAGCTCTTCGGTCTCCAGTGACGTCAATGAGTCAATGCCGCAGGGCCATCCTTAGATTTTAGGTTTTAGTTTATTTTTATTTATAAGATTTATTCGTATTTAAGATTAAATCCATAAATTAAGTAGGTAAGGTTACATTTGATTTATAAGGGATATTATAAAATAATTCTTCAAAAAAAAAAAACAAAAAACGAAAAACTGCATCGAAATAAGGAAAATAATGTTAAAGTGTAATTAATTACGTCTTTAATATTTAAGTAGCTTAGTTTTTATTTTAATTTAAATAAGTTTAGTTTTAACTTTTAATTGTATTATATTAAATTAGTTATTATATTAATTTAATTAGTTTTGTAATCGCATCTCAAAATTAAAACTATTAAATATAGTAATTAACTATATTATTAATAATTAGGTATATTATTATTGTGTATGCTACCTATAATGTACCACTTGACTTTTACGGTAAAAACAATACGGTAATTCCATACAAACATAATAGCGGCCTTTACACGTAAAGTTCGGACCGCGGGAAACGCCACGCGCCGTTCCAATCTTCGTTCCGAACCGTTTTTTTTTTGCTATTTTACTATTACAGTTGCATTTACACATACGGTTCGGAACGAAGATTGGAACGGCGCGTGGCGTTTTCCGCGGTCTGAACTTTACGTGTGCAGGCCGGTAAAATGTGGCTTTATGGTAAGTGATTAGGTACACAAATAGATGACGACTTCAACTGTCGTTAATCCCGACTCCAGCACCACACCCTATCTCGCTGGTGTAGGTACAGCACCGTTGCTCTCCCAAACCCAACGTGGCCGCTCAGTAAATTATTATTATTATGCTCACTAAGTGCGATAAACCTACAGAACTCTATATAAATACCAATCCTTATTTTAGCGTCGTCGCATTCGACGGCGGCGACGGTCCCGGCGCACTCGCGGCGGTGCATTTAAACAAATAACCTCACGATTCAGTTAAAGTATAAATTTACCTCAAAGCATAGCTCAGTGCCTAATCAGACGGCGAGAGACACGACGAGAGACTGCTCCTGCTGCGAGGCCTGCGAGCATATCGGAACCAACCATGTGCGTCTTTGGATCAAAGGCGGTGGTAGCGCTGACTGTACTGGCGGTGTCAGTGCTAGGGTTAAAAATATTCACACGGGACGGACACGTGCTACCGAAGTATGATTGTGATGATTGTGACTGTGATGTTAGCGTCGTTTTACCACTCGGAGAACCATTGGAACTTTTTTGTGGACATGATTATGACACATCATACAAGAGACTACACAGGTACAATTTGGAGACCAAAGAAATGAATCGAATGTTAGCGGAGGAATGGAATACTACAACAATACGGCTATTTTTGAAAAAGCCTGATCGTCAATTTTCGTCGTATCTTTGTTGCTATGAATATGGAGATAATGTAACTATGGTGAGTGTAATGGTGGAATCCTTGCCTGAGGTAAACAATTTCAGCTGTATTTTGTACCCTTCCTCGATTCTCGACTGCACCTGGACTTCACCGAACTTAGCTAATAATTACACGTTATTTATAGAAAATAATAATTTTATTACTTATTATAGTAATAATAGTGTAATAAATTATACTATCTGTACAATTCAAAGGCACCACGATAATTTATGTTCATTTTCTTTTGAGGAATATATGAACAGATTTTCTTTAAAGGAATCTATTTACAGACCCGAACATAAGTTTACTATTTTAATGCAAGCTTGCAACCCCTTAGGCTGCGTGCACCCCAGATTTAACATGTTTGTTCATTCGATCGTCAAGCTGCCTCCTCCAAACAATTTGCGAGTAAAGAGTAAAGGTTCGCGTTCTGTCTCTTTAATATGGTGGATCCCCTACTACCTGCCGGTAAACCACAGAGTGGAATACCTGTGCTTCGAAAACGAACCTCATGCAGTCAACACAACAATCACTACTACTGATTACTTCGTTCTTCGTGAAGGCGCTACTAAATTAGAACTGCCGTGTGCGAATGCAAGATATGAAGTAAGAGTATCCATAAAATTAAATGACGCCATTGGAGAGAAGTACTGGTCGGAGCCCGCGTCGATAAATTTCACGACCGATATGGATACAAAACAAAACGATAATCCAATTTGTCAGTATCCTATGTCGAGCATCAAAGGACAACTGAATAAAACTATTTCCAAGATAAAAGTAGATATAAAGCAACGACTACTTGAGCTGAAGGAACGGGTTAAGTCGCTGAGGAACAGAGCTGATGCGCTGAACCTGCGCCGGTCCAGCGACGATGAGACGTCAAGACGGCAAGGACGTGCAAATACCAATTAACATACAAGTGGTTACATGTCTACAATCACAATACGATATAGAAGCAAGATGGGATAGGGATGGGATGAAACAAACTAGAATAGAGGCCCTGATGGAATGTGCGTCTTAGTTTGCCGTCTTGACGTGTTTGTCTGTCAAATTCTGAATTATTTATACCTATAGATATTTACATTTGCCCGTTTGTTAAATTAAAGTAAATAACAATATTAAAGTTATTTATGATATTTATGATAAAATAAACTAAAACATTAATTCTAAGAATGGTCCCTGCGGCATTGTACCAAAGATGCTGGCAGCATTTCCTCGTTGAATGGCTAGACTAATTAGTTGTGCGAGGAACCTGCCAGCTCTTCGGTCTCCGTTGACGTCAATGAGTCAATGCCGCAGGGCCATCCTTAGATTTAAGGTTTTAGTTTATTTTTATTTATAAGATTTAGTCTTATTTAAGATTAACTCCATAAATTAAGTAGGTAAGGTTACATTTGATTTATAAGGGATATTATAAAATAAAGTCTTCAATAAAAAAAAACTGTATCGAAATAAGGAAAGTAACGTTATTTAAGTGTTATTTTATATTAATATATAATATTTAATATATAATATCCATATTATTATTAATTATATTATTATTGTGTATGCTATATGCTACCTATAATGTACCACTTGAGTTGTACGGTAAAAACTCGTACAAGTAAAGTTCGTTTCATTTAAGTATGTTTTTTTACATTTACCTATCGTCTTGTTAAATCAATAATAGGGATAAGTTCGCCTTTGTACGTACCATTTGTGATTCAGTTTCCTTTTTGCTTTGTTATTTTCTGTTTGTACAATTAAAAGTTTACATACATACATACACCTTACGATTATGATTAAAGAAATAGCCCTTAGCCAAGTGGTTTTCATTACCATCCTATTTAAATACCATTATGAAGTTTATTTCTTCAAATCTGACGCTAGGTGGCGCGGTGCATAACATATGCAACGAACCCATTAACTGTAAAGGGCCTCTGTTCTAGGCGGTAAAACCATATCGTCTTTGACCCGTTTTAGTATTGTTTTTAACTCGGCCGCCATTACTGTCAAGTAAATAATAGTACATTACTTAACAAGGGCTGTAAAAGAAAGAAAGCCCGAAATCGCAGGTATTTGAGACCCGAGCCGTAGGCGAGGGTTGTAAATATGCGATAGAGGGCTTTCTTTTTTACTGCCCGTGATGAGTACACAATTTTACGTCTTCACCTGGCCACAATGCGATTTTACCGTGCGCGCAGCGTGCGATAAAACTCACATTATGGCCAGGTGTTACGTAAAAGCTATGAAAACGTTGACATCTATACGATAACAGCGGGCCTAGTACGGCTGCATCTATATCGCGCGTCAAACGTGACGGAGTGACGGGACCCTGCGCTGAGCCTGAGGGCTTATCGTCTAACGCACTCGCAATCACGATCGTTTTTATTTTGAAAATCGAAGGCTTGTCTACATACGACATGAAAACAATTGCTCCACCTTGAAGCCGGTTGCGATTGCGAGTGCGTTAGGCAATAGCCCCTCTGGTCTAAAACGCTCCTGCCTGAGTTTTTGAAATACTTACCTCTCGAAGATGACGAGAACTATTAACGAAAGTAGGGACCGACTCTTCAAAGAGGAAGTCTAAGTAGTTTATCTATAAAATCAAAATTTATAACACTCGTTTGTTCTAGTTCACGTAGCATGATAGTCAAAATATATAATAACAAAAGGGAAGTAATTAAATGGTCAGCCGTTATTAAAATTGATCAGCAAAAAAAATCAGCAATTAATTCATTTGGGCAGCATAAAAAGATTTGGGTGGCAATAAATAAAAATCGGGCTACAACTCTTTGTTCAGCAAACAATTTATAAACGGATAACATTTTAAACAATTTCGATCAGCTTTTTTTGTCATTTGTCTGCCTAATAAACAGTCGAGCTGCAAAATAATTATTTGGGCAGCAAGATTTTACAATTGGTCAGCAGAGAAAATATGTCTGTAAGCAGTTTAATTAAGAGGTATGCATATTAAAATAATGGTCATCTATAATATAGAAGTGGATTGCGTTTAGTTTGAAAAGTCAGCAGTGTCAGCAAGTTAAGTTTTGTCACACAATTTTCTATCACAATCACACCCTAGATAACCAAAATTTGTATCATAAATATGAGGTAGGTTAGGTTAGGTTCGTTTTTATATCAGGCCCGGAGGGCCAGAACAACCCAGAAATAGGAGATCCGCGTGAGCGGAGCTCCGTCGACTCTGTTAAATTTGTAAATTTGATGGTGGGTTTGGGATGTGTGTGGTGCCGGCACGGCAGTAAATTTATTAATTACACCTTTGTGTACACAACTGTACCCAAAAGTGTATCTATTAGGAAACACTGCATTGGTATTTAAAAAGGGGATCTATAAGGAATAAAGGCGAACTTTTTTCAAGGGTGTATCTGCGAGGAAAGTGTGCCCTAGAGGAATAATTCTATATAAATTGAATAATTTACAAACAAAGAGAGTATATTTGAATGAACTTTGTAATAGTTGCGCCCATTTTGTTGATGACTAATTTGATTTTATTGCTTCCTTTTTTCTGCTGGACAAAATGAATTATTTTGCTTACCTTCTGATTGCTTACCAAAATTTAATTATCTGTGGGTCGTTCAATGCAGCTCAAATATTTAATTTGCTGACCAAAATAATTTAGAGCAGCCCAATATGTCATTAATTGCTGACAGATTTATAAATGTTTGCTAACCATAAGTTGCTTACCATCTAGCTATTTTGGCTGACCAAATACATATTTCTGTTCACCAAAATGAGAATATTTTGCTGACCGGTTAATTGATACCCATAACAAAAAGAGATAATGTAGGTTTAGGTTAGGTTAAGTTAGTTTTGCAGCAGGCTCGAAGGGCCAAAACACCCGGAATTAGGAGCTCCATCGACTGTTGAAACTTAGTTTTTAATTTTATATTATTACACTGTTAAGAACGCGACTTGATAACAATTAGTTGTAAGTAGTCGTCGGATTCTATTATTAACTTTATCTCGGTTGCTGCGGAGGAAAAACATAAATTCAACGTCACGGGAGACCGAAGAGCTGGCAGTTTCCTGGCTCAGCGCTTAGTTTAACTATACAGCGAAGTAATGCTGCCAGCATCTTCGGGATAATGCCTCATGGCCCTTTTTTAGATATACTTAGCTTTTTAGTTTTAAATAGAATTAAGTTGTAAAAATGTAATTTTTGTTTTGTAATTATGTGTTATAAGTTATAATCAGTACCTACTCATATTATTGTTACAATAATTTAACCGTATTTTGTTTTGACGAACATTTATAATCTTTCCTCATCCTTAAATGCATCATGATCGGCAAAAAACAAATGAATCATAGCGGATACATTTATACATATTATTATATAGGTACTGCATATGTTATATAAAGGTATATTAGAATAAGTAATATTATTTTTCCCGAATAGTTACCGGCTACCCACACACACCTACATAAACTCACGTCTTCATTCCCAGAGTGGGGTAGGCAGAGCTACAGAATTATCAACAACTCTAAAAACTTGTTGATAATTCTGTAACCACATTTTGCCTACCCATGAAAAGGCTTTAATACGCTGGGTCAACTTTTTAAATTACTAATAAGTAACAATACAAAGAAAATGAGCTAGAACTGGCAGAGAAAATTAGTTGTAAAAGAAGGATAGACGCATGGACCTCTAAAATCCATACTTTCACCGTTACAGGAACATATAAGTTTGTACACAGGTTTCCTGGCCCGGTATTCTAGGCGGTAAAAACCAAATCGTATTTGACCTGTGGTATTGTTTTTAACTTGGCCGCCATTACTGACAAGTGAATAAGAGCTATCATCATAACGTTGACAATACAGGTCAAATACGATTTGGATTTTACCGCTCTAGAATAGAGGCACAGTGAGTCTAGACAAAAAAACTGACAAAATGTATGAAATTGACGTAGCGCTCGACACGACCGTCTGACAGCTTACGTCAATCCTACAGTAAAACGGGGCTATTTGGGAATCACGAGGCTATTTGGAATCGAGTAATAATTATAAGCTTTTAGTTGATATATATGTTTCTTCGCCTGACACCAAGTTTTACAGTTCTATCATAGCCATGACAAAAAATATATCAACTAAAAGCTTATGATTACTTACTTCCAAATAGCCTCGTGATTCCCAAATAGCCCCGTTTTACGGTATACATTTTTGTTAAGTATTGAATCAGAAATCATCGTTAAAGATCGCAGGGTTTCGAAGATTCAACCAAAAACATGCGAAAAAGGTGTCATGTTGAAAAATAAAAGTAGCGAGGATTTTGTCTCTAATGATGATTTCACGTTTAACAGTCTCAAGACAATATGATCAAGTTTAATATATCTAAAGACCAGACGTATAGGCGTTATGATTATTGAGTTCCAGATCGCGGAACACTACCGCTTTATCATATTTGGCCTCATAATTCCCGAATGCAACGGTCGTATAATTTGTGTAGTGATAGTATTGACGATCATCTTTTCACCACCTATCACTTCTTAAGGTGACATTTTATCGCAAAAGGTGATTGATGGAGGATTTTGTACGGACCCCGTCCCCACCCTCCAGCAGTCACGGGATGCATGTCAATATGTTCATTAGGAGTTTAGGACCCAAAAAAAGACCAAGTAAGGTAAAAGCTCCTATTATGCACAGAGCTCCAGTTATGAACAATCCCTTAAATATAAGCTTCCGAGATTGATATGCTTTTAGCGTAACAATTAGATTATATTTAAATTATTCGGGATTACCACTATTAGAATGAAATGTTCGGTATTGCAATGCTTTCATTTAAAAAATGTAAATGTTCATCACTGGAGCATTGTCCATAATAGGTGCTTTTACCTTACCTACCTATTACTGTTGCATAATCGATGGGGTTTTTCTAATGAAAAAAACCTTTCAAAAGCATGCAAGAATTTCTTTATTTTTAACAAATTCCATACGATACGATTACAATTTACCAAGAAAACCCCAAGCGAAGAGTGATCGTCATTATAAGTAAAATATAGGATGTTGCCAAGATCTATAAACTGAGACATGTTTCATTTCTGTTGGTGGAGGGGGGGCGGGGACATTTTTGCCCATCATCCTTCCATT
Organism: Acleris cristana; assembly: GCA_948252455.1. Lineage (NCBI taxonomy): Eukaryota > Metazoa > Arthropoda > Insecta > Lepidoptera > Tortricidae > Acleris > Acleris cristana. The sequence continues at coordinate 4,122,897 of OX411799.1, forward strand.
TCGGCAAATATTCACTAGGCAACTAAACGCTTTTCATACATTTTTTCCCCGACTCAAATATTAGGCAAACGGCTTAGGGTCATTTACAATAAAAAAATTATTACTTATATATAAATATCAGTTGACTTAGCATGCTGCAACGGGATAATACGTTAAACGCGAACTAGTGTAAAATAAAAAGTTTCTCAAGCGTATGTGGAAGACATCCCTTAAAGGGATAAGTTCGCATTTGTACATTCCTATTCTGTAAATATCGAATTTGAATTTCTGTGTTTTGTACAATAAAGTGTTTAAATAAATACATACACACGCACATGTTCTCGGACGCATCGGTCCATTCAAATTTGACGTCTTAAAACCTTGTGAAAATGACAGTTAAAGAAGACGAAGTACTTTTACTTACTTACTTACGCGTTAAAAAGTGGAGAAATATTTCTGGTGCAATGTTCATTTTATCTCCGGCTTCTATGCTATTCTTTTATTCTACGGGTTTTCTACCTCGCAAGTTGCTTGATAGATTTGAACGATTTATTTCATTATTCTATCTAGCAATACCGGATAAAATGACGTTTACACGGGGTTTAAGTTGCTTAGTAACAATAAGACTCAAGTCAAAAAACACACTTTTATTTTAAACCAACTAAACTATTTATTCTTACATTCTCTTATCCTTAATATTACTTGACACTTCTTCGCCACAATGATAGGTTTAAGCTAACTTTAGTAAGAATAAGAAACCAATCACCGCAACCAAGCCTGTGTTTTTATACTACTTTCAGGCTAATGCACATAAATCTATAATAGGTAATATTATAACATATAAATCTATAATAGGTAATATAATACATAAATCTATAGGTACTAGGTAATATTATAAGTGAAATTCACTTTGTCTGTCTGTCTGTTAAGCTGTCACGGCTAAACAGCAGAACAGATTTCTATGAAATTTGGTATGGAGATAGCTTTAATTCCGAGGAAGGACAAGGGTAGGTGTTTTTTTGCGATAATCGACGTCTCCGCGGACGAAGTCACGGGCAACAACTACAATATAAAACCTAAAACTAACAAATGTAAAAGTACTACTACTGAACTGAAGTACCAATTTCACCAAACGATGTTAAATTTAATCAATGTTAATCGACTGTTAGTTCATACATTTTGACAGATGTTAACGCTCTAATAATCGTCTGTTAAGTGGTTAACATGGTATGTGAAATTGGTACTAAATCTCTTATTTTCGACATACCGAATGAAAGAGATGCAACTAAAATATTGGACAAATAACTACCAAGTGAAGTGCCATGACAACCTGTTACAGACACGTCAAGACAGCAAACTAAGACGCACATTCCATCAGAGGGCCCTGCCAAGATGCACGACGCTAACTAGCGTTTCTATTCGTTTCGTTTTTAACCAATCGTGTCACTGGTAGATCACGTGACTTTTCGTATCACGTCTTCTACCAGTGACGCGATTGGTTTAAACACGAAACGAATAGAAACGCTAGTTACCGTAGTGCATCTTGGCAGGGCCCTCAGGGCCTCTATTCTAGTTTGTTTCATTGAATCCCATCCCTATCTCATCTTGCTTCTATATCGTATTGCAAGTGTAGACTTGTAACCGCTTGTACGTTAATTGGTATTTGCACGTCCTTGCCGTCTTGACGTCTCATCGTCGCTGGACCGGCGCAGGTTCAGCGCGTCAGCTCTGTTCCTCAGCGACTTAACCCGTTCCTTCAGCTCAAGTAGTCGTTGCTTTATATCTACCTTTAGCTTGGAAATAGTTTTATTCAACATTCCCTTGGCGCTCCCAACAGGATACCTGCACATTGGATCATCATTTTGTTTTGTGTCCATATCAGTCTTGAAAAAGATCGACGCGGGCTCCGACCAGTACTTATCTCCAATGGCTGTTTTTGATTTTACGGATATCCTTACTTCGTATCTTGTATTCGCACACGGCAGTGTTATATTAGTAACGACGTAACGGAAAAAACTGGATGAACTAATCCTAAAAGATGCTGTGTTGGCTGCATGAGGTTCGTTATCGAAGCACCGATATTCCACTCTGTGGTCTACATTCACGCTCCATTCGATACTCAGCCACCAATGTAAAGCGACAGAACGCGAACCTTTACTGATTACTTTCAAACGTTCAGGAGGATTCAGTTTGACGATCGAATGAACAAACATGTTAAACCTGGGGCGAATGCAGCCCAAGGGGTTGCAAGCTTTCATTAAAATAGTAAGCTCATGTCTGATTTGTAAAGATTTCTTAAAAGAAAATAAACATATATTACCCTCGCGACTTTCGCTTGTACAGATAATATGGTCACTGTCATAAATAGTTCCTAGAAATAAAGTGTAGTTATTAGCTAAGTTCGGTGAAGTCCAGGTGCATTGGAGAATCCTCAAACTATACAAAATACAGCTGAAATCGTTTACCTCAGGTGAAGAATCCACCTCTACATACACCATAAATGTATTTAAATAGTCATTCTGACAGTCATAAAACGACTGTTGCCGCTCAGGCTTTTCCAAAAATAGCCGTAATGTTGTTGCGTTCCATTGCTCCACTAACATTGGCTCTTGTTCTCGGGTCCACCGATTGGTCCTCAGTATTGATGTCGTGGCAGAATTATGGTCACAAAACAGTTCCAATGGTTCTCCGAGTGTTATAGCGAGGATAATATCACAGTCATGCATATAACAACTCGATCTTGGTAGCACGTGTCCGTCCCGTGTGAATATTTTTACCCCTAGCACTGACACCGCCAATACAGTCAGCGCTACCACCGCCTTTGATCCAAAGACGCACATGGTTGGTTCCGATTCGCTCGCAGCAGGAGTAGTCTCTCGTCGTGTGTCACGCCGTCTGAGGAGGCACTGAGCTATGCTTTGAGGTAAATTTATGCTTTAACTTAATCGTGTAGTTGTTTTAATTTAAAGGCGCTTGTTGCGACCGCCGCGAGTGCGCCCGGACCGTCACCGCCGTCAAATGCGGCGCTAAAACAAGGATTCGTATTTATATAGAGTTTTGTAGGTTTATCGCACGTAGTGAGCACAATGATTTACTGAGCGGCCATGTTGGCTTTGGGGTAGCAACGGTTCTGTAGGTACCTACACTAGTGATGTGGGGTGCTGGAGCAGGAATGAACATCAGTCACAGTCGTCATTTATTTGTGTAATAATTGGAAGCGCTAGATATATTTTTTTCGTTTTGTTACATATGTATACTGAAAATCAACACTATTATTTATTTATTCATTTAATCTTTATTGCACAAAAGAATAATCTTAATATACAAAAGGCAAACTTAATGCCGTAATGCATACTCTACCAGTTAACCTCACTACTAAGACATTTATTCATTTAGGCCGCACGGGCACTTTTACACGTCAAGAATATACCAGCGCTTCGCAAGAGGAGACCACTGCTGAGAAGAAACGCCGCAAGAAACTCAGAAGTCCGTGTTTTTTTTTTTAACATATTTGCTATCACAATGGTACTACTTAATCTAGCATCATATAAAGCTATAAATATTACATGAAATATAATATTAAATAACATGCGTTCAGCAGGAAAACATGCCAAAAATCTTGCGAGAGAGAAAGAGGGAGAAAAGGAAAAAATACCTACTTATGTGTATATTAGACGGTGCAAGACTACCACATAAAAGTTTCGATATGTTTTCCTACATCAACGGTGTCCCCTAGACAAGATAAAGGATTTAGGGGAGAAGTGGGATGAAAGAGCCAGTTTACTAAATGGGGCCAAAAGATACAGTTTAAATAAAAAAATACACATATATTGTGTCTAAATGATCGTTTATTTATTATAGTTTGTATTTTCATACAAATAATCGCAAAAATCGATAAACAAAACAGTAAAATAGCCGTTTTAAAACAATGTGTCTTTCGGCTCTTTCATAACAAATCGGTATTGAAAGAGCCACTAATAGTTATAAAAGAGCCACTTATTAAATAGTTAAGTTTATCTGTAAATTACGCAAAATAACAGTTATCGCACTGTTTAAAAAAAAGATTCTAACAAATTCTTATTTAAAATAAGCAACATTTTGAACAATTTATTAATTTTAATAACAATTTTAACTCATTCCTAACAACTGCTTTAAATTTAAGGTAGCGTATTGTAATTTAATTAATAAGAATTTGAATAATAATCAAAATATCAAGAAAAAGCCAGCTCTTTCAAAGCCCCTTAGACTGGCCCTTTCATGACTTTGGCTTTAAAAAAATATAATCTTAAAAACTAAAACAATGTTAACGCTTTATAAATTCAGCTTTTGCGTAGTTGCAAGCCCAAATACATGCACATACCCAATGCACAATCTATATACCTGTGTTTGTTTACAATAAAATACCAAAAAACAAAGTAATTGAAGCACAATACTTACTTGTTAGTGCCGAAAACTTTGACTCAACGCATCAGCGTCCGTTGCTTTCCAAGAGGTGTCAAATATTTGTGGGTGAATGTAAATCAGTGTTGCCACTTAAGAATAAAAACTTGTGCAATTTGGTTTGGAAACATATTCATACCACTTCTCCCCTACATTTGATCAAATTATTATTGACTAAGTTTCGGGTTTAGGCCATGCATTTTTTTCTGTAAGATAATCCTCGACCCTATTATACGAATTTATAAGTGCTGGAAAGGGTAACTTTAAAACTACGTCAGGTAATTTATTATAGAAATGAATACATTGACCAACAAATGATTAAAAATTAAAACTATGGCAAATTAAAAGATAAATTAAACCAAAAATTATAACTAAGCTAAAAAGTACTATGAAATTAAAACTAAATAAAAGCTAAAAAAGAGAGGGCTTTAATTTTTAATGTAATTTATAATGTAACTGTTTTAATCAATAAATATATTCCAATGTAATCTGGAATCGCTAAATTAAATGCAGAGCTGGTTGGTATGGTTACAAATGATTTATATACTTTACGGACAGAGAATTTTCGAATAGCGATTTTATTTTTAATAGGTGCAAGGCTTAAACTATGTGTAGCTAACGGGTCGGGTGGGACAACGATATAAATACTTATTTAGAGAAATAAATATTTAAATACATAGGAAACATCCAAGACTCAGTAACAAACACGGATTCGACCCCGGGACCGCTAGCTTCGTAGGCAGGGTCACTATCAACTAGGCTATCGCGTCGCGTCATTCAACAATACTCGTGTGTAGGTATATACAGTGCTACCATTTTTCTTATACCTATCGGCAACCTTCGTTTCTCTATAATACACGAGTGACAAATATACTGTCAGTTGAGAGTGCAAGCGTGACAGCGATTACCAGCCGGAAGCTACGAAGAAGCTGGAATACTGTACATTCATTAATATCTATATTTACAACCTTATTTAAACATCTCAAAGAAACTAGTTAGCCTAGTTGGTAGTGACCCTGCCTACGAAGCTGGCGGTCCCGGGCTCAAATCCCGGTAAGGTCAGCTCTTGGATGTTTACTATTTTATAAAAGTACTAGCTTCTGCCCGCGACTTCGTCCGCGTAGAATTAGTAATTTTGTCATCCCACGGGAACACTGATAGGTATATTTCGGGATTCAAGGTAGCCTATATGCAGTGTATAGGGTGACGGCACCAATGATGGACACTTAGCTGACCGACACCATGGACACTTCACTCTTAATTCAAATTCCATACTGTCCTAAATTGATTGTTGCAAAACAAATGAATAACCCTTATCTTCTGTACAATAGGAATCAAGTGTCCATCATTGGTCCTTTCCATTACTGGTTTCGTCACCCTAAGCAAACTCTATTCTAAATTATATCCAACCAAATTCGTCCATCCGTTTTAGCGAAGAAGTAACAAACTCACGCACGCATAACCTTTCGCATTGATATTATATGTAGTATAGGATGTAAATAGGTACATCCAGCGCACACAATCGCTCCGGCCGAAATCATAGTCGATAAAAATACCCTCAGTGCGTGAGTCCGACTCGCACTTGACCGGTTTTCAATATTTGACGCTTGCGTATTTTACCGTTATAACGATACAGCAAAAAAAAATGGTTAGCAGTTTTTTTAAATCTTAATTTGTATAGAATAATACAAACTGACAATATCCCAAACAAAGCAAGTAGGACGAAGTTCTTCGATCAATGAGCGCGAGCGGGCTTTGCCGCTCCTATTTACACCCCCGGCGTTCGCGACACGCTGCGAAGAACTTTGTCGCTGTATATTATACTTTCATGTATAAACTAAAGTCGCACAATTTCACACTGAACAAATTTTACGATTTAGATGTTAATGCGTAATGTATATTATAGTAGATGTAAGTGCCCAATTAGTTTTTAATTCTAAAGTTGAATAGGTAATAAAGAAAAGTTAGGGTATTACATTTTTTACATGTTTAATTTTCGGTACAGGGTGGTCAAAAAATAACTTAACCTTACTAAGCCTATTCGGATTCTGGGTGGTGAAAAAAAAAACTTTACCCTAACCTAACCAACTGTACTTACTCCCAGTACATTATAGCTATTATCATAGCTCATAGCTATTAGTTTATTTAACTTCGATACATACCTCTATCCCCCATTTCAACTAATTACGAATATTTTTTCAAAATCGCCAAAAGATTTTTTTTTAATTACACCAATTTTAACGTTTCTAAAAGTTGGACTTCCGACCAGCGCGGCTCCGGCGTCACTAACGCAGCGACAGTGACGCGGCGACAGAGCGATAGTATTAATACAGTACGGAAATGTATGAGGGAACGTTCGAGCGCAGCGTCACTGTCGCAGCGACAGTGGCGCCGCGTCAGTGACGCGCGGCCGTAGCGACCGTGCAATGCTCGCGCAAGCACTGTCGCGTGGCTCGCTGCGAAAGCAAGTGGTTTTTAGGTTATTATCGAGTTATTTTCGAGAAAATATCTAAAAAATGTACGGTAATAACATACTTACGGATGAGCAAGATGTTATAAGTGCCCTCATCCTTTCGACTTTTGAAAATTGGGTTGCTGGGCTTCGCTCCATACTATAGGAGTAACAAAGCAAAAGATCATCATGCTCTACTTCTTGAAATAATATTTTTTTAATTGATCGGTTCATTCCTACTGTACCGCACAGCCGTCAGGTATGGACTAATAACTGTGACTGACGCCGGAGTCGCGCTGCTCGGAAGCCAATCTGCGTCTAAGCCGCTGCGACAGTGACGCAGCGGCTTAGACGCTACGGCCGTTGCGATAGAGCCGCGCTGGTCGGAAGTCCACCTTAACTACAAAAATGACGAACTCTCATATAAAATTCTACATCCCCCTTTTATCCCTTAGGGCTAGTTTTTCCAAAATCGCTGTAAGCTATAAATTTTATTTTTATTAGTATATACCAATTTTCACAAAATAAATGCGTTTTTGAAGGCGGTTTTTTGTTTTTTAAAACATATATTTTATTTTTGACTTTTTAGAGATCATAATAAGCTTAGGTATGTTCCTAGTCCCACTTCTTAGTTGATATGAAACTCTATGACATTTCACGATCGCCGCCAGCAACGCCGCGGGGAAGTCATAGTCATATTTAAACAATTAAATGTCCTTCGTTGTAGTCGCTCAACTATCTTAATCGAGATATCTTATCACCACCCTTGAAAAAAGTATCGTTGAGGAGTTCCGGTGGCCATCTGCGGGCTTCATCATCAGTGCCATTTCACCAAATGATACTTTCTGAATGCAAATGCTAGATTTGTTACTAAAAATACTAAAATCGCTATATGTTTTCCTATAATATTTGAAGAGTTCCCTCAATTCCTCACTGATCCCCTTAAAAATTTACCCTTTAGGGTTAATAATATGAGCAGGATTAGTAGGATACTCGTATTAGTAGGATTAGTGGATAATAGCTTCTAGTCTTCGTCCGCTTAGATTTCGACTATAGTTATTCCCTCGGGAACTTTTAAATTTTCCGGGATGAAAAGTAGCCTATGTGTTATTCCAGGGTATAAGCTATCTCCATTCCAAATTTCATCCAAATCCGTCCAGCCGTTGCAGCGTGAAGAGGTAACAAACACACACACACACACACACACACACACAAACTTTCGCATTTATAATATTAGTAGGATGTATTTCTGTATTGAAATAACTTTATCGTTGTCTAGTGCCATAGTACAAGCCTAGAGCTTAGTTGGGGGACAGGATCATTTAATGTGAGATGGTCCCCCGATATTTATTATTTATTTATTTAATTATTATAAAATAAAACATTGATAAAAACTTCTAAATTTGCACCAATCCACGCGAGACGTTTTTATGCTCATCGTTAAGTTTGTGCGGAACCCACCTCGAACATTCAACGTGGCAATGCTGCCAGCATTTTGGGAACAATGCCCACTGTGGCCCGTTTCACGAAGCTACAAGTTACAAATTACAAGGGGAACCCTCTTTCTAGCAGTACGAAATAGAAAGAGACTTCCGCTTGTAATTTGTAACTTGTAGCTTCGTGAAACGGGCCTCTGGTAGCGGTTTGTTAGATTAGTGTAGTTTTAAGTAAGTTTGTAAGTTCGTTCGTTTATAGGTATGTGATATGTAAATTCCTTTTTATTGATGATTTTTTTTTATCCTCGAACAACGCTTATGAAAAAACATATGTCCGTGAATGATAGTCTGTAATGCCAGTAATGCCCATTTCTAGCTCAAGCCCTACAGACGTAACTCGTCTGTTTTCACGAATATTTTTTTCGCCAGCTTCAACGTTTTCTTGAGTAGCCTCTGTTTGCGGCCGATCTGACTTTGCCTCATCTTCAAAGCTACCCAGTCCTCTGTCAAATTCAGCAAACTAATTGAAAATTGTAGCTCGTGAACAATGAATGTCACCAACAAGAATTGCTTATGACAAAAAGCCGGTCGGAATTTGGAAAAATCTGCGTAAGACGGAACTCACTAGAAGCTTGTCTATGACAGAAACGGCGATAAAGTAAGTAGTGATTTCAATATCATCGGTGAGAATATTTTCACTGGTGATTTCAAGATGATCAGTGAGATCCAAAAGGCAAAAACCGACCCCTGTTGCCATCCATATTTGGTGGAGATAGCCCGGCGCGATTTCAATTCTCGCGCCGCCTCGTGTCACCTCTCCTCGCTGCTGGTGGGAAAGCACCTAAGTATAAACACTTGGGGATTTCGGAGAGTGGTTCCTAATTTAAAAAGAAAGAAAGATAGTAAATACATTTATTTATCGCCGTCGCCGGGTGCTAGAATTAACTTTAACTCGTTTGCTACGGAGGAGAAACGGTTTTTTTAATCATTTTCACAACAAGCATTTTTTCATCATCATTAGTTTTCTTAACCGCTTTTCTTCATTTAGCAATTTTTTTATACAGCGTTATTTAATGTTTGGTGATTTTTCTATTCGTATTTTTTCATTGCAGTAAATTTTCGCATAGCATTTTTTCATAATCGTTAATTTTCTTAATCGCTTTTCTTCATTTACTATGTTTTTATAGCGTTATTTAATGTTCAGTGATTGTTTTCAAATAGAAGTAACATCGTAATACGTAGGTAAGTTAAGTTATATTCGTTTTTATACCAGACGCGGAAGGCCAAAATAACCTAGAAATAGTACCTCCGCATAGCGGAGCTCCGTCGTCTCTGTCAAATTAAATTGATTGACGATTGATTGGAATGGGAAAAAATGCGACTTTTAAAATAGTTAATTGGTAATTTTAGCGATTAAAATAAACGCGAACATTAAGTACCCAACGCTATACAGATACATTCAACCCTACCCCCCGTACCGTGTTTTGTTTTGACGAACATTTAAAATCTTTCCTCATCCTTAAATGCATCATGATTGGCAACAAACAGATTAATCATAGCGGTTACATTTATGTAGTTACATGCCCTTACATGGTCACGGAACACCAGCCGGATTATATTTGGTTTCCTCTGCGTCACCTCACCTATATCTAGCTTCTTTGTTTTGTGAACTTGGCTATTATCTAGCCGCGATTAGAAAGGTATTAGAGGTGACAGTTTTACCATATACTTACGCCAAAGTTCATATGAATTGACAGCTGTTCCAATCCCAATCTAATCGCGGTTTCATAATACCTACCGCGTTCATCATTAATTAGTTACATAAAGGTATTAGAATAATATTTTTTTCTCCGAATAGTTACCACCTACCTATAAAAAGGCTGGCTCAATTTTTTAAATTACTTAAAACAATACAAAGAAAATGAGCTAAAAATGGCAAAGAACATTAGTTGTAAAAGAAGGATAGACACTTAGACCTCTAAAATCCATAATTATTGTCACCGTTACAGGGACATATGAGTTTGTAGGGAAACCTGCGCCTCTATTCTAGGCGTTTTGATAGCTCTTATTTACTTGACAGTAATGGCGGCCGAGTTAAAAACAATACCATAACAGGTCAAATACGATTTGGTTTTTACTTCCCACAATATCGGGCCTGTGAGGCTAGACAAGAAAATGTCAAAATGTATGAAATTGACGTCGGCGCTCGACACGACCGTCTGACAGGTTACATCAATCCTGCGCCTCTATTCCCGACGGTAAAAACGATATCGTAGTTGACCTGTTATGGTATTGTTATGACGTCAGACGCCATTAATGTCAAATAAATAAGAGCTATCAAAACGATGACAATACGATAACAGATCAAAAACGATATTGTTTTTACCGTGTTGAATAGAGGCGCTGTTATGGTATTGTTATGACGTCAGACGCCATTACTGTCAAATAAATAAGAGCTATCAAAACGATGACAATACGATAACAGATCAAAAACGATATTGTTTTTACCGTGGTGAATAGAGGCCCTGTCCATTTTGTTACGTATTGAATCAAAAATCGTTAAAGATCGCAGGGTTTCGAAGATTCAACCAAAAACATGCGAAAAACTCACTGTCACAGTCACTTTCACTTCGATAGGAAAAAAGCGAGAGATAGAAACAACTTGATTCGAAATTCGATTTTCAAATTCCACACATAGTAGGCCCAAAAAAAATGTAATGTAATGTAATTATGACGATGTAATTTTTGTTAATTTGTCCGCCATAGCCAGCCATAGACAAGGCCTAGTTAGGTTTTTTTTAAAGCCACAGACTACATAAAGCTGTATAAAGTTGTGTTTGCACTACGGCATTATCAAGTTGAGTGACAGGTTTTATCTGTTTCATGTTTATTTTTTCACTTTTTATTTTATTAGTATTTTGCAAAAATGCTTGTGATTGATGCTTATGCGATCGTGTCGTTATTTAGTCGTGTATTCACCAAATGGTCACAACGGAAGACCTGCGTTGGCCCTACCAGCTTCACGCTGTGTTGTTCTCGCTGCTGAGGTGAAAAGTTGTATGTGTCACACGAGACCAAAGTTATTTACATCTCGTGTCTTTGAATCCCTCGCTACGCTCAGGATTCTAACCTAGAATCACTCGCTACGCTCGTGATTCTATTTATAGAATCCTTCGCTTACTCGGGATTCAAAAACAACACTCGCAGCAAAAACCAACTTTGCTCTCTTGTTGCACAAATAACTATTACACATTACATCCGATATCCAAATAGTATAGTTGGTAAAATGATAAAATGAACAATAACTTCAAATACCGAATTATTATTAAGACTATAAGTGAAAATGAATAGTTTCCAAATTACCAAAATTCAAAAATGCCTTTTGTTGACAGGCCCAAAGATCAAAATGACACATGACACTGTCTCATAATACCTAAACCACGCAGTATTTTTAGTGTTTCTTATTTATAAATGTAAATAATTAAGTAGTTCAGTTTATCACAATTTGGTTTAGCAATTTATAACTACTCTGCTTTTGCAATCGATCAAACAAAAACTGTTCTTATGAGCAGGAGCCTATACAACAAATGCAAATCAAGTTGTTCATTAGGACCCAGAAAAAGACCAAGTACCTACCTATTACAGTTGCATAATCGATGGGGTTTTTCTAATGAAAAAACAAATTCCATACGATAATTTTATGATTTACCAAGAAATCCCCAAGCATTTCATTTCTGTTGGGGGGGGGGGCATTTATGCCCATCATCCTTCCATTTCGGCAAATATTCACTAGGCAACTAAACGCTTTTCATACATTTTTCCCCGACTCAAATATTAGGCAAACGGCTTAGGGTCATTTACAATAAAAAAATTATTACTTATATATAAATATCAGTTGACTTAGCATGCTGCAACGGGATAATACGTTAAACGCGAACTAGTGTAAAATAAAAAGTTTCTCAAGCGTAGGTGGAAGACATCCCTTAAAGGGATAAGTTCGCCTTTGTACATTCCTATTCTGTAAATATCGAATTTTAATTTCTGTGTTTTATACAATAACGTGTATAAATAAATACACACACACACATGTTCTCGGACGCATCGAGGTCGGGTCCATATTGGCTCATATCTACCTATTTATATATATAAAAGGCTAAACTGACTGACTGATGTATCATCGCACAGCCGAAACTACTGTACCTAGAAACTTGAAATTTGGTATAGGGGTTCCTTTCATGATGTAAGTGAGCACTAAGAAAGGATTTTCCGAAAATCGACCCCCAACGGGAAAAAATGGGGGGAGTAGCGGGAAACTAATTCTACGGGTACGAAGTCGCGGGCGTCCTCTAGTCTCATATAAAATTGGTCTTTAGATTTTTTATACAAATAACGATTTGTGTCTATACTCATCATTTCTTCGAAAAAATTTAGTCATACTTTTTTGATCATACTTTTTTAAGTCATAATTATCGCAACTCATAATGCATTTTTTTAAGAAACTGTTACTTTTTGAGGATTGTTATAAATCTAACCTAACCTGACCTAATTTTATCTACACGTAAGATATTTAGAAATTCTGAAAAGTGTACGGTTCCATGAATATTGGCGTTATAAGTTCAGATGAGTATGAGTTCCGATCATTAGTAGTAAAAAATATTATGAAGAGTATGAAGAGTGATCATTATGATGTAAAATGGTATGAGAAAAAATTTCGGAGTTCCAATAATCGGAGTTGCAATTTTATATGAACATTGGCGCACCCATCGAGGTCCATTCAAATTTGACGTCTTAAAACTTTGTGAAAATGACAGTTAAAGAAGAAGAAGTACTTTTACTTACTTATACCTACTTTTTGTTTCATTTTCTCTTACGCGTTGCGTAATCTAAAAAGTGGAGTAATATTTCTGGTGCAATAATCATTTTATCTCCGGCTTCTATGCTATTATTTTATTCTACGGGTTTTCTACCTCGCAAGTTGCTTGATAAATTTGAATGATTTATTTCATTATTCTATCTAACAATACCGGATAAAATGACCTTACATGGGGTTTAAGTTGCTTAGTAATTAAAAGACTCAAGTACAAAAATACATTTTTATTTTAAACCTTAACTGTTTATTCTTACATTCTCTTATCCTTAATATTACTTGACACTTCTTCGCCACAATGCTAGGTTTAAGCGAACTTTAGCAAGAATAAGAAACCAATCACCGCAACCAAGCCTGTGTTTTTATACTACTTTCAGGCTAATGCACATAAATCTATACTAGGTAATATTATAACACATAAATCTATAATAGGTAAGTAGTATAATATTGGGCATTCTGGCCCACCTCGTTCGATCGGGCGAAAATTTCGCCCTCCTCACTCGTGTGATCCAAATGCCCAATATTATTTTGTGGATTTCAAAATTTGGGTTTGCGCAGAATGAAATTCATGCATGCATTCTGTCCCACCTTTTTCGATATCGAGCGATATTTGTGGATTTCAAAATTTGGGTTTGCGCAAAATTAAATAATCGCGCTAACGTGCGCGTTTCGCGACATGTAACGGAAATTGGGTTTGTGCTTAAAATAAAAAGATTATCTCTCGCATGCGTATTGAACAAATAACAAGTCGTAACGTAAATTGGGTTTGCGCAAAATGAAATTCATGCATGCATTCTGTCCCACCTTTTTCGATATCGAGCGAATTCGTCCTCCCCACTCGTATGATCCAAATGCCTGACATTATTTGTGGATTTCAAAATTGGGTTTGCGTAAAATGGAGGTATAGATTTTATACATTCTTAAAGTCCAAGTTAAACTAAGAATATTAGTTGATTTCGTAAAATGCAAAAGCTTAAACACCTCGCACTTGGCCGGAGCGCAGACGCGTTTGTACAACTTGTCGTGAAGGTGATCAGGCTCCACAGACAAGATCGGGTCACCCAGGACGCTTAGTTCCCGGTGGTCGTATGACCGCTTTTGTGTACATGGTGAGTTTGCATCCTTCACCAGGGACGAGTTCATCCGTTATCTACCACCGCATAGTAACAGAATCCCTCCCAAATATTCGAGATAGTTCAGCAATACTCAGTGCAAGGGTGATCAAATCGAGCATCGAGATTGACAAGCTGGGACTTAGCACAACCAAGCCGGTAGGTCACAAGGAGTACTAAGACACTTATGCATTTGGTAAAGTTCTTACTATATATATCAACCTGAGTATAAAAACTTCAATAGCGTGATGTAGGTTTTAACTGGTTTTCGGTTGTATAAAACCAGTCTTATCATCATTTAAATTACGAAACTATAAGATGTTTTATAAACAATTCGTTAGTTCAACTGATTTTTGGTTTGTAAAACCAAAACGCAAGAAAACAACGCATAAATGTGCTCCAGTTAATTTTAATGCTATTGTAATGCCATCTATAGGAACGTTATATATTAATACATTTCTAAAAAAACATATCTCACTTTAACATATTGATGTAAAATCAGTTTTATTGTGTGCAAAATTAAGCTTAGCTAAAAATATAATCGCATGCGACATACAATGTTTTGCGTAATTGTAATTAGAACTCGAAGACCGGGCGGTATGAGATCCGCGATCACATTTCAACTATGGACGCTCGCTATTATTGTGATGATTTCACGCAAATGAACATAGGTGGCGTAGAATAACGAATATTTTGCTTAATCTATCGGAATTAATCGAAACCATTTGCAACTTATATGAAAGTGTAATGCATTCATTAAGCTATTATATTAGTTCAGTACTTAGCCTATAGAGGGCGCTTATGATGAAACCATTGTTAAATTCTTTATATTGGTAATATTTAATTTTTGTATTCAATGTTGGAATTACAATAAATTTACAATTACAGGTGTTTTCTGGATTAAGAAATCGATTTGTCAAGTTCGCTTGTTCGGGAAAATACTTTTTCTGTTTCCAGTACATTTGCGTAAATAATTTAAATTAATATATATATTTTTTTTCATTTGTTGATTTAACAAATATTCCTGCATTTTATTAATTAGGCATTGGTCAATTACGCAACATGTTTTTTTCAATCGATGTGAAGGAAATTGCACAACGCCGGTGGCCCCATTAAAAATATGCAAGAATATACATTTTGAGGGCTGGCACTATCGTAAATGTATCAAATAATGTTATAATTGGTAACAATACTTTTAATTGTGTCGAACATTTTGAATACATTTCGTTCATTAAACTTGATATAATTATTTTACCAGTGAGAAACCCTAGTTAAATGTTAACAGTTACTGGAATAAACATTCAAACTATCACAACATGTAAGCTTAAAGAAAAAAACCAATTTACACTACTTATAATAAAAATAATGTTAATTACCACAATATGGATGTGAAGATGGAATCTTCTCTCACTGGTTCTTCCAGTGCAATAGAAATAGCAATAATATTAAATTAATAATAGCGATATTAACTGCTTTATGCAAAATTACTCAAGTAACACCCCTGGCGCATGTAACAAAGTCATCAAGAATTCGCTATTTATTTGTCAACTTCCACAACTGCGTTCTTTTTGTGCTCCGAGACTTCCAGCTACCGCCACCGCTGCCCTACACCTCGTCCGCCAGCTTACCGCCCAGTGCATTACCACCTCCTGCTGTTTCATCTCGCTACTGTTAAAATGTGAGTAAGTACACTTTTTTCCCAAATAACTTTAAAATGTTTCAGTGATTTAATTATATCAATTATTTATTATTTATAGGTCTGATACCGAATTTGAAAGCATCATTGCTGCTAACGTGACCCCCGTCACCTCAAAATTTGGAAAACAAAAAAGAAGTGCAGCAAATAGGTATATTTCCCGTTGACTTGTTTTCACTGTTAATGTATGTTTTTAAACAAAAACGATTAATAATTATCCATATATCCTGTTTTAGATCTGATTCAGAGGACAGCGTAAGCCAAGATAATCTCAAATCGAAAAAAACCATTAAGAAACGAAAATCATCATCAACCAGGTATTTGTTTTTACTATCTTATTCATTATCTTTTTAAAAGGTAATTCTAGTAAACCTTCTAACATCAAGGTGGTTGTACTGATTTAATTGTTTTTTACAGTTCTGCCGCATCGAAGATAAAAGGAAACCAAAACCCTCATGATTTGTTTGGTATATTCCCGGAAGATTTTAATATTACGCCGAAACCCTCTGTTTCTTCAAATGCGCTCGACTCGTCTATAATCAACCGACTGCCGACAGGAGCAACGAAACGAGCATGCGTTCTGAAGGGAGACTTCTTCGTGGAGCTGAAGGTGTCTCACACCGAAGACATTCGCGGTGAGTTGCCCGATCAGCGTTGGAAGAAAGCCCTTCTTGCAGTTAAGGCTCAAATCAACAGTGAAACACCACAGTGGAACTCGTTGCAAAAATTTGTTCAACGACTTCAAGAACTTTTTGTAGAGGCTGACGTTAAATTTTACTCTAACAACAAGTAATTCAGTATTATTTTAACGTTTGCGTAAAATGTCTGTTTGCTCTTATTATTTTTTATTGTGTTGTAATCTGAATAAACTTACATAAATATGCCTTTTTGCTCAGAGTGCTCCATCAGAGTAGAAAGAAAACAGTGGGTGGGTCACTTAAAAAGTAATAAACATAAAAATAATTCCGTTGTAGAACTAAACGATGAGGTTTATCAAATTTCCTCAGCTTTTAAAGGTCGCATATCGTCATATAGGATAATTGCTACTGATGATTTTAAAACTTGTTTACCTGACGTATTTTTGAACTCTTTGAAATGCAAATTTTTAAGAATTTTACAAAATGCGCTTCAAAAACAAGTGAGCCTTAAAGTTAATTTCGAATACTTTTGCAATTTTCTTTTATTCAAAGATGACAGGCAAGAAATTAAGTCTTTCGCAACAAAAAATTTTTCTGTGCATCAAAATTATGATTTGGAGAAGCTTTTTCAAAAATTCTTTATAACTATAAGAAAAAAGGTAGAGGAATTTGAAGACCGCGATTCTGGTTGGACATTTTTATCAAATTTGTATTTAGAAATAAATGTCAATAAATTTGATCCATTAAAAGCGTCATCTTACGTGGATTTGCCTAAATTAATAAAAAATAAAAAGGCTTGCATAAATATTCGCAATAACGATGACTATTGTTTTCTCTGGTGCATTGTTGCCGCCATTTACCCGTCCTCACATCATAGTGAGCGTACATCGTCGTATCCCTATTTTAAGACTGTTTTAAAAACTGATAATATGAGTTTCCCTGTCACCTTTGCTGATATTAAGACATTTGAATCCGATAATACTGATATCAGTATTAATGTGTATTCTTTAAAAAACAATCGAACTGTTGTAGGACCTCTTTACAGGTCCGAGTACAAAAGGAAACATAGGATCAATTTACTTTTAATCGAGCGCGGTAATAACTCGCATTATGTTTTGATTCGTGACTTGTCGCGTCTTGTACGTTCTCAAATTACTAAGCATCATGGTAAACTTTATTTTTGCGAAGACTGTCTCATATTTTTTGTATCAGAATACAAATATGATATGCATGTTTGTAGTGGAATTGCTACTGTACTTCCAGATAAAGGTACATATCTGCAATTTAAAAATTTCGATCGTAAACAAGACGTACCATTTGTAGTGTACGCTGACTTTGAAACTATTCTTGAACCTTACCAGGGTTGCGAGCAAGCACCATCGATTAGCTTCACCTCAAATAAACAAATTCATAAGCCTGCAGCTTTTGCGTATTACATAGTTTGTTCTTATGACGGAAGTCTGAATCGTTTTATTCAGTATCGCGGACCCGATTGCGTATCCAAGTTTTTAGAGTACTTGTACAGACATGTAAATGAAATACATGAGATCTTAAATAAAGAGGTTCCTATGATTTTCGACGATGAAGATGCTTTAGCGTACAAAAATGCAAAAAATTGTCACATTTGCAAAACCCCTTTGTTTGGTGATAAAGTTAGAGATCACTGTCATTTAACAGGGTTTTATCGCGGAGCGGCCCATCAATACTGTAACTTACGTTTTCGAGTGCCTAAACTTATTCCTATATTTTTCCACAATTTGTCTGGATACGACTGTCATTTATTTATCAAAGAACTGGGTAAATGTTCTGGACCTATAAAAGTAATACCTAAAAATAAAGAAAACTATATTTCATTTACAAAATTTTTAAGGTTATCTAATGATCAGTATGTGCAAATACGGTTTGTAGATTCATTTAAATTTCTAGGTGCTAGTTTAGAAGAGTTAGCTAAGGGTTTATGTAGATCAGAGTTTTTCCACTTAAGTAACTTTTATCCTCGATTAGAAGAGTTTAATTTATTACTACGCAAAGGAGTATATCCTTACGATTATATGACCGGCTGGGATAAATTTACAGAAATTGAGCTACCTGAAAAGAGTTCGTTTTATAACTCGCTTTCTGCGGAACAAATTACAGACTCTGACTATGAGCACGCTCAACGTGTATGGGAGACATTTCAAATAAGAAACATGGGTGAATATACAGATCTCTATATTAAAACTGACGTTTTGCTTTTGTCAGACATATTTGAAAATTTTCGAAAAATTTGTAAGATTCATTATGAATTAGATCCTGCATTCTATTTAACCGTGCCGAGTTTGTCATTTGACGCGATGTTATTGAAAACTGGCGTAAAATTAGAGTTGATATCTGATTTAGAAATCATTCGTCTTATTCAAAAAGGCATTCGAGGCGGAATTTGCATGTGCTCTACCAGACATGCTCTTGCTAATAATAAATATATGAAAACTTATGATGACAGTAAACCCGACTCGTTTCTTGTATACATTGATTGTAACAACTTATACGGATATAGTATGAGTCATTCATTACCCATATCTGATTTTCGCTTTCTAGATTCTGAGGAAATAGAGCAATTAGACTTTATGTCAATTTCAGACGATGCAGAATTTGGATTTATTCTTGAGGTCGACTTAGTTTACCCTAAAGAGTTACATCATTTGCATAACGATTATCCCTTCTGTGCACAAAAATTTGTACCTCCAGGAGGGAAAAATTCGAAATTAATCCCAAATTTGTATGATAAATATGAGTACGTCATTCATTATGTACATTTAAAAACGTGCTTGCGTAATGGTTTGACTCTTAATAAAATTCACCGGGTAATCACCTTCCGACAAAGCCCCTTTTTGAAAAAATATATAGATTTAAATACAGAACTAAGAAAAAATGCAAAAACTCCATTTCAACAGAATCTTTTTAAATTAAAAAATAACGCTGTTTTTGGCAAGACTCTCGAGGATAGTGAACGACGTGTAGATGTTAAGTTAGTAAATCAGTGGAGTGATGAGAGAAACTCTACAAAGAAGTTTGTAACAGCAAGTAAATTAATAGCACGACCAAATTTTCACAGCGCCACGACATTTTCGGATAATTTAGTCGCTGTTCAAATGAAACCGGAGAGAGTTGTCTTAGATAAACCGATATACATAGGATTCGCGATACTCGAGCTTTCTAAGAGTCACATGTATCAATTCCACTACTCTGTAATAAAACCTTATTATAATGAAAGTGTTTCTCTCTGTTATACAGATACTGACAGTTTCATTTATAATATTAAAACCACTGACTTTTACGACGATTTGAAAAATCAGTTTATACATTATTTTGATACAAGTAATTATAACAAATCAAATGAGTTTCAGATACCCTTGATAAATAAAAAGGTTCCGGGATTATTTAAAGACGAGTTAGGGGGCGAGCTTATCACTGAGTTTGTAGGGCTACGTTCCAAGTTGTATTGTATCAAAAGCGAAAATTCATTACTCAAAAAAGCAAAAGGAGTAAAAAAGCCTGGTGTCCGAGAATTAACATTAGATGACTATAAGGATGTTCTGTTCAAGAATACGGTTATTAGGAAAAAAAATATATTATTTAAATCTATTAAACATGAAATCTTTACGCAAACTGTTAACAAAATTGCGTTATCCAGTAAAGACGATAAGCGACTTACATTAAAAGACAAAATTTCAACTAAAGCATGGGGTCATAGATCGATATTGTAGTTTTTATAAATTATAAGCGAATGTATTCAAATCTCGTTAAATAAATTGAATTGTAAATCTACAACTTTACCAGAAATGTATACCGTTAAAATAAGTAATATGTTAGTATTAAGAAACAATTTATGATTATATGTTATGTAAATACCTATTAGTACTGCTATTTGAATAAACGTACATATGCCTAGTGCAATTTGTGTTTGGATTTTTAATTACCTAATTACTCATAAATAATTGGTTCTCCATTTCACAAGAGGTGTATGTTTATTTTTATTTTTTTATTTAACTCCAAACTAATTAGTGAGCTATTTGTGAAATGAATGAACTTTAATTTATATGAGTAAAATACAAACCTATTCATTAAAATGATTTATATTTCTTTTTTTAATTAAGTGAATTTATTAGCTAAAGAAAGAAAGACAGTTAAATGTTAAAAATAGATTTTCTTCAATGATAATCAAAGTTTGCGTGAAAATTAAAAACACCGGTATTCTAAAATTTATTGTCTTTCTAATTAGCCGATAAAAATACTTACTTAAAATGAAATATTAAAATTAGCATGTTTCTCAATCAGCAGGTTAGCTGCTGACGCCTTGTCGAGTCAGCTATGACCGCGTTATACGATACTGACTGAAATTGTTCGTCAATTGTGGTGTAATTTTGTCGATTCATGAATTCTAATCGTTATAAATAAAGGCTCATATAATACTCAGCCAAACATCAGTCTATCTTCAGAACGAAGTTACAAGTTTTTACAAGTTGTTACGAGCTTCATATCCTCAGCCCCGGTGTGGTAAGCAAACATTTGATATATTTATATATTAACAATTTATTCAAGTTAGACTCGATCTATTTATGTAAATGTTATCGTCTTGCATTTTTATTTTTATTTTTTTTGTCTACAAATAGCAAGCAAAATATTAAAATATTTATTTTGATTTATCTTGTTTCAGAATATGGAAGGAACACAAGACACTTTCCTATTTTCGCAATATGCTCAGGATCCATTGGAGGAATTCCTAGTGGAAGAAGAAGAAGACAGCGAGCTGGTGAAGAAACTTAAAAGCGGAATCCAGAAAAAAAATAAAGAAAAAAGATCAAAACGAAACTTTTCCAATAAAGTTTTTAAAAGAAGTGGTCACGACCGTCTGCCATCATTTATAATAAATAATAAAGCAGGGAAAGGTACGAGACTACTAAAAATACAGATAATTGACCTGAACAAAGACAGTGATGATGAAGACAAAGTGATGTTGAGTGCTCAATATTTGGCGGACGATAATTACGATGAAGTTATAGATCATGCCGAAAGTGTGATACATAAGATTTCAAAAAAACTGAGTGGATACAGTGCTAGTTTGTAGTTTTAGTTTAATTTTGTTGTAATTAACATAGTAAGTAAATAAATATAATGAAAATAACTTGTTGTTTCATTTTGCAGTTATTAATGGCCCCTTGCAGCTTTTTTAAATTTCGATATAACTTTTAAACTAGATTTAACAGTAATAGTACCTATCATATATTTTAACATTACTGGACTAAGAAAAAGCTGCAAGTGACCTTAAGAGTTTTTTTTTTACCGACACGTTTTTCTTCATCTCGACTGACAGCGATATTAATTCAATTTAGTGGAAAAACTTTTCGGTAATTGATAATTCTCTTTGAATAGGTGAAATAAAAAATATGTTTGTCAATAATATCATTTATTTTGAAATCAGATATGAGAATACAGTTCTAAATTATTTTCAAAGTACCATTTTTTAATGCATAATACATTTTTTAACGCACAAGTTTTTTTATGAATTAAACAATTATATGTGCCGCTGTTTTTACAATATTTTTGATGCATTGATTGAAAATTAGGAAGACCTTTTTCACCCAAGTCTATTACAGTACAATTATCACACAAATCTTTAACCCATTTAATTTTTTCTAACCCTTTTACAAATATTTTCTTATTTTCTAAGTGAACATAAATCATTCTTTTAAACTCTCTATAATCAATGAATCCTTCACGCCATAAGATACCGAGGTTTTTCTCTATCCATATAACATTACTTTTTTCTTTTTCCGATAAAGTAAAAAATGCATACGGAGGTTTTATTAAAAATACTTGCGTGTATTCATTTGTACTATACGCAAATTCTTTAAGAATAAATTCATTTGTAGATGATTTAAACCCCTGGAGATCTACAAACAAGCAGTCTGAGCTCATGATATCCTTCGGGTAATATTGGTCAACGGTTTGTATTCTACAATGCTATCATTCAAAATAAGACAGTAAGCCGCAGTATTACCGGGTATGTCCTGTTCACACTCTAATTCAACTCTCACATCTATTGAACCCGTTTTTAAGGTTTCGTTTTGCCGAGAGCAGTCGATAACAAACAGAGGTGCTTTATCCTTAAATTCTTGCGGACTTAGCAACGGCGCTTGACTGCGGTTATAATACGACTGTTGGAATTTAGCATACTGATCGTATAATATAGCGAATTTTTCAGCTGCGAAACTAACATTAGAACTTTCATACGGAAAATAGGTTGAATTTAAAAAAACTTTTACATCTCTTAAATGACAATGATCAAAGTGTGTCATATCTTTGTTAGTCATATTTTTTCTATCTGTTTTTAATCCGATAACAACATATCGTGGCTTTTCAATTTGAGATGAAGTTTTGATTGCCCAGGAATGTTTTGATGTTTTCGGTAAAAGTGGATACTCATAAAGATCCCAGTTTCTAAATGCTATCTGAATAGCACGATCTTTTTCCAAGCACTTCATTAAATTTAACCTTTCCCGATCAGAAACTTTTATATGTGGCATACGCCATACTATTTTAGATATCGTAATGTTATCTATATATTCATTTGTATTTAATGTAACGCTATTTAAATTAGTATTGGATCTCAAAAGAATAAGTTCATGCTTACAGTTTATAACTATTTTATTGTAATCCTCTGCAAAACCAAGAATCTTGTTTAAAGGAATGCATACAGAAAACGACCCATGCGTAACTTTTGTACCGTTGACATCCCAACCCCATGACTTTGACATTCTCGATTCATGTTCATTTAGAGATAAGAGAGATTTCATAGTAGTTGTAACTCCAGCATTTTTAATTTTGTCTATTTCGATTCCATTAAGCTCATATCGAATATCTTGAAACAAATGAAGTATAGGGTTATTAGTAAACTGAACACTGGCCACCGGTAGTTTTGTTTCTCTGTTGACTACTACCATGTTTCCCTCTATGTATAAGGCACTCTCAGAAGGTAACACGTATAGATCTTGTTGGTTTATTGGTATACGGATTTCATCATTAAAATTGAAACTTGTTACGTAAGGTTTGTAGGAATGGAATTCAAAACTTTCTATTGTGTTATCGTAGCCGAAAGTTTCTGTTAAGTTTAGAATACTCATTTTAATAAACCAATAGTTTTAAGAAATTCTTTATTTTCCTTGGAAAGCCTCGTAAGCTGATTTTTAGGTGTTCTTTTCTTGACAGCACAATGCGTACTAATAATTGTACTGCGCGAAACTAATCTTTTATTGAAATCTATCATCTTTTCCTGAGATGCAAATATATCTGGATCTCTTCACCGCGTAAATTGATTAAGTTATCGTTTATATCCAATATTCTTAACTTTAAAGAGCTTAAACTGTTTTGATTAAGAGGAAAATAAATAACGTTTTTAGGTGTTTCTATAATCCGATAGCCTGGTGGTACATTAGGCACAAACTCGTGAATAATATGACTTGGTTTTCCGTTAATAAATGAACCACTCACAATGTCACATTCAACTCGCACTATAGTTGTAGAGAGAATGGACACAGGAAAAGGAGACTCTGTTAATATATTAGCTTGAATAGTTTCTTGACCGAAACCTAGTAAGTTACCAATCGAATTTTCTTTATTAAAATACACATTTTTAGAACACAATATAGACGTCTTTAACGTATTATTATTACATGTCAGTGAAAATGAACATCCTTTCAGATGTCTTTTCAGGTAATCGTCGAGGTCTTGAAGTTCGTATGACCCTTCAGGAATTTCAACTACTTCATTTTGGCCATAATAAAACATATTATTTCTATAGTCTATATTAGGTATAGAGTTAAAAGTCGAAAAATATAGTAACCCGCATTCATATTCACCATTTAGTTGAAAAGCTGGTGAATGATTTGTGATCAGGGTAGAAGAGGTTCCAGTTATGGACAAAGTGAAAGACATCATGTGAATGATATGGTTTTTATTGAACAGAGATATTTAAACGGTTACTCCAAAATTGCTTTAAATATTTCAAACATAAATGACCGCAATTTACAGTATTAAACTTTTGATAAGTGACATAGTTGTATGAAATAATTTTATTTTTTAAATACTTTATTAATTCTATTGGAGGCTGAAGATCGCCGTAACTATCGAAATATTCACAGTAATTATTATCTTTGACATAGGCTACCCAGTGTGTCCCTTGGTTTTCAGAACTATCTAAATTAATAATTGCGCACTCTACTCTATTCGAACGCTTTGGCAAATTATCTCTCATATAAACGCCACGGAAATGAGGAATATCTGAAGAGTGTTTTAAAATATCTATATTAGTGAGAGCACGTCTGGGAAGCCTGTTGACTAGTTTTTTGAGTATTCTAAACACAATCCCTTTCCATTTCTGTACGGTTTAATGTGCAATCCTTTACCTAATGCAATAGATTCCATCATTTTGTTGTGACGTTGTGATTCGGTTAAGTTTTTCTTTGCAGCTTTGTAATCACCAACAGCTTTAGCTATCCCAGCAGCTCCTCCAGCCAATGATCCCAACGCAGAAAGTCCCGCAAAAATAGGTATCAGTGGTAATATACCGCCAGTTTTCGGAATCGGTATTAAACGCGGAATATGAATTTTACTGTTTCTAGTAAATACTTTCTTTGCGAGCGCAAGAGCTCGGGTGATTGTAGTGCCTTTATCTTTTGATTTGTTTCTTTTCAGTTCCTTCCGCATCTTTGTAACCAAACCTTTAAATGATTTTATGCCTGCACCAGCTTTCATTTTAGATTTCATCACTTTGCTAACTAACCATGAAGCAAGTTTTTCTCCTTTTCCAGCACTTTTCGACTTCAACCTCTGTTTAGCCATTTTATAAAGTTCTAAATCTGCGCGGTGTCGATCTGTTAGGTTAGAATGTTTATCATAAGCTATATCGTGTTTCATGCACGCGTCATCCAATTCATTAACTCCTTTATCACCTCTTAATAACCGTTTATGCAATTTAGTGCCTGGTCCGCAATAATTGTAACCAGGTAAGTGTAATTCAAAAGGCAAGTGATTAATTACACTGTTTAAAAGTCCTCTTCCTTTCATATCCTATATGTTAATGACATTTTTTGTGCGAGTAACTATATAAATATATTCATACAATGGCACTTCTATTAATCCAGCTGTTCTCACTATCATTAAGTCCTAACCACTTAACGTATAATTTATTCCCTTTTTTTTTGACCACCTTTTCAATGAGATAAACGTCCGGGTACTTAGTTTTTTGAAGTTCTTGTTCGTAAAATGTGCCCAGAATAGTGTTTCCTCGCTGATCTTCTATATGGTACGTAAACGGTTGAGTGTTACTGACTTGTTTAATAGTAAATAGCTCTGTTGACCAATTAGGCGTATAACTTTTATGGAAAGCGCTTTTATACTTGCTTATACGTACACGATCTCCCACATTGAATTTATTTAATTTATGATATAGATTTTGTTGACGTTTCTTAATATTGTTCTTTACTTCCGATTCATTCTCAAAATTAACATCATTTGGTCTAAATTTTGTTGTACTATGAAAAGTTTCATTATAAGATTTGACTATATCATCTAAAGGTTTTCCAACCCATTTATAATTTCCAATTAAACTAAAATATTTGTACAGTTTGTTTTTAAGCGTCTTTATTAACCTTTCAACAATTGATGCCTTTTTAATTGAATAAGTTGAATAATGATTTATTCCTAAAGATTTTAAATAACAATCAAATTCACTATTGTAAAATTCTTTTCCAAAGTCTGTCTGCAAGTTTCTAGGAATTTGGATTGCTGACTTTATAATTTGTTGAAATGCATTTTTAACTTCTTGTCTAGTTTTCGATTTTGTCGGAATACACCACGCGTACTTTGAAAATGCATCAATGACAACTAAAATATATTTATTTCCTTTATTTATTTTATGGAATTTTTGTAAGTCAATCAAATCTGCTTGCCACAAATCGTGAATGCCTTTTAAAACAACTGCTCGTCGCTTAAAGTTTTTACGAGCTGATCTGTGGATCTCGTTCACTACTTGTTCTTTTGCCATTGCTTAATTGTTTTACAATGTTATCTACCTCGTTTTTTGTATAAAAGTTCAATTTCAACTGAGTTGCGAGCTGATGAATTTGAGAATTTATAACTTTGATTAAAGAATCTAGATACTTCTTGTCATAAATGTTCTGAACGAGCTGATCGACGTACTCCTTATTTACTGCATCATCAGCCGACAAAGGATGAGCAACGCCTTTTAATCTCAGTGATTGTAAATCAAAATCTCCGTCTTCTGAACGAAGCAAAGCCTGACTTTTAAGTTCGTTGACTTCAGATACACCTGCTACACGTAAACGTTTATGAACATGGTGACCAAATTTATCTATGTTCATTTTATGATATATTTTTACGCCAAAAGTTCTGCTTCGACTAACGATAATAGTAAAGTAACTGCTTTATATATTAACATTGTTCACTAATCCCGCTTCTTGTAGTTCTTCAATAATAGATATGATTTCATTATCCAATCCTGTATTACCAGCATCACGAGAAGCTATAAGTAATTTTAACCTTTCTACTAATTCGTTTGGGTTATCCCAATATACATATGACACATCGTTTTTAACATTTTTCATCGTCGGTAGTCCTTCACCACTTACTGAACGTTCTTTAGCTAATTTAAAAAGAGGTCTTATTACATATAAATATTTCATGCCTTTGTTGCTTTTTATTGGTTTATTAGGATTAAACTCTCTTCTATGTGCATTAGTTTCTAATAATAAGGTTTTATAATTACATCTGTCATCCTCAGTTACAATATCTAAATCCGGTACTTTCTTATATAGCAGTTCGAATAAACCTGGCGTTAAATAGTAAGTATGACCATTTACTTTCAGTTTTTTGTCATTTGTAGTGTATACCGGACAGGTTCCCAACATTAGCTTGTCCCGTTCCGTTCGAATACCAAAAGGTATATTTAAGTTGGTAATATATTGCTTTTGAAATTTAGGATCGTCACGAGGAGAAGCGTAAGAATCAGTCGTCTTAAATGAAATATTATTTGAAGAATCCTGATCATTAAAATGTTCACTTTCCACTTCATCGCTTACATCACTTTCATTATCTTTTGATGTCTCATCCTCATCATTTTTATTAACAAGGCTAGATTGAGAAAAATTCCTCACAACCGTTTGATCAGTTATAGATTCCTTCTTTTCTTCACTTGGGCTATATTTAATTCTTTTTACTAACTTTCCCCATTGCAATCCGTCATCAAAATCATCATCATTAGTATTGAAGTAATTATTCTCATTTTTAACTTTAACTATTTCATTAAGCGGTTCTGTAATTGGTTTTAAAACAGATTCCAGAATCATATCATTGTTTGTTTTTACATCGCGAATAAGTTTAACCTTCTTTTTAACTGCTTCGGCTGACCGGAGTATCTTTTCCTTTAGCACTTTATCTTCATTAACTTTCTCGACTTTCGAGCTCATGTCCGTTCTCTTTGGATTCATTTAATATAATAAACGATTATTCGAATACTATTCAATAAGTATGTACTTAAGTATATTAATCTACAGTAATGAATGTATCAAACCCCATTCTATAACATCCAGAATTTTTGTTACAATCCTTGTTTATAACCAAGTAGCTGAAAGGTGCGTTCCATACTTTAGCGCAAATTTCACGAAACTGCGACCATGACATATCGGTTCCAACGTGCTCATCATAAACATGACGTAAATTAACATCATCTTGCTTAAAAAGAATTATTAAATTAGCATTATCCCTTATTAATTGTTTTGGTACTTTACTGTACGTTTGATTTAAATAAAAGCTATCAATATTTTTATGTCTTCCCATTGCAAAGTAATCCCTTATGTTGTTTTGGTTTTCACAAGCCACATCATCAAATATCATGATTGAGTTATAGTTAGCTTCGTTTGGGCTAAGTATTTCTTCATTTTCACAATATTTTTGAAATGTAACCGTTGGAACTAACGCTAATACTTCTTCTAAAAATCGATACATAGGTTGGAAAAGGGTTTTTGAGTAAACATAAACATTTTGGTACCGTAACCCTTGTTCATGAAGTAAAAGACCAACCATTAAATTAGTTTTCCCGCAATTAGAAGGACCGCAAATTATACTGCGAATATTGTAAGGTAAAAGTTCACCATGACGTACACAAGGCTTATTGCGAGCTGAAAAAACAAGATCCAACTGCAAGCTCTGATTTTGTTTTACAAACTTCATATTTCTTCAAAATTTCTCAAGCGATGCATAGGTACGTTTTACTTGCATGAAAGACTTATTCCAATTAAGGGAAATCACGACTACGTTTTCACATATATATAACAATTTTGATGCGATTGTTTTTAGCTAATAATTCCCGTTGCAAACGTGCACGTTAACGCGATCATTTCATTTTGGGCAAACCCAATTTCCGTTACGACGTGTTATTTGTTAAATACGTATGTTAACGCGAGAGATAATCGTTTTATTTTAAGCACAAACCCAATTTCCGTTACATGTTGCGAAACGCGCACGTTAGCGCGATTGTTTCATTTTGCGCAAACCCAAATTTTGAAATCCACAAAATAATATTGGGCATTTGGATCACACGAGTGAGGAGGGCGAAATTTTCGCCCGATCGAACGAGGTGGGCCAGAATGCCCAATATTATACTACTTAGGTAATATTAATATAATGCATAAATCTATAGTAGATTATATTATAAGTGAAATTCACTTTGTCTGTCTGTCTGTTAAGGTGTCACGGCTAAACAGCAGAACAGATTTCTATGAAATATGGTATGGAGATAGCTTTAATCCCGAGGAAGGACAAGGGTAAGTGTTTTTTTGCGATAATCGACGTCTCCGCGGACAAAGTCACGGGCAACAACTACAATATAAAACCTAAAACGAACAAATGTAAAAGTACTACTACCAGCACTTCGCTTGGCCATGTTTGTCAAATAAGTATTGAACTTAAGTACCAATTCCATCAAACGATGTTAAATTTAATCAATGTTAATCGAATATTAGTTCATACATTTTGACAGCTGCTAACGGTCTTATAATCGTCTGTTAAGTGGTTAACATCGTATAGTGAAATTGGTACTAAATCTCTTATTTTCGAGTTCGACATACCGAATGAAAGAGATGCAACTAAAATAATGGACAAATAACAACGAAGTGAAGTGCTGTGATAACCTGTTACAGACACGTCAAGACAGCAAACTAAGACGCACATTCCATCAGAGGGCCCTGCCAAGATGCACTACGCTTAGCGTTTCTATTCGTTTCGTTTTTAACCAATCGTGTCACTGGTAGATCACGTGACTTTTCGTATCACGTCTCTTTATTATTAGTTTAAGGTTTATTGACCTTACATTTGTAATAATTTTATTTTTGCTAGTTTTAAGAATTTATTGTTTATTACTTTATTACCTTATTATTACTTAATGTAACTTACTTTTAAGTATTATTTTGTTATTATTATTGAAAAAATGACCTTCTGCTGGAGTTTCTTGCGGCGCTTCTTCTCCGCAATGATGGTCTTGTCCGAAGCGCTGGTAGATTCACTCATGTTACCGACGTGTAAAAGAGCCCTCATGTGGCCTATTTACTGAATAAATATTTTGAATTTTGAATTTTTTGAATTTTTACCAGTGACGCGATTGGTTTAAACACGAAACGAATAGAAACGCTAGTTATCGTAGTGCATCTTGGCAGGGCCCTCAGGGCCTCTATTCTAGTTTGTTTCATTGAATCCCATCCCTATCTCATCTTGCTTCTATATCGTATTGCAAGTGTAGACTTGTAACCGCTTGTACGTTAATTGGTATTTGCACGTCCTTGCCGTCTTGACGTCTCATCGTCGCTGGACCGGCGCAGGTTCAGCGCGTCAGCTCTGTTCCTCAGCGACTTAACCCGTTCCTTCAGCTCAAGTAGTCGTTGCTTTATATCTACCTTTAGCTTGGAAATAGTTTTATTCAACATTCCCTTGGCGCTCCCAACAGGATACCTGCACATCGGATCATCATTTTGTTTTGTGTCCATATCGGTCTTGAAAAAAATCGACGTGGGCTCCGACCAGTACTTATTCTCAGCTACGTCTGGTTTAACGGATATCCTTACTTCGTATCTTGTATTCGCACACGGCAGATCTATATTAATAGCGAATTCATAAGAAATGTAGTTTTCAGTTATGATTGTTGTGTTGGCTGCATGAGGTTCGTTTTCGTAGCACAGATATTCCACTCTGTGATTTGCTGTAAAGTAGTAGAGGTCTTTCAGCCACCATTTTAAAGTGATAGAACGCGAACCTTTACTAATTACTCGCAAACGTTCAGGAGGAGCCAGCTTGATGATCGAATCAACAAACATGTTAAACCTGGTGTGCACGCAGCCTAAGGGGTTGCAAGCTTTCATTAAAATAGTAAGGTCATAAAAACGGTAAAAAGATTCCTTAAAAGAAAATAAACATAAATTATCCTGCTTACTTTGCATTGTACATATAGTATAATTTTCACTAGTATCAATAGTTTCTAGAAATAAAGTGTAATTATTAGTTAAGTTCGGTGAAGTCCAGGTGCAATTGAGAATCCAGAAACTATACAAAATACAGCTGAAATTGTTTACCTCAGGTAAAGATTCCACCACTACATACACAGCAGCACTTGATATATTATAGTCATTCTTACAATAATACAACGACTCTTGCCGCTCAGGCTTTTCCAAAAATAGCCGTATTGTTGTTGCGTTCCATTGCTCAACTAACATTGGCTCTGTTTCTTGGGTCCACTGATTGATCCTCAGTATTGATGATGAGGCAGAATTATTGTCACAAAATAGTTCCAATGGTTCTCCGAGTGTTAAAACCATGCTATTATCAACGACACAATAATCATCATTAAAACAATCCAATTTTGGTAGCACGTGTCCGTCCCGTGTAAAAAGTTTCAATCCTAGCACTGACACCGCCAGTACAGTCAGCGTTACCACCGACGTTGATCCAAAGACGCACATGGTTGGTTCCGATTCGCTGGCAGCAGGAGTAGTCTCTCGTCGTGTCTCTCGCCGTCTGATTCGGCACTCAGCTATGCTTTGAGGTAAATTTATACTTTAACTCAATCGTGAAGTTATTTGTTTAAATGCACCGCCGCGAGTGCGCCCGGACCGTCACCGCCGTCGAATGCGACGACGCTAAAATAAGGATTGGTATTTATTTAGAGTTCTGTAGGTTTATCGCACTTAGTGAGCACAATGATTTACTGAGCGGCCATGTTGGGTTTGGGTGGCATCGGTGATGTACCTAGTACCTACATTAGCGAGATAGGGTGTGGTGCTTAGGTGTATTGTGTACCTAATCATTTACCACAGCGGGAGCTCTAGAATTTATTACTAAATGCCTTCATTCCCTTGGTCGCCTCTTTATTACTAAATGCCTTCATTCCCTTGGTCGCCTCTTACGACTTCTACGGGAAGACATGGAGTGGCACTATTCTAAGCCTGCAACCATAAGGCAGAGAGCGGATAATTATATTATTTGGTCCCTGCGACATTGTACCAAAGATGCTGACAGTATTTCCTCGTTGAATGGCTATACTAATTAGTTAAGTGAGGAAACTGCCAGCTCTTCGGTCTTCAGTTTATAAGGGATATTAAATGAAGTCTTTAATAAAAAAATGCATCGGAATTAAGAAAATTATGTTAAATTGTAATTAACTAGGTACATATATTATTATTTATTAAATTAAAATTGTGTGTACTATAATTTACCTACCACTTTAGTTGTAATAGGTACGGTAAAAACCAAGCGGTAATTCCGTACAAAATATGTAGCATTTGTTTTTTTACGTGTACCTACCTATCGTCTTGTTAAACCAATAATAGGGATAAGTTCGCCTTTGTACATACCTTTTGGGATTCTGTTTTCTTTTTACTTTGTTATTTGGGTGTTTCTCAGAAAGATTGTACAGTCGACGGCATATACATTTAAGTGTAGAAATTCATGATTAGAAGTAAGGGGCCCCTTACCAATAAATTAATTGCGATATGTTCAGCAAATCTGCTTAAAAAAGATCACGCAGGAAATACTGTGTTTATTGATGTCTAGTATATAATAAGCAACGGTCGGATGCTAAAAATACCTTCTCTAAAATAATAAATATAAAGGGGCTTCTAAACGGGCCATATTTTTACTGCAATATGTGGCCGGCAACTCTTGTCGTCCCTCTCTTAATCATATGTTAGAAAAAGACACCAATAGTTGCCTGCCACATATTGCAGTGAAAATATGGCCCGTTTAGAAGCCCCTTAACATAATTATTGCGTCATGTTCACTTTTCTTCTTCTCAGAAACTATCTAATTGATCGGTTCTTCGAGATAGTTTTTTGGTTAGTTCCCGATTTGCCGGATTCTTGTCTCGTCGGATTCTAGTTTCGCCAAAATAACAGGAAAATAATATTTTAAACAAGCACGCTTACTACGTTACTTATATGTTACCAGCTTTTGCCCGCGACTCTGTCCGCGTAGAAGTTGTTTATCGCTGCTCCCTCAGGATCTGTCTAATTTTCCGGGATAAAAAGTAGCCTATGTCCTTCCCCGGGACTCAAGCTATCTCCATACCAAATTTCATCTAAATCGGTTCAGCGGTTTAAGCGTGAAGAAGTAACAGACAAGTGAAAGTGAAGTATATATATATATATATATATACATACATAATATGTTATAACGAAGGAGCGTGAGATCGCCATCGACTGTGGGTGGAGACAGCCCGGTGCTACCTCAACGCTCGCGCCGCCGCCTCGTGTCGTTCGCCTCGCCGGTGGAAAAACACCTACACACTTAAGGATTTTGGAGATACCAAGTTTTGAAAGAAAGGGAATATAGTAGATTGTTCAACAAGGGACTAAAACAAGCCATAATGACACGAGATGTTTAGCCACGCGAGCGAGCCAGCGAGCGAGAGTGGCTATAGTTCGAGTGTCATTATGGTTGTTTAGTCTCGCGTTAAACACTCTACTTTTCACTTTGAATGCGAGCAAAAAAAACAACGTTCAGTGCCGAATTAGCCACGTACCTAGCAAGAGTAGCAAATGCTACGGGCCCCGCGCATCCACGTCTAACCTCTAAAATACTAGTACTTACATCAGTATGCGTAGGTATGCGTGTACTCATATGCATCAAGGTTGACGATAAGATGAATAATCCAGTCGATATTCTCCACCAGAATAACCTAAAACAAACACCCACGCAAAATAGGTGCATATCTAAGTCGCTCAGTTGCGGAAAAAAGACCGCCACAACCTGTAACCTAAAACAAACCCAGGGGTCTCTTTATAGAATTTGCTACGGACCCCGACGGGCTTGCTCAATCTAGCACTGTCGAAGTTCTATACACATTTACAATATTGATTATAAGAAAGTTTCTTACAAATTTGTTCCGCGGTTTTTTTCTTTTCTTTTATTATTTTTTTGTTAAGTGCCGCTTTAAATGCTTGCATATTTAGCCAACAGGTTCAAACTTGAATACTATTTTAAAACTAATTGGACCAAGCATAATTAAATGAATTCATCCTTAATATATATTCATATTCGTAATCATTAATCGTGTTTCACGAAATTAAATCATTTTTATTTGTATTTTTTCACAGTTTTCATTTTGAGGTTATTTCCACGCGCTAAAAATTGTCTATACCACAGAATAAGAACTAGAGGCATAGAAACCGTACTAAATAGGCAGAAAATACATTATGGTTGACTTCCTTTTACTTATGGTTTTCATAGTGAGTTGGAAAGAGATCGTCACAAGGCGTGATTTGGACCTTTAAGCACCAGTGTGGAAGAAAGTAACGCCAAAGAAGACCGGTCGTTGATTTGACGTTTCTTCACCTTCTGATCATGACAGATTAAAGAAGAAAAGACACCTAGTTTTGTTTCTTTTCCTCTTATCAAAATGTCGCTTTTCCAGACACGCCGCTTTAAATGACATCATCCGTCGGTCTCTTGCCTCAATAAATGTGCCGGCCCTTTTAGAGCCGACCGGCATTTGTAGAAACGATGGCAAGAGACCTGACGGAATGTCCTTGGTCCCGTGGAATATGGGACGGGTGTTAGTGTGGGATGCAACCTGCGTAGACACGCTAGCCCCATCACATCTCCACCGGACCTCTAATAGGGCTGGTGCGGCAGCTGAAGCGGCCGAAAGCATAAAGGTAGGCAAATATAGTGGTCTCGGCCCAGAATATATGTTTGTTCCATTCGGCGTCGAGACCCTTGGTCCGTGGGGTCCTAGCGCTCAAAGCCTCTTCAATGAAATTTCGAAGAGGCTCATTGACGTCACTGGTGACCGAAGAGCTGGTAGTTTCCTCGCTCAACGCATAAGTTTAACTATCCAGCGAGGAAATGCTGCCAGCATCTTCGGGACGATGCCGCAGGGCCCTTTTTTAGATATAGGTTTTTAATTTTAAAATATAATTAAGTTTATAATTTTAATTTTAGTTTTGTATTTCATTATTAATATTGTATTAACTTGAATATTTTTTGTCCCTAAATAAACACTTTATAATCTATAAAGTAGAGACAAGTAACTGGTGCAACGTTCATCTTATTGCACGGCTTCTTTGCCTTTAGTCTTTATTCTGTGGTCTATACAAAAAGACTGAAAATAGCAATAAATCCTCCATTCACAAACACCGTGATTGGATGTTAAGGGGATTCCAAAGTAAATTAAAACAATTTTATTTTAATCCCTAGAGATTAAAAAGGAACTTTAGTCCCGATGTGCAGAGACTAAAGTAACATTTTAAGAGCATGAGAAGTGAAAAGTACATTCATTGCCACAAAAAACGAATAATAAAACAAACGAAACAAAGAAGTTAAGAACTAAAAGTAAATCTAAGGAAAATATAAAACACAACTGGACATTAGCATTGTGCCTTAGTTTATTTTGTTTGTAGTAACGGCGATGGGACCCTGCACTGAGCCTGCCTGCCTGGGTTTCTGAAATACCTACCTCTCGAAGATGGTGAGAACTAGCTAGGTATATCCGTACGTATAACGAAAGTAGGTACCGACTCTTCGCAGAGGAAGTCTAGTTACTTATATGTAAAATCAAAATTTATAACAGTCATTTGCTCTAGTTCACATCGCATAACAGTTAAAATATATAATAACAAAAAGAGATATGTAGGTTTTGGTCAGGTTAAGTTAGTTTTGCAGCAGGCTCGAAAGGCCAATACACCCGAAATTAGGAGGTCCATCGACTCTGTTGAAACTTAGTTTTTAATTTTATATTACTACACCGTTAAGAACGCGACTTGATAACAATTACTAGTTGTAGGTAAGTTAGTCGTCGGATTCTAGTATTAACTTTATCTCGGTTGCTGCGGAGGAAAACATAAATTCAACCGTATTTTGTTTTGACGAACATTTATAATCTTTCCTCATCCTTAAATGCATCATAATCGGCAAAAAACAAATGAATCATAGCGGATACATTTATACATAATAGGTACTGCATATGCCCTAACCTACATGGCTAATACAGAACACCATCCGGAGTATATTTTGTTTGCTCTCAATCACCGTATCTAGCTTCCTTGTTTTGTAAATATGGCTACCTACCGCGTTTATCATTAATAGTTGCATAAAGGTATTAGAATAAGTAATATTATTTTTCCCGAATAGTTACCGCCTACCCACACATACGTACACCTATATAAACACACGTCTTCATTCCCAGAGTAGGGTAGGCAGAGCTACAGAATTATCAACAACTCTAAAAACTTGTTGATAATTCTGTAACCACATTTTGCCTGTTATAATGTGTGTAGTGAAAAATAACTGCGATTGTATTAAGTACTTAACTGAAGGATTGTATGGAGTAATGGAACTTAGAAAGACAAAGACGAACATTGCGTTTATTTTAGATTTTTAAATTGGGCTATCCACTGAGAGTATTGGCGATCATTTTTTCACCACCTATCACTTCTTAAGGTGATATTTTATCGCAAAAGGTGATGGAGGATTTTGTATGGACCCCGTCCCCACCCTCCAGCAGTCAAGGGATGCATGTCAATATGTTCATTAGGACCCAAAAAAAGACCAAGTACAGTCAAGGACTTTAATTGTTATGACACTATGGAACCCTGTCATAATGACAGCGTCAAACCACATGAAAGAAATAACGCCAAAATTAATGATTAACGTTATGCGACAGGGTTCCATAGTGGCATAACAATTGAAGTCCTTGACTGTACCTACCTATTACAGTTGCATAATCGATGGGGTTTTCCTAATGAAAAAAACCTTTCAAAAGCATGCAAGGCAAGAATTTGTTTATTACCCGACTGCGGCGGAGCCCCAAAGGTCATGTTTGTATGTATGTATGTATGTCCAGTTCTATGTTCCCCGCTACAGCAAAAACGGCTTGGACGATTTTGACAAATGAGGTATCATTGGATTCGTCTTCGCAGCGAGAGTTTCATAGGCTACATTTTATCCCGGGAAAACGTCCCGATTTTTTTAATAAAACTAAAAAGAGTGAAATAATTTAAATTATTTAAAAAAAAAAACCCGACTGCAATAAAAAAACTGAAAAGTGAAAAACAAGCTCTATTATTTATAGAAAATTGTAAGAGCAATGTTCTTATTGATATTTATAACAATTTAAATTTAACTTGAATATTGGAAAATG
This sequence comes from Acleris cristana, assembly GCA_948252455.1. Classification (NCBI taxonomy): domain Eukaryota; kingdom Metazoa; phylum Arthropoda; class Insecta; order Lepidoptera; family Tortricidae; genus Acleris; species Acleris cristana. The sequence continues at coordinate 4,160,257 of OX411799.1, forward strand.
CATTGCAGGCGGGGACAAGCAAGTCCAAATGTTAAATTATATCAAGAAATAGGATTTGTAATTCATTGCTTGTCCCCGCCTGCAATAACTTTTCCAATATTCAAGTTAAATTTAAATTGTTATAAATATCAATAAGAACATTGCTCTTACAATTTTCTATAAATTATAGAGCTTGTTTTAGAGTATTCATTTTTTTTATTGCAGTCGGGTTTTTTGTTTTTTAAATAATTTATTTTTAACAAATTCCATACGATACGATTACAATTTACCAAGAAAACCCCAAGCGAAGAGTGATTGTCATTATAATTAAAATACATGTAAACTGAGACATGTTTCATTTCTGTTGGGGGGGGGGACATTTTTCCCATCATCCTTTCATTTCGGCAAATATTCAAATAATTCACTTGGCAACATCATCATCATCATGTTCTTTTCCCCGACTCAAATATTAGGCAAACGGCTTAGGGTCATTTACAATAAAAAAATATTATACCTATATATAAAAGGCAAAACTGACTAACTTATATATCAACGCACGGCCGAAACTACTGTACCTACCTAGAAACTCGAATTTTGGTACAGGGGTTCCTTTCATGATGTAAGTGAGCACTAAGAAAGGATTTTCCGAAAATCGACCCCCAACGGGAAGAAGTAGGGGGAGTAGGTAGCGGGAAACTAATTCTACGCGTACGAAGTCGCGGGCGTCCTGTAGTACTGGATAAAATGACGTTTACACGGGGTTTAAGTTGCTTAGTAATAAAAAGACTGAAGTCCAAAAAATGAACTTTTATTATTTATTTATTTATAATAAACCTTAACTGTTTATTCTTACATTCTCTTATCCTTAATATTACTTGACACTTCTTCGCCACAATGATAGGTTTAAGCTAACTTTAGTAAGAATAAGAAACCAATCACCGCAACCAAGCCTGTGTTTTTATACTACTTTCAGAGTAATGCCATGTAATGCACGTAAATCTATACTAGGTAATATTATAACACATAAGTCTATACTAGGTAATATTAATATAATGCATAAATCTATAGTAGATTATATTATAAGTGAAATTCACTTTGTCTGTATGTCTGTTAAGGTGTCACGGCTAAACCGCAGAACAGATTTCGATGAAATTTGGTATGGAGATAGCTTGAATCCCGAGGATGGACAAAGGGTAGGTGTTTTTTTTTGCGATAGACGACGTCTCCGCGGACTATTGAACTTAAGTACCAATTTCATCAAACAATGTTAAATTTAATCAATGTTAATCGATTATTAGTTCATACATTTTGACAGATGTTAACGCTCTAATAATCGTCTGTTAAGTGGTTAACATCGTATGGTGAAATTGATACTAAATCTCTTATTTTCGACATACCGAATAAAAGAGATGCAACTTATGGTTTTTGGTTTCTCCCAAAAAAATCATAATTTTGTCACTCTTCCTCTACGAATATCCTATCTCCCTCACTCGCCATTAAATCTGTTTTTCAATTTTCAAAGCAGTTTGCGTTTCTGTCGAAATAGTATAGGCGTTATTCTTATAACGTTTATGACGATAAAAGGTATGAACTAATCGCGATAATGCCAAATGCGAGTCGGTCTTTTTACTTTTCCGTACAGGTGAGTTGCAGGCAAAGTGCGTTTCTGCCGACATGAGAGCTGTCGAACCGCGATAATGGCCAAATGCGAGTCGGTCTTTTTACTTTTCTGTACAGGTGAGTTGCAGGCAAAGTGCGTTTCTGCCGACATGAGAGCTGTCGAACCGCGATAATGGCCAAATGCGAGTCGGTCTTTTTACTTTTCCGTACAGGTGAGTTGCAGGCAAAGTGCGTTTCTGCCGACATGAGAGCTGTCGAATCGCGATAATGGCCAAATGCGAGTCGGTCTTTTTACTTTTCTGTACAGGTGAGTTGCAGGCAAAGTGCGTTTCTGCCGACATGAGAGCTGTCGAACCGCGATAATGGCCAAATGCGAGTCGGTCTTTTTACTTTTCTGTACAGGTGAGTTGCAGGCAAAGTGCGTTTCTGCCGACATGAGAGCTGTCGAACCGCGATAATGGCCAAATGCGAGTCGGTCTTTTTACTTTTCTGTACAGGTGAGTTGCAGGCAAAGTGCGTTTCTGCCGACATGAGAGCTGTCGAACCGCGATAATGGCCAAATACGTATCAGGTGAATTACCTGTCTGTCCAAATACGATTAATCCATAACAAGGGATTGATATGCTATGATAACCTGTTAAGACACGTCGAGACAGCAAACTAAGACGCACATTCCATCAGGGCCTCTATTCTAGTTTGTTTCATCCCATCCCTATCCCATCTTGCTTCTATTTATATCGTATTGCAAGTGTAGACTTGTAACCGCTTGTACGTTAATTGGTATTTGTACGTCCTTGTCGTCTTGACGTCTCATCGTCGCTGGACCGGCGCAGGTTCAGGGCATCAGCTCTGTTCCTCAGTGACTTAACCCGTTCCTTCAACTTAAGTAGTTGTTGCTTTATATCTACTTTTATCTTGGAAATAGTTTTATTCAGTTGTCCTTTGATACTCGACATAGGATACTGACAAATTGGATTATCGTTTTGTTTTGTGTCCATATCGGTCTTGAAAAAGATCGACGCGGGCTCCGACCAGTACTTCTCTCCAATGGCTTCATTTAATTTTATGGATACTCTTACTTCATATCTTGCATTCGCACACGGCAGTTCTAATTTAGTAGGGCTTTCACGAAGAAAACTAGAAGTGATTGTTGTGTTGGCTGCATGAGGTTCGTTTTCGAAGCACAGGTATTCGACTCTGTAGTTTACCGCCTGGTAGTAGGGGATCCTCCATATTAAAGAGACAGAACGCGAACCTTTCCTCTTTACTCGCAAAGTGTTTGGAGGAGGCAACTTGACGATCGAATGAACAAACATGTTAAACCTGGGGCGCACGCAGCCAACGGGGTTGCAAGCTTTAATTATAATAGTTAGCTCCTGTCTGAATGCAAAATAACCTTCCTCAAAAGTTAATAAACATAAATTAACCTGGTGCCTTTGAATTGTACAGAGAGTATAATTTTCACTACCATCAAATTCATCAATACTTTCGTATATAAACGTGTAATTATTAGCTAAGTTCGGTGAAGTCCAGGTGCAGTTGAGAATCCGGAAATCATACAGAATGCAGCTGAAATTGTTTATCTCAGGTACAGATTCCACAATTACACCTACAGTAGTTTGTTCAATGTAAGTGTCACAATAACACACTGACTGTTGCCGCTCAGGCTTTTTCAAAAATAGCCGTCTTGCTGTTGAGTTCCATTCCTCCACTGTTATTGGCTCAAATTTTTTGGTCCACAAATTGTAACATTTCAGTAGCATGTAGGACGATGTGTCAGAATCATGTTTACAGAAAAGTTCCAATGGTTCTCCGAATGTTACAACGATGCTTACATCTTCGAGATTACCCATATATGGCTTCATTCTTGGTAGCACGTGTCCGTCCCGTGTGAATATTTTTACCCCTAGCACTGACACCGCCAGTACAGTCAGCGCTACCACCGATTTTGATCCAAAGACGCACATGGTTGGTTCCGATTCGCTCGCAGCAGGAGCAGTCTCTCGTCGTCTGATGAGGCACTGAGCTATGCTTTGAGGTCAATTTATACTTTAACTGAATCGTGAAGTTATTTATTTAAGTAAATGCGCTTGTTGCGAACGCCGCGAGTGTGCCCGGACCGTCACCGCCGTCGAAAATGCGACGCTAAAATAACGATTGGTATTACATGGTATTACGAGTTCTGTAGGTTTATCTTATCGCACTTATGCCCGGTTCCTATATATAAGAAACGAATGGTTTTCCTTAAGTCTCGTTAAAATTTGACACATTTTGTGCGTAGCAAATGTCAAATAACGTGATTTAAGGAAAACGATTCGTTTCTTGAATATAGGAACCGGGCATTAGTGCAAAGACTACTATATACACTAGGAAACATTAGTGAGCACAATAATTTACTGAGCGGCCATGTTGGGTTTGGCTTAGCAACGGTGCGACTTAAAAAAAAACGGCCAAGTGCGAGTCGGACTCGCGCACCGAGGGTTCCGTATTTAAGATAACATGCTTGGTAACCACAAAAGAAAATACTCATTTTGTTATATAGGTACTTTTTTTTCTAACCAATAAGGTCCATTTTGTCTAACCCAAATTTTAATACAGATTTTTCAAAGTTTTTTTCTTATTTCTCAAAAACTGTAAATAATGAACACTTTACTTTATTTTTCCCTTAAAATATAAGTAATTATCTAAGTCAGGATGTTTTCTGATTTTTTGATTAATAAACTTCGGAGAAAAGGGGGGGAACGGTAATTTTTTTGTACAATTTTCATTTTTTGGACTGACGGACGGACGGACGGACAGACGGACACACGGACAGACGGACAGACGGACAGACGGACAGACGGACAGACGGACAGACGGACAGACGGACAGACGGACACAGGTCCGGGGGGAAGAGGACAGATACACATATACACTGATACACATTTTTTCGCAAATAGTATTAAAAAACGTCGTTCGATACACGTGCCGAAATGTCATTCTTCACTCGTCCCGAGTCTTATATCTCGGTACTCGTGAAGTAATGACATACTTTCCGCATTAGCATCGAAATGTACCTATTATTCATTACGATAATCAATCAAGTGCGTAAATTAATTAAGTTATATTATGAGCCTACCTACGGTATGACTTTGTGAATTCCATTTAATTTAATAATATTACGTTTATCATGTTGTTTTTGCGGTTGCACGAATCAAGATGGCGGCGAGCTACTCTAATCGAAGGTTATTTTCCTTGTTATAACGCACAAAACATACCTATTGTTTTACATTTAGGGCGGATTCTACCAAACTGGAATAAGGTCTTATGTACCTAGATTAAACGCAGGAAACGGAGTAAACGGAGGAAGGACTTTCTCCTCCGGCCTTTCAGCACTGGCTGGGGTAGTATCCGCGGGAGTCTAAATTCTAGATGGTAATAGGGGCATTGGTGTTTTTAGCCGGTGCGAGCCCGGCAGTACCTGGGCCCTCCATTCCCAGGTCTCCGGAAGGGATTTTCACCTCTGCCCTTTTTCTTTTTCTCAAAGTAATGTTTTTGTTGTGTTAATTAAAGACGGTTGAATGACAACTACTTTTATTACCATATTTCTCCGAGTACCCACAACATCTTTCCCTTAAAAGAAATAGGATATAAACTACCCAACACCAAATAAAATTACAATTACATACAATCTTCCCTTCCTTCCAACAAGAAAAAACTGGGAAGATCAAAAACCAAACAATTACTTTTTCTTTCTTCTTATTGTTATCATGGGTGAGTGTGATTCCACAACCGTGTCCTCCGGTGACCCAGCCGACGCGTAGCGATCGTCATCAAGCGACACATTATTGTCTGAATCACACTCGTAATTTTCCTTATTTTTGCTACTACTCTGTGATTCAGAGTATTGAGGTTCACATTTAATTAGATGCCTTCTATTTCGGCGATAAATTCCCCTCCTATTTTTAACAATATAGGACCTTGGAGAAGTACATTCGGATACAACTTGCCCCCTCATTCGATTGTTCCTATCCAGTACAATAACATCATCCCCTTTATTTAATTTAGGTAAAATTTTACAACGCTGATCGTAGTACCGCTTAATCTTTTGTTGGTTGGTAGTCAAAACGTTATGTTCATTTGAGTGTACCGGTTTGGGTTGCAACAAATCTGGGTGTACGGGCAATCTACACCTTAGCATGCGACCCATCATCATTTGCGCGGGAGAGCTCAAGTTCTCGCGGGGCGTGTTACGGTAACTAAGTAAATTCAAATAAAGATCGGAGCCGCTTTGTATCGTTTTCTTCAAAATATTTTTTATAGTTTGCACTGCGCGCTCGCTCTTGCCGTTTGCTTGGGCGTAGTTTGGGGAGGAGGTAGCATGCTCAAAACCCCAATCTGCTGCAAACCGCTTAAAGTCCCTACTCGTAAATTGTGTGCCATTATCACTTATAACTTTTTCTGGAATCCCATATCTTGCAAAATTTTCTTTTAACGATTGGATTACTGAGGCACTTGTAATATTATTTAATTTGGAAACCTCAACGAATCCTGAATAGTAATCAACTGTGATTAAATAATATTTTTTTAAATATTCGAAAATGTCTGTCCCTACTTGGTTCCACGGCAAAATGGGTATCTCCAGTGGTATTAAAGGTTCCCTACTGGGCGCATTTAAGTGATCTTGGCACACTGAACAGCGTTTCACATAAAGTTCGATTTCTTTATTAATTCCTGGCCAAAACAACACTTGTCTGGCACGCCTCTTACACCGGTCAATGCCAAGGTGACCATCGTGAATTACCTGAAGCATTTCAGTTCTCATCGAATTCGGAATCAAAATTAAATTATTCTTTAATATTACACCGTCCACCGCGAATAGTTCATCTTTCATTGACCAGTAACATTTCACATTTTCCGAAACCTCGTATTTATTTTCTGGCCACCCCTTGTGTAAGTAATCCGACAATTCTACTAACACTTTATCTTTTAATGTTTCCTCTTTAACTGTATTTAATTTATTTTTAGACATATTTACATGACTCATTAAGAGATTTACTTGGTACGTGATTCCATTACTGATGGTTTCATCGTATTTCTCAGGCAAAGGCGCTCGTGAGAGGGTGTCTGCTAAAAACATATATTTGCCTGGCTTATAAATAACCGACAAATCCAAACCCTGCAGGCGTAGTAACATTCGCTGTAAGCGTACTGGGACGGACTCCAAGGGCTTTTTAAATAAACTCTCAAGTGGTTTGTGATCAGTTTCAACGACTACGTTTTGCTTTCCATAAATGTACTGCCGGAACTTTTCACAAGCGAACACAATAGCAAGTAATTCCTTTTCCACCTGAGCGTACCTGGTTTGCGTGTCCGTGAGCATGCGTGAGGCGTACTCCACGGGCCGCCCGCCCTGCAGCGCCACGGCGCCCAGCGCCACGCTGCTGGCGTCGACCGACAGCACCAGGGGCTGGTGCACGTCGTACAAGGCCAAAACAGGGCTCTCACTAAGTAGTTTCTTAAGATTATCTAACGCACTCTGGTGTACTGAGTCCCAGACCCAGCATGTATTTTTTTTTAAGAGACTAGTTAACGGATTTGTGTGGTCCGAATAATTCGGTATAAATTTGGACAGATAGTTTGTAGCACCCAAAAAACGTTCAAGTGCCTTTTTATCGCCGGGAGGCGGCATTTCTATAATCGCTTTAACTTTAGTGCAATCTGGTTTCATGCCATTTTTATTAAAAACATGACCTAAGTACGTTACTTCCTCAACACATATTTTACATTTACTTTTGTTAAATTTTAAATTGATGCACCTGGCCCTTTCCAACAATGCAACTAACCTTTTATCATGTTCCTGTTTTGTTCGACCCCAGCAAATAATATCGTCGATAAAAGAATCTACTCCTTCTAAATTTTCAAATAACTGTTTTATTGTGGCATGAAAAACCTCCGGCGCGCAATTCAACCCGAACGGTAACCTTGTGAACTGGTACCGGCCAAACGGCGTACTAAAAGTACAGAAGTCTGCACTGGCTTCGTCCAACTTCACTGCCCAAAATCCTGAATTCGCGTCTAATACTGAAAAATAACACGCTCCGTGTAATTTGGAAGTAAGCTCTGTAATGGTTGGGAGCTGGAAATGAGCACGGCGAATAGCACAATTTAACGGACGCGGGTCTAGGCAAAGTCTAATATCGCCATTTTTTTTAGCTGCTAACACAATCGAATTAACCCACTGAGTAGGGTGAGTTACTTTTCTTATCACGCCTAGCTCAGTCATTCTATTCAACTCGTCGAGCAACTTATCGCGCAACGCAATCGGCACCTTGCGCGGTGCACTTATGACAGGCGGGACGCTCGGGTCAACCACAATGCTGTACTCGCCCGGTAAACAACCTAAGCCCTCGAATATGTCGCCGTAGCCATTTAAATTTACACTGTGAATGCGATGTATTAATCCAATTTGTGAACATGCCTGTCTGCCCAGTACGCTTTCACAATTTAAGTTCGCTATGGCGAAATTAAGACAATATTGGATATTTTTATGCTCCCAATTTATATTACATATACCTTTTATTGGTATTACGTCACCACTATAGGACTGCAACTTCATGTTATGTTTTTGTTGAATAATCGAATCATCATAACCTAATTGTTTAAACCTCTCGTAAGACAGTACGTTAATGTCGGCCCCCGTGTCCAACTTGAAGCGTTCGGCCCCGCCGTCGCCGGCCAGGGTCTCGTACCACTCGTCATTAATGGACCGTCTCTCGAGTGAAATATTGTGTACCATAGAAACATAAAATAACTCACAATCGTCCTCGAAGCCGTCCGTGTTTTCGTTATGAAGTTCGATATCATACATTTTCTTAATATTTTGCGGCGCATTACACATTCTTGCGTAATGCCCGTAGTTCAAACACACATAGCACTTCACATTCATAGCGGGACACGCGCCTGACAAACACTGCATTCCACACCCGTGACACTGCGATCCCGACTGGCCCGGGCCCCGCGCGGCGGCGCCTGCAGCGGGCGCGCGCGGCGCCGGACCCCAGGCCCGGCCTCCGCGCTGCCCGGGCTGGCCGCGCGCCCGCACGGCGTCCACCCGCGCCATGCCCGGGCCGCGGTTCTCCAGGCACCGACTGCTATCCGCTGATACTTCATCGGCTTCACATATTTTAATAGCCTTATCCAGACTTAAATCGTCCATTCGCAACAATCGGTCGCGGACCACTGCACTGTTTATGCCGCAAACTATGCGATCACGTATTAGGGACTCTTCTAATAGTGCAAATTCACATTTTTTGCTAAGCAGTTTTAGAGCTACCACATATTGACCAATTGTTTCACCCTGCTCCTGGTTTCGCGTAAAAAAATTGTACCGATCCAGCGTTAAATTCGACTTCACTCCGAAGTATTCATCGAATTTTTTTAGCAGTGACTTGACGTCTTCGCGATCTGTTTCATTATCAAACTTAAACGTTTGATAAACATCAAAGCCATCTGGCCCGATTAAATTAATGAGTAAGCTAGCCTGCACAGCCGAATCCTCCTTGTGCACCCCCGATGCTTTCAAGAACAGTTCGAACTGCGTCTTCCATTTCCGCCATGCGTCAGCCCGGCTGACGGGGCTGCCATCCAAACTGAGTTCTGACGGCGGTCTTGCGTGCTCCATGTTAACTTATATCACTCCGATATATAAAAGAACAACAAATATACCGCTTTTACAGTAATGTATGTATTTAATACGCAAAAACTCAATTAAAAAACACCACCGCTGCCACCATGTTGTGTTAATTAAAGACGGTTGAATGACAACTACTTTTATTACCATATTTCTCCGAGTACCCACAACAGTTTTAAAAAAGAGTAAACAAAAGCAAGGACTTTTGTCTTTGGCCGACCAGGCGATTACCAAAAAAAAAAAAAAGATTAAACGCCGAATTTGTATGGACTATTCTCGGATTAAGTCTTATTCCAGTTTGGTCGAATCGGCCCTAAGTATTAAAATATTTATCTATTCACCATTTATACAATTGGGATGAGATTGAAATTTTGAAAGCTTTGATAAGTTGACTTAGTTCTATAGCAGTACCCAGGTACAGTCACCAGCATAAATAAGTAATCATTTATGTACCTTGTCGCTTTCAAACACGACGTTAAAGTTACAAGGTACATAAATGATCACTTATTTAAGCTGTTGACTGTACAACCTGTGTCAATTGAAACTGCCAAAGATGTGATGTAAACAAATTAGTACTGTTTTACACATAACATAAGCGTGTATAATTAACAGTTATTTAATCTTAAACTTAATATGAGAGTAAAGATCAAATGAATAAATCATTGCTAAGACCTCACTTGATCTTTAAAAGCACGGGGTTATAGAGTAATAATGGTAAATTGGTACGTTTGGTTCTTTGACAGAATTTCAATTGGCACAGTCTATAGTGAGAAGATATACCTTTAAATCTAGTAAAAAAAACTTTATTTAGGGTGGTTTGACGCGCATAATGGGTTCAAATCCCGGTAAGGGTAGATATTTGTGTGATGAGCGCGAATATTTGTTCCTGAGTCATGGATGTTTTCTATATATTTAAGTATTATATATGTCTCTATGTAAGTATTTATATCGTTGTCTAGTACCCATAGTACAAGCCTAGTGCTTAGTTTGGGACTAGATCAATTTGTGTGACATTGTCCCCTGATATTTATTTATTTATTTATTTTATTTTGTTGTAAAAAAATATACATTTGTCAAAAATAACAGACACTTATTGGAGAAGAACTTTGTTGGCTTAACATAACTTTACCATTTCCTGGAACTATACTTTTCCTGCGAGGAAATGCTGCCAGCATCTTCGGGACAATGCCACAGGGCCGATTTTTTGATTGATTGCCTCCCGAATTTCACGAGCAGTTCGTGTTGTTGGTGTCTTATTTTAACCCCCCGACGCAAAAAGAGGGGTGTTATAAGATTTTTTCGTCCGTAAGAAGCCTTAGATACATAAAAACCCCGATGTTATGGTGAACCACCGCTAGAAAACCAGCTTCCAAATAAAAAAAGCTGCATCCAAATCGGTTCACCCGTTTAAGAGCTACGGTGCCACAGACACGCACACGCAGGTCAAAGTTATAACACCCCTCTTTTTGCGTCGGGGGTTAAATAAAACTAGAACTGCTCGTGATGGGGTGCGCTTTAATCAGTATAAAAACATTTCGTATAATTTCATTTAGCTAACCACGAAAAGCATAATGAACGTTTAGCATAAAAACCAATTGCATAATTTTATCTGGCATACGATCGAATAACATAACACTCATTTAGCATAACTGTTATTTTCTTATCATTATGCATTTTAAGGCAATTTCTTCTAACTAGGTTAGGTTAGGTTAGAACTGTGACCACATTAGGAGCATTCCATGGTTATGTAATCGACATTCGTACTCGATTTTAAGACTTTACAGCACTGGTACTCCTTTCATTTGAGGTTCCGTCATTTGTTAATAATAAAATATCAAAGCTAAATGTGTACTTAAAAAAAAACCATGAACTACTTTTAGCATTATGTCTAAGTTCGTAAAGAAACTAGGTGTAAACCAAACGTCATGTAAGCGACAGCAAATCAACCTAGTCTGAAACAGGTGATATTTTGGAAAATGTTAGCGAAACACGAGACAAAGGTGAATTAAAAATAAAATTAAGTTACCGTTTTTCATGGAATGCTCCATTAATAGTAATGAAAGTAGTTACAAATATTTATTTTTTATTTATAAACATTATAGTTTTTGAAATTATGCATTTCGTTTTATGCATCATGACTAGGTATTATATCGATGGTTTATTATGCAGATTGAAATTATGCAATTCGTGTTATGTAAAATGATCATTAGACCATTTGTTTTTATGCTAAACATTACACACCCCTCGTGATGACGCAAAGGAAATTTGGGAGGCAATCAAGTAAGAGCAACGATCACTCAGCTAATTCAGACCAACTCACAGATCTAGGTACTAGGCCTCAGGCAAAACCAAAATGACTCTTTAAACGAAATTAATGATATCTTTAGTGGTATTGTTGTATGGTTGTGAAGCCCATCTCATCTGTCTGATCTCTCTCTCATATTGTATGGAAATTTTCAGTCTCTCTTTTTAAAAATGTTGGTTGACTTGTTAAAAAGAAAGGTTTTTTAGGGTTCCGTACCTTAAATGGGAAAAACGGAACCCTTATAAGATCACTTTGTTGTCCGTCTGTCCGTCTGTCCGTCTGTCCGTCTGTCCGTCTGTCAAGACCCTTTATCTCGGGAACGCGTGGAGGTATCGAGTTGAAATTTAAACCATATACTCAAATCTACAGTCCCTTGAAGCTGGGAAAAAATCAAACTTCTACATTTACGTAAAAAAAAGATACGGCCGTTTATGTCGCAAAAAACGTGTGTTTCAACACTCTCGAAGGAATCAAAATGTATAGGGTATTTCCCGTTGACCTAGAACTATGAAATTTGGCAAGTAACACCGTCTTTTACTGCAAGTATATGAAAAAATCTGAAATCTGTACCTACATTTTTAATCAAATCACAAAAAAACAGGGTCTTTATGCAAGGAACGGCGCGGCGTACAGTGCGACAAGAGCCCGATCTAGGTGGACAATATTATTTGACGCTAAATATAAGATCAAAACTCTACAACATTGAAGCTAGAAATATCAATATTTATAAAAAGTTTAAAAACAAGCTATTTTTAACAAAAAACTTATATCCAGTATAATTTGATCTCCCTGTACGCTAATTTCCCATAAAATGTGAGGTCAGCTTAAACTGGTTTTTGTATCACGTTGTAAAAAGGGCGTTATTTGCTCTAATTTTCGAATTTATATTATTTTAAGTTGTATAGTAAATTTAAGGTCTTCACCATTCAGCCAATTAATACCTATTGCGATAATGTCCCGAAATGGTTCTGTATTTTACCACATTCAGCCCATTTTTCATAAAATTTTTTGGAGGTCCGAGCGATAATCATGAAAAGTAGTCAAATAAAGCCCTTCATTTATCTTTTTTGCTGTACTTTAACCATTCTTCATAAAACTCCCTCCTCGGTATCGACGCTTCGTTTGCTTCAAAAAAGTCAAAAACACGAATCAGCACGGGGTTTCTAATACGAGTATGCATTAATATAAAGCGTATTAATGAAGCTATCATTGAAAAAAAATACAGCCTGGGTACATGCGCGCCGAGCAACTAATTTTTTACTGTATAGCATAATTACTTCAATTTTAATCTGGAATTTATAATTAACATTTAAATGGCCTTTCAAATAAAAATATGTAACTAACTTGAATAAGGTAAAAAAAAACAGGAAGTTTTTAAATTAGGTTAACGTACGAGTATAATTCCGCGAGTCGTTAGAAGGTACTGAGCGATAAAGAGCTATAACACGATATACGCATTTTTTTTTGGCGGTGTCTGATAGACGTTTCTTCAGTCGCAGAGGGTTAAAAATTTGTGTTGAAATTTAGGCTAGTCAAAATGGACCTTATTGCATAGATAATAAAGTACTTACATAACAAAATGAAGAAAATACTATTGCGTTTTCCAACCATATTATCTTACATACGGAACCCTCGGTGCGCGAGTCCGACTCGCACTTGACCGGTTTTTTTTAACAAGGGTAGCACACTAATCTGGGGTTACTTCAACAACGCGATGCAGTGCAGTGCAGTGTCAGATTTAGTAGCGCTCGGCTCGTGGCGCGCCGCTGTCATAGCAGGTTGATAAAAAAAAAAACTGTAGTCGCTAGATGTCGCTAGGTCGCTACACCCATAACAATCCCATATAGCCGTCACTCATCGTGACAATAATTCGCACTTTCGGTAGGACAAGGGCACAATGGATTTTTTGTCATATTGTACATTGTGCCCTACCTTGTTCCATTCCAACGAACGTGCGCATTGACAATCACGACCACTCTGTCAAGACTGCACCGACTAAGAACAAAGAATAGCCTAGGGCTGTATCAATATGAGATATCGCAAGATACGTCAAAGTGAACGGCAAGTCAGAGATAACTGCAATATTTGACGTGATCAGTTTAATTAATACGGCCCTAAGTGCTCGCTTTCAGAAGAGTACGTTCCGTCTCCAGTCCTCTCCGCCCTCTTAGCGATGGAGTCAGGGTCCACTGTTCTCAGATCATACGCCCATCCGATCCTCGCGAAGAAGTCAATGAACTTGGTCGTCAGATTCAAGCTGTGGTCTCCGAACTCAGCAGCTCGATAATCCCTCGGGAATACGTGGTGGTAGTTGTGGAAGCCTTCGCCAAGTGTTGCTACAGTAACCAAGGAATTCTGGGAAGCCATGATGCTGTTGTCGTAGGGTTTGGTGCCGTAGGTGTGGGCAGCACTGTTAATGAGGAAGGTGCAGTTCGCAGAGAAGATGAGGCGGAAGGCGTTGATGTGCCACGCGTTGCTGAGAGTCTCTCCCCAGAAGTACACTGGGGTCATCGTTGGGAGTACGTGGCAGATCAACGTGAATAACCACCATGCGTGTCTGGAACACACAATTATTTATTTTCACTGTTCTGTAGAAAAATGGCAGACACTACCTACCTTGTGATGTAACTTACTTTGAAGTATTATTGTATTTTACGATTGAGAAAATGACCTGCTGGAGTTTCTTGCGGCGCTTTTTGCCCCGTAATGATGGTCTTGTCCAAAGCCAAAGTAGTGGTTTATTTGGTATCCTGCCTTTTGGCCGAAAATCATTTGGCAAAATGTACTTATCATTTCCCGACCATTTCATTTGCCAACCCGCTTTTTTTTCTGTAACTTTTAGGTTAAGTTAGGTAAGTTTTTATAAAAATGCTGAAATTTAGGTACAGTTAAAGAAAAAAAGCGGTTCGGCAAATGAAACAGTTAGGAAACGATACGTTTTGCCAAACATATTTTTGCCAAAAGGCAGAGAACCATATTTTATTGCTGATTTTAGTAGGTTAGTTTTATAAAAGCCTTCTCTTTATTACTGGACACTGGACAGTGGTTTATTTTGAATTAATTGTTGTCTTCTAGATATCGAAGAAAATAATGATAACTACCAACAAGTTTTGATGTAAAAAAAACAGCAGAACCGTGAAGTATTTTACTTTCTACTTTATTTGAAAGAACAAGAAAGTTGTTAATATTATCTGGAATAATATACGAAGACAATAATGACGGCGGATAAAATGCCGATCATGCACCTAATAACTCTTTGTCCAAATACATTTTCCGAAACGCCATCACTTGCCTCTAATATAGGATAATTAATTGATGGGTAATTACACAAAAGATCCCATAGGGTCGAAGTGTGTCCGTAAGGACCTCACCAATAACATAAGTGCTACGATAATTGTATAGCGACGCCACTGACTTCGGTTTGGGTGCCTAACTTGGTCCGGCGCTTACCTTCTTTGGAACGCCACGACCGGGTTCCCCCACAGGTCGGAGACATCAATATCAGCTCCTCGAGCCTTGACTTCGGGATGCCGGACAACGAGCAACCAGCCGATGTGGGAGAAGAAAAACCCTCGGGTAGCGTTGTAGGGGTCAGCATCTGTGTCGCTATATCTATATAGAAAGCTAATTGTAAATGGAATTCTAACAAAAATCCTATGTTTTACGATTATTTATACGTTGGCCGAGATTCAATTAACCGTACTTCTAGAGTCAGTCCCAAAAAAAAAGCGGGAAATTCAAAATATCACTAGCTGGTAGGATGGATAGGTAGCTTGTTTCATAGGTAAAATTGTTGCCATGAAGAATTTGAAAAAAAATGCTTGTGTCACTACTCGGTGGTTGGACTCTAGCACGCAGTTTATTTTTCCCTCTCGCCGGTTATTGCGATGTGAACTGGTTGTTGCAATACTCAACTATATTTATAAGATTAGGAGTTGAATGAAGTATATTCTCAGTGGAAAATATCGTTACTTTACCGGTGATGCAGTCGGTGGTCACGGGCCCAGTAGAACGCCGTGTACTGGCCTGCCAGCGTGTTGAAGAGTATCAGAATCAGCTGGAGCGGCAGCTTGGCCTGGTAGCTCCGGTGGCACCACAGGCGGTGGGCCCCCGCCAGCGCGCCCATTATAGACGCGTAGAAATTGACGGCGGCTACGGCAATCATTAACATGAACTCGTATTAGCCATAAAATTGTATGTATGTATGTATGTAAACTCTTTATTGCACATAAACAATTACAAATCATTTTTGCATCAATATATAATGTACATAGACGAATTTATCCCATATGGGATCTCTTCCAGTTAATGGAGTAGAATAAGCAAGGACAAAATAACATAAAATAACAAATAGAAATGAAATGAAATGAAATGAAATGAAATTTATTGCGTATAGATTAAGGTTACAGTTTGCAGGTACATTCGCTTATAATTATGTTTCACTTAACCCTACCCTTACAGGTGTACACGCCTTATAAAAATTAAAACTATAACAAACAATAACGACAAACAAATGAAATGATATGATATTATAAATTTAAACCATTTTTTTTTAAATATTGAACTGTTATAACTATATTATATTATTATTATTTTATTAGGTATATTAGCATTTATATTTTCATAACATGTAAATAAATAAAAAAACAATATTGTTACTCTTTATTATAAATTATCTTAAAATTAAATAATAGTACATTCATCCGAAAAACAAACGTGTTTAAATAAAATATACTATAATACATACTACCACATACATAAATAGCAATTAAAACCTACAACAGAGCAAAGGAACAACACTCATACGACTCATGTTGGTCATTTAACAGCTACTTTAACCTTTTTACTTAAATGAACCGACATAATCTAGATTGCCTCAAGCACAATGGAAGCCCATTCCATAATTGGACACAGTGTAGTGTGGTGGTGTGGTGGTGGTTGTGGTGGTGGTGGTGGTGATGGTGATGATGGTGGTGGTGGTGATGGTGATGATGATGATGATGATGATGATGACGATGATGATGACGATGACGATGACGATGACGATGACGATGACGATGACGATGACGATGACGATGACGATGACGATGACGATGACGATGACGATGACGATGACGATGACGATGACGATGACGATGACGATGACGATGACGATGACGATGACGATGACGATGACGATGACGATGACGATGACGATGACGATGACGATGACGATGACGATGACGATGACGATGATGATGATGATGATGATGCTTACCAAAGAGTACAGTTACCCAACGGGCTGATGTGACTAATAGGTAGGCTCCGTACAAGGCAGCTACATGTCCGTAACCAAAAATAGCCACATTGCTGTACGATATCTGGAACTTTCTGTCGTCTGCCTGGGGGGCCACTAGCCTCGGGAGAGCTTCATGCTCCAGTAGTGACTGATGATCTTTCCGCTTTAAGTTTTTGCTGTGGTGCATTTCAGCCTGTCTAAAAGGAAAGTGGGCGTTAATTTTTTGCTCAAGTCCTTTATTTTGGGTTATAGTGGCTTCAGTGGATGCACAAAATCCAAAAGCTTGTCCAACAGGAGCTAAATAAGTGAAGGAGCTGGAAATAGTCAACCGGTGAGTTCGGGTAGTACCGTCGTAGGGGAATAAAAGTAGGAATGACTCGGTCGTAAAATTACTTACTTGCAAAATGAAACACCACTTCAACTGCCCGAAGGGCCAATTGCTCAAAAACAGAAGCCACGCCGCGCGGAGCTCAATCGACTTTGCTAAGACAGACTCAGATATTTTGAGATTTAGGCTACAAGCGATGTGGTAATTTTGCGACCTAATCTTTCCACAGAAAACCCCGTAGGGTGACGGCACCAATGATGGACACTTTAAGCTGACAGGCACCAGAATTGGACACTTCAATCTTAATTCAAATTTCGTACGGTCCTAAATTGATTGTTGCAAAACAAATGAATAACCCTTATCTTCTGTAAAATAAGAATCAAGTGTCCATCATTGGTCCTGGTCCATTACTGGTTCCGTCACCCTAGTTGGTTGAGCATAAGGCAGAAGTAGTACCCATGTAGGTCACATGTTGCGTGTTTAAAACTGCGCGGCTAAAGTCAGTTAGTACCTACCAAACTCTACCCTATGCCCATGACCGCGCGTAACCGTTAATCCTAACGAGTAGTAGTAACATGAACGAATAGTGGTTTTGTGTTACCTTACCCTAGATAGATCCCACTCTGTTTAAACAAAATAGTACCCAACGCGGCAATCCCGCGGAGTAGTCTGATAAGAGTCCGGTGAGAAACAATAAAATAATAATTACCGAGATTATAATGATGCAATGAGGTGTTATCAAATAACTCGTTTTAAATAACTTCGTCGAGCTCGACGACGAACAAATGCGACCGAGCTTATTAAGGATATAATAGTGGAAGCTGCTGAACATCTTCTGTCATTAAAGGCAAGCCAAGTCGAGGTGCAGCAAACAGTTTTAGTAGCTACTAGCAAACTTGCTTCGCTCTGGGGCATGTTTTATAAAGCTACAAGTTACAATTTTACAGGTCTAAACTGGCAACACTGCTCAAATGGCTGGGCGTCATTGGTCGAGGTTGTTTCAAATGGAAACTTGTAACCTGTAAATTGTAATTTGTAGCTTTATATAACAGGCCCCAGCCATTTGAGCAGTGTTGCCAGTTTAGAGCCGTAAAATTGTAACTTGTAGCTTTACAAAACGTGCCCCTTATGATCATGTTGTAATAGAAAAAAACAAAAAAGATTGGCATATTAATACGCTTTGCCAAAGTGCAAGGCGTGAAAGCCATTTAAAAAAAATGATTTGTCAGTGGTCACTTCACTAGTTCACTTGTCAGTACATTGAATAATAGGTTATAGAGTTATCAGTCAAGGATTGCGACTACAGCGCGCCTAGCGACGTAGTCTGGAACTAAAGATTTCAATAACATACCTATACATAGATATGCTCGGTATAGGTGCACAGGTTCTGTTCTGTTCTGTTAGTAATTTCCTAATTTTTTCAGCTCATTGCTTGAATACTCATCGCTAATAAAATAAAGCATGATAAATAAATGGATGTCATTTTAATAATCATTAGCCATTTTACCGCAACACACCCAACATACACAACACTTTCTTTTAACCATTGTCGCCGGTAAGCAACACGTCAGGAAGATCAATTCCAGTATGCAATAACAGTAATCAATCACAAGTTTAGAGCGTCGGTGGCCTAGCGGCTTAGGGGGTCGACTCGTGATCGTAAGGTACCGAGTTCGAACCCCCGCGGTCACCATGCACCAATGAGTTTTTCTAACTAAAGTGCATTACCCGATGCTCTTCCTGTGAAGGAAAAACATCGTGAGGAAACCTGCGCATTCGCACAGCTGAGTGTGTAAAAGAGGGTAATTACACAAAAGATCCTAAAGGGTCGAAGTGTATCCGAAAGGGCCCATCTGTAAGATAAGATAAGATAATCATCACAAACAGCAGGATCATCGGAGTCCAAGAGTAACCAAGTCGTCTTGTAAAATTAGAGAATATCGGTGTCTCTGGGGTAGCCAAGTCGTATTATAAATATAATAACAAACACTTGAAACACTAAAAAGCACTTTCGAATCCATTTAACTATACGAAAGTACATGTACGTTCCGTTTCATGAGACTTGCTGGGACCCTATCCTCGTGACTTCGAGATGATTTTTCATGCGATATGCACTGTCAACTGCGTACATTTTTTTTATATATCTCGCATGATAAATCATCTCGAAATTGGGGAAGTAGTTTGTTTTAAAAACTCCTTTTAACCATTTATTAAAACAGAACGACACCTTTATTTTATTTTAGGGCAACATAAATCCTTAAACATAAAATAATAAAAATTGAAGGTGTTTTTTTTATAATGGTAAAATGTAGCATGTTGTGAATGAAATACCTATGTGAGTTAAATGAAATGTAAAATATCGGTGCTGCCAGTATGCAGCAGCAATAGGCTATACCAGCGAGAAAAAACAACTCTTCAATTTGTTAATTACTGCCATCTAGCGTCATAGTTTATAAGTACTTTTTGGTTCGAATAATCGGTAATTTGTTCGGAGTGAAAACATTCTTGTTCACATCCTTTTCACTTCACTCACTCTTGTCTTGTTTTGTTAGGTACATAGATTATATGATAACACCTCTATGTTTTGTTAATTTTCTTATGTCAGTCAGTCATATGTCAGTATTGTCAGTTATCAAATCATTTTCCATGTCAGTGCAACACCGCGTGTTTTTAAAAAAATGGTTCATTTTATAATGTATAAATTAAATAAATAATATGTTAAGAGCTTAAAAACTTAAAAAAAAGAACTTTTGTTTTTTGCAAAGTCTTTAAGCAAGTTACATAATACATATTTCATTCAAGACTTGTAGAAGTAAAATAAAGACGTAAGTATACATTCAATTAAATTTTATGTTTAATATTTCCATCGTCGTAATTGCTGAAAGTTTGTTATAAATATTATTTACAATACCCGATGACAGGTTTATCAAAAAACATATATTTTAACAGCATTTGTAGGGTTATATTCACTTCACTCAGCAAGAGCGGAAAGCATATACAGTGGTGGTCATATAATTAGGGACACTTGTTTTTTTCCCATACAGTTGCCTACAAATATGACTTTTAAATTTTGACCACAAATCAAAAAAATCTCGACCAATTTTTTTGCTAATTACTATTTACTTTAGATAATTAACTAAGGTTGAAACTTATGTACAGTGAACTGCTGTTAAAAATGGACCTTACATTTTATAAGGATTTAAAAACTTAGTGCTGACGCGTCCATACATACAACTTTGTATGAAAGCCAAATAATTTTTTTTCAAATCCTTTTAAAATGAATGATTCATTCCCAACAGAGATAAATTGTACATACATTTAAACCATACTTTAGTAGTAAACAATAAGTGAAACTAATGATAAAATTTGCTAAGAACTTTTTGACTGGTTCTCAAAATTGAAAAGTAATATATACATATATTATGTATATATTGGCCATTGAATGAGAATAAAACAGTGTCCCTAATTATGTGACCACCACTGTATATATAACTTTTTCTTAAACGGGTTGTATTGAAACCGCTGTGACAAATTATATTATATCTAAGATACAACTAGTAGTTCTCCGAACAGAGACTTTGCAATTTCCCCCCATAATGCTGTAACCCGCTGACCGATGCTGCTCACGATTGAAATGAATAAAAATGCCTTAACTACTTTTCTAATAAATTTTATAAAGATACAATGAATAATATTCAAGTTATAGTCAAACAAATATACAAACGCCCACTCTTCCGTCCTATGTCCTACCAAAAAAAGGTGGCAAACTGCGATGTAGCATTCGTAGCATTCTATGCCAATAGAGTAACCGCATTCAATTTATAACTATACATTAGCTAAATTCTTTGGTATTATGCTCAAGACACGTCAGAAATGTCAGTTTTCTACAACCTGATGTTTACTTTGACGTATCTGGAGACGGGGATCTCAGCCAAGATAAGTCTAATTTATGCCCGTAAGACATCACTTTGTTTGGTTGATGACGATGATGACACTGTAGTTCCATTTAACCTAGGACACCTTCATTATTGTTTTTTTTTGTACCTACATGGGGATATGTTATAATATAATCGATATTAATTTAATTAAAATAATATTTTAACTAAACTTACTTTAATGGTCAGGCAAGGCTATTTCATCTGAGGGGTAAATGCATCTTTTTTTAAGGGAAAGGTGTTTTAAAA
Organism: Acleris cristana; assembly: GCA_948252455.1. NCBI lineage: Eukaryota > Metazoa > Arthropoda > Insecta > Lepidoptera > Tortricidae > Acleris > Acleris cristana. The sequence continues at coordinate 4,181,623 of OX411799.1, forward strand.
CTAGTTTTGCACCGTTTTATAGTAGTTTAAGTATATTTGTATGTTGAGCACAACTATTTGTTCTTAAGTCTTGGATATTTTCTATGTATTTCTTTATATAAATACGTTTATCGTTGTCTAGTACCCATAGTACAAGCCTGGGGCTTAGTTTTGAACTAGGTCAATTAGTGTAGGATTGTTAGCTATTTATTATTAATTTTCTTTCCAGCTGATACCATGGTGATGATAAAATGAAATATTCCTATGCCTCTAATCTAATTTCAATTTCAGAATGCAGGACGTGCCATCAACAGGAATTAAACGAAAAGTTGAAGTTGCAAGTGACCATTCTAAGAAAAAGAGCAAGGCGGCGGTGGAGAATGTAAGTGGAATCCAGCCTACTATATACTCTATACAAAATAAAGTTAGACTAGTAACCGTCAAATTTGTGAATGTTTTAGTGTATATTGACAACTGGTAAATATTTTGCTGTCTTTAGCTTCTGCTAAACTTGCAGTAAGGAGGCGTTAGACATGTTTTAGCACATTTGGTGCTTGTTTAGTAGGTAACGTTTTTGCGTCAAAAATAAATAAAGTAACAAAATCATAAAAAAAAAATCTTTAATTTTAAATGACAATAATAATTTATTAAATTATTATTTTCACCTCTTATTTTAAAAACCGTGCACCGAACTTACCCGATCTCAGCGCGAAATTTCGTAGTTCCGGTTTCGGTCGGATGACGTCTAAAACCGAAACTCGTTTTTTGTCCGACACTAGGACGAAACTGAAAGTTCGGTCGGACACTAGCCGGAGTAGCCGGCAGTAAATACGTTAACAGAGCCTTGTGTTTTGCTTTGTATTCATTTAATTTTAATACTAGCGAAGTAGCGACCCGGTGTCGCTTGGCTTCGGTTTATACGAGTTTTCTGTAAAACCTGTACAGAAACCAGATTTTCTTATACATACAAACCTTCAGAGAAAAAACATCTAACTGATAGTGAAAACCGTATCAAAATCCGTAGCGTGGACGAGTTAGCCGATAGACAGAAAGACACAAAGATAGACACGTAGAAAGAGCGACTTTGTTTTATAAAGATAAGATATTGTCTGAAACGGGTCTATATCGTCTGCCATAATAATTTTTAGTCATAATGTGTTTTAGGTCATAATTATCGCAATTCATAACGTATTTTTTTTAAGATACTGTTTGGTTTTCAGAATTTTTATAAATCAAACCTTACCTAACCTAGCCTTGTCGACGCGTTACATATTTAGGAAATGTTTAAAAGTTAACAGTTCCAGCGATATAAAAATGTATGACTATCAGTAATTATGTCAAAAGTTACATTATGACCAAAAAAATTATGGGAAACAACGGGCTCCCGTCTGAAACATCCCGTGATAATAGAACCTCCTCCTTTTTTTAAGTCGGTAAAAAAGTGTTAAAACCGGTTTTTACTTAAAAAATAAATCTAGACTTTAAAGCTGCGCGTCCACTGGATCGGAATCGGAGCATACGGAGCGAGCGGATGCGACGAACAACCGAACATGCCCGATCGCAGCGCGAAATCTCCCGAACGTAGTTTTGGTTTCGGCGAGATCGCAGCCGAAACCGAAACTCAGCCGAAACCCGTTTTTGGTCCGGACCGAAACCGAGAGTTCCGTCGGCCACTAGACCGCAAGGTACATCAGCTACGCCACTTTGCCGGGTCTCGTGCTAACGTCATCCATCCTTTCCCAACTGTCTGCCAAATGTCATCAAACCTGTCTGCCCACCGATCTATGACCTAGTCTCGGCCACTGTGTTAGCGCCCTCGACCACCTACCATCGTTTCGCCTAGCCAAGTGTCTCGCCCATCTCCACTTCAGTTGCGTTATTTAAGTTGCGGAACTTTAGTCCTGCGCCTGATCTCAAACATTCGGTACGTGATCCAGAAGTGAAATTCCTAACATGGACCGCTCCATAGCTCTTTGTGCAACTTTAATTTGGTGTATACTTGACTTTGTGAGCGTCCATGTTTCCGATCCGTACGTGAGGACGGGGAGGACACATCAAAAACTTTGGTTTTTAGACATTGGCACAACGGTTATAAAATCTTAGATTGAGTAGAATCACAGAACAGAAAAAACAGTAGGAGTGTCAAGTGGACGTGTAACGTGTGGCATGGCTATGGGGAGTTCCGCGCAAACTACCATACTTTTTCAGCGATTCGATATTTCTAAAATAGGAAATAAATCCAGAAGCATGCCTTATTGTGCTATTTTTGGATGTAAAAACGATAGCCGCACCAAAAACATTTTCCATGGTGGCGTGTTGTTTTTATGAAAGTTTGAGTATTGGCGACAACAGGTCTGATACTAAGCGAAGCTCATGCCACTTCCACTGTTTTTTCTATTCCGTGAGTAGAATGTTGTAGTAATATAACCTCTGTGTGGAAGCACCATTAAAGGATAATTTCTGTTTGTGTACAGGTAACACAAACATCAACTACGAAAGCAAAAGTTCCAAAATCTCCAACCCGCATGTCAGCTAGAAGTCCAAAACTTAAGGTGCGATCGCATCACTAAATCCCCCGAACGTAGTTTCGGTTTCGGCCGGATTGCAACCGGAACCGAAAGTGCGGTGTTTTGAGTTTGTGATTTTAAGCGTCGAATAGAGTAGATTGTAGTGTTATAAAATCTCTCATCTACACTAATATTATGAAGAGAGATGTAAATATGTTTGTAACGAATAAACTCAAAAACTGCTGGATCGATTTCAATAAATCTTTCACTATTGTATGCTAAATTATCCATAAGTAACATAGGCTACTTTTTATCTCGGAAAATGAACGGTTCCCATTGGATGACAAAAATAGGCCCGGTTCCCACTATGCCGGGCCGGCAATTTTGCCGGATGCCGGTAAGGCTAATGGCATAAGCCACGCTGTTAACACGGCATAATGTGAACAGCTTCATATAAATTGTACAGCCACTACCCTTACCTGCATCCGGCAAAATTGCCGGATCCGGCATAGTGGGAACCAGGCCTTACAAATTCAAGTCGCTGGCAGGAGCTAGTAACCTTATATAACCGCAGTGTGGGAGCACTATTAAAGGATAATTTCGGTTTGTGTACAGGTAATACAGACATCGGCTAGGAAAGCAAAAGTTGCAAAATCTCCACCCCCGGCAGCTAAAAGTCTAAGACCTCAGGTGCCTCAGGAACTGACAAAGATTGACATGGCAGACCGATATCCAGTCCTTAAAAATGTTGACCTCGTGACCCGGTTCCTCAGTGTCTCCATGACAAATAATCAGAAAGGTGAGGTTTAAGGGTAGGGAATGAAAATTAACCGGTTATTAGCCGTTTTTGTATAAAAATAACCGGTTACAACCGGTTATTTGCATTCCCTCTCGTCTCAAGATGCGTGAAAATTATAGATTTGTATGGTTTGACGTTTACTTTGAGTTACCCAGTGACAAGTGAGGTAAGTATTTAAAAAAAACTTATGTAGTTTTTTTTTACTTTAATAACTTCGAAAACCGGCTAAGTGCGAGTCGAACTCGCGCACCGAGGGTGCCGTACTAACTTTTAGGTATGTAAATAGTTCGTCCATCACGGGAATCGAGTCTCGAAGATTTTTCAGCTGAGAAATGTGTCGGGAATCTTTAATTATGTTATTGTCATATAAATACAATTTACGGTTTTTGGATTTTTCCCTTCACTTGTGCTGTAAGATATTGCTTCATGCCAAATTTCATGATTCTAGGTTATTGAGAAGTACCCTATAGGTTGTGATTCCCTTGTGAGTGTCAAAATATGCAGCCACATCGGCAGTTTCTTGATTGCGTTGACTTATTTTTTTTTCACAGTTTCAAGGGATTGCTGACCTCTAATTTCTTTTTTCTACTCGCGTACTATAAACCACTACTATTGATATCGTTAATGGTGTCAGAATACCACCTATAGCGTAACCGAAGAGTAAAAACAATTCTATAATGAGCGTTGCCATGGTAATAACAGTTCTATAATTTATTATAGCATTGTTATTACCATGGTAACGGTAATTCCGGATATCAGTCTTGGCGTTTAGTTAACACTTGACATCCTAATAATTTGTATAATAAACCGTTAAAAACATTTAATAACAATTAAAATTACGTATATTAAAAATAAAATTAATTTTAAGACCAAATATGTGTTTAAAATTACATTCTTATTAAGTTACTAAAAATAGATGAGTAATATCCATCGATTTGTTATTTGGTTACCATGGTTACGTTCAATATGGATATCAACAAAATGGCGTTTTGTTTGTCATTCCAACTTTTATGATAAATTGTCAGAACTGTTTTAGTACCTAACTATTAAAAATTGCATGAAATTTGTAAACATTTAGCAATAAAATTTACAAACTATTAACGCCAATCGGAATGATGAAAATGACTTTGCTAACAAGTTATTTGTTAGCAGAAAAATTGAGTTAAGTATACGAGAAAAGTTAGCGATTGTTTATTTTTGTCATTATCATTCTAAGCTTGTAGAAAAAGTTATGTATGCAACGGTACATAATTAGCTCTTAAGGTACTCGTGCCTATAATTAGAGCGCTCGCAAGCTCGCGCTCTAACCTCGGCGCTCGTACCTTAAGAAGCTTCATTATGTACCAGTTACATAAATAACTATTATAGAATCCTCACACCAAGGTGTATCTCAAAATACCCCCATAAGTATGTTACGCGATTTTTGCTAGTTTCTGAGATATTGATCATTTTAATCGGAATTTTTGTAATTTTCCCTTATGCTCCATGTCTCGAAAAATCATTAATTTCTAGTTTTATTTCATAAGTTTACATAATTAGAATCATTACGAATCAGCGAACTTTTTAAACCTATTTGCCCGTTTTTTTTTCAGTATTTTTTTTAAGTAATCACCTTAAGTTTTTTTTTCCATACCAAATTAAAAGCAAACACTGGGACATGGAAACTAGGGTAAGTATGGAAAAATAAACATTATGTGATTAATTTAAAAAATACTGAAAAAAACGCGCAAATAGGTTTAAAAACTTCGCTGATTCGTAACGATTCTAATTATGTAAGATACGATAGGTACCACTGAAAAAGTTAAGTTTTTTTTGTAAAAAGTTTTTTTTTATATGTATAAGTAAATATATTTTGTACAATTTTAGGTCGTATACGACAAAATCTGAAAGACAGTTTAAAAGGAACCTCGGGGGCGCTGCTTCCTGAAGTCATCAATGATAAAATAAATACTATAATTCAAACTTCGAAAAGCCTAAATGACGCGGAACTCAGAAAACTTAGAATATTGTACAACATGTTGAGAACAGCAGCGAAATCGGAGCAATTGGCCGTCAAGAAAAAAAAGGCTTTGCAACCACATTTAAAGAAGATAGGGAAGGAGGGTGATGGAAAAACTGTCGTGCAAAAAGTGAAAGGGCCGAAGAGATATGTTGTGTTCCTTGGAAATTTGCCGATCGGTATTACGAGGGAGAAGGTAGGTTTAGTGTATGAAAACTACATAAAGTCGCCGTCAATAGAACTTGTGAACGATGTAATGGTAGATTGATAACCAAGGGTTGAAAATGACCCATTTCACCCGAGATATTTCTGGCGCTCGAACGAAGTAAGAGCGCCAATAGTTCGAGGGGAAATGGGTAATTTCACCCGAGTTAGACACTCTACTTTTCATTTCGACTGTGAGGAAAATAAAATATATTTAATCTCGTTTCCCGCTTTTTCTACTGCAAACTTTTTTTTTATAGATTCGGGAAAAAGTTAAAATACACATACTGCCAACATTAGAAAAGAGTAATCGAGTTGGTCACGACCAAGGAGCTTATATACAAAACTAGAGGTTGAACGCCGAACGAAGAAGTTTGTCCTTTATTACGTATTTAAATATTATATCTCTTTCTTTCACATGTCACGAATGACTTCCATCTCATTCTTACCCTAACTAAAGAAAGAGATGCAAAATTCTTGTTTCGAACGGATTTTCGGCGTTCAACCTCCAGTGTTGTATACAAGCTCCTTGGTCGTGAGTCGTGACCAACTCGATTAAACTTTTCTAATGTTGGCAGTATGTGTATTTTCTAGATGGCCAAGCCGAAACGTGAAAAAAAAAGTGTCATGCTATGCTATCAATGGCATTATGGCAGCAGAATAGAGGAATAATTTTAAACGTTGATTTTCTGTAATTGGGAAAAAAATAGTAGCAATACCAGTCGTAAAATGATTTTAATATGAACCTATAGATCTTAATAAATACGTCGTTTAACGTATAGCCGAGTTTAGATAATTATATGAAAAGCTTTTATTTTAATAATATGACGTAGCGTAGCTCAATTATCTTACTCCGTGGCCGATCGTAACTATTAAAAAAAAATACTTTCCACGCTAGAGATGAAAACGCAATTTTCCACCCGGCTATCTACCCATTCAAATTAAACTTTCCGAACAGGAGAAATGAAAACAAATTAGTACTGTTTGACACATAACCTGAAATATTCCCCAAGCGTATGGATTGAACGAGTGAACGAAAGTATCCAAGTGTGTAAAATAATAACAGGTTTTCGGTTTGAAATTCGAACATCAGTTCAAAGGACGGCACTCACACAATGATAGGTGACATTGCTTTCGCTCAATACATTCGTGCCAACTCTTGTGTATCGACCTGTATTAATGCATAGTTATTTCATCTTAAACTTAATATGAAAATAATGATTTAGTGTATAAATCGTTGTAAAGACCTCACTTGATCTTTAAAAGTACTTACGTGATTATCGAGTAGATAATCATGGTAAATTGGTTCGTTTGGTTTTGTTTACATCTTTTGCAAGTTCTATTGGGGGCGACTTTAGGTTTTTTTTTTCAGCAACACTTTGCTTCACCGACATCGTCTGGTCTGATAAATCCATTTCAGTGGCCCGTTTCACGAAGCTACAGGTTACAAATTACAAGCGGAACTCTCTTTCCTAGCAGTACGAGTTAGAGAGAGACTTCCGCTTGTAATTTGTAACTTGTAGCTTCGTGAAACGGGCCTCAGGTGGCTAATACATATAATGCTGGGGGCGATCACTATACTTGTCATAAAATTTTGCCCCCTGAGGGCTTATTGTCTAACGCACTCGCAATCGCGATCGTTTTCATTTTGAAAATCGAAGGCTTGGCTTGAAAACAATTGCTCCACTTTGAAGCCGGTTGCGATTGCGAGTGCGTTAGACAATAACGCTCAGGGTCACTTTGTCCATATTCCCATCTCGTCCACATTCTCATCTCGACCACATTACCATCTCGTCCACATTCCCATCTCATCCACATACCCATTTCGTCCACATTCCCATTTCGTACACATTCCCATCTCGTCCACATTCCCATCTCGTACACATTCCCATTTCGTTCACATTCCCAACAACTACCAATAGAAACTAGTGAACTAGTGAGTGTTGTATAGAATTGATATCGAACAACCCTAGTGTCCTAAGTTAGGTTGCAGATGTGTTAGGAATGAGGACGAGTTGGGAATGTGTACTAATCGGGAATGCGGACGAGTTGAGAATATGGACGAGATAGGGGACAATTTTAGGATTGGTATGTAGATGAATTGGGAATGTGGCCGAGGTGAGAATGTGGACGAAATGGAAATATGGACAAGGACAATAAGCCCTCTGGATTCCTATGTCTGATGATGATCATGTAACTTTAGTAATAATTTGACGTTTCACAGATCATTCAACACTTCTCAGAGATGAGTGCCGGTATCAAGAGTCTCCGGATACCGAAGCAGAATGAGCACAAGAACAGTGCAATAGCCTACTTGGAGGTTACTGACGAACACGTCTACGAGGTAGGTGTATAGCCTACTACAGTCATAGCCATAGGCCGGAATTTTCGTAGCACTTTTGAGCCTTCATAGGGACTTCTCGTTTATAGACTACCGATAACATATTTTATCGATATATTATAGAACACAACATAATTATTAAAGAAGATTAAAAGTAGAGGTAAACAACAGGCGGTGTTATCGCTAAAGAGCGATCTCTTTCAGATAACTTTTGAGTAGTTGAAAATGTAAAATAGAGATTTGCAATAAAAACAATCGATAGCAATTCTTGTTGCAATTTGTTTTGAAAAAATGTTTAAAATGCATAAGAAATCCACAGATTATTTTTAAGAATCAATAAAATATTATTATTTTAATTCCTATTTAAATTTCCAAAAAGTTGGAACCCAAAGGTTATCTCGAAGAGATCGCTCATTGCTGATAAGACTGCCTGTTGTTTACTTCTACTCATAGGTAATCATAATTTAAATATTGTATTCTGCTTTAATCGATATACATTATGTATATCGGAAATCGATAGGCGAGAAGTCCCTATAACAGCTCAAAAGTGCTACGAAAATTCCGGCCTCTGGTCATAGCTACTAATGTCGAACGATATCCGTAATATGGATATGACTACAAATTGTTGTAAAAAAAACAGAACATCACAGTAAATAAAATTATAGAATTTTATTGTTGTAGTAAATATTTTTTTCTTTATTACGTATTTTCAGTACATATAATATTGAATTTAATTGAATTGAATATTGTCATAATTTTATAGCTCTTATTTACTTGACAGTAATGGCAGCAGAGTAAAAAAAAATACCATAATATAACACGTCCAAGACTATATATACAAGGTGTTACAAAAATACCCGTAAAGCCGAAAGGGGGTTAAATGGTGCCTTATAACAAGTCCATTTACAATATTTGAGAACCGCACTATCACCGTATGACTTACCGGCAAAAAAAATAAAACCATTATTGTTTTCATTGATGTGCAATCCCTATTTCAGTAAAATTAAAGAGTAAACCACGCAGAATGTTTATGTACATTTTTACCTAATTCGTGAAACGATCAAGAGACATATTAACAAAATGTACAGAATTCGATTAGATAGATATTACAAGTCGAGTTTTGGAGTCGTAATATTCTGAGTTAGAAAACATCGTCATTTTGGAAAAAACATGAACCAATTGTAGAGTATCGATAAGAAGATTTGAAATTGATAACATAACATTTTTTCCGTCTTCACGTTTTTTGAAGCCAGTACTTAAGCATAATGACATCATAGTATTGAAACTTTGTGGATGAAAACCAGAAAAACCATTAAGTATAGTTGGCAATTATTAAATTGGTAGGTTGGCCTCTCTGTTAAATAATCTATGCTAATTCCGGTTCCCTGACATGACAGCTTACTAGGGTTGACAATATTTTTGGCTTTGATAATTTACTATATTTTTTACGGTGTATTTCGTAACACGTTGTAATATAGTTGAGATGAATAGAGGCCCCGGTCAATTTGTGTGAGATCGTCCACCGATATTGGTTTATTCAAATTTTATTCGTTTTGCAGCTAGCATTGTCGAAAAACCATACGATGCTGGGAAACAGGAGAATCAACGTGTTGTTCACCACCCAGGCGAAAACTAAAACCAGCAAGTCCGAAGCTAAGGTAACAATTGAAAATAATCAGCGTTTAGCCTAGCGCTAGGGACCGGAAAACCCATTTATTTAATTAAGTCTATCAATCGGGAACTACATCATATGCTCTCCCTATCGATAGGCTTACCCTATCGATAGGCTTACCCTATCGATAGGCTTACCCTAATGATATAGAAACTGCTTCGAACTAGTTAACTACAACCATTGAGGTTACCAGTTTCGTAAGGGTTTCGGATTAAGCACTTAGCATTACGTTAGTGTTACCCTATCCATTCTCCCTCTCCTTTGACTCTGTTTCGCATATTGGTGTGATTGGTTGGTTTCAAGCCTATGCAAAAATATTTTGTATGGACTGCGTGTAAAGATTAAAATAGCTTGAAGCCGTTCAACCAACACTTCATAGGGAAAGCCTAACGAGGATTTTAAGGAATTGGTAAGCGCTTAGCCGAATTATTTGTATCATATGGGATAGCTTTTTATTGGGGTAAGTCGAAGATATGCTTATCGCATCGTTAGGGTTTGTAAAATCCAATCAATTATATACCCTAACGAAAACCCTTTAAAGGGTAAGCGGTTCCGGTACCTGGCCTAGCGCATAGTCCCGGGTTCGATTCCCGAAATGTGTATATTTAGCGCGAGTACTTATACCTGAGTCTTGGATCTTGACTTCTGAAGGCTGAGGACAGGCTTGCAATTATTTTGACTTGGCTCTCGAGGTGTCTGCCAAGGGCCAAGGCAAAAGCATACTTAAGCTATTGTGCGTTTATGAATTAGAAGTCTTTAAGTTTTACATTTTAAACTAGTTGCTTATAATCTTAGAACGAACAATATGGGACCCAGTACGGTTCTTTGGGAACTCCTTGACGTGTAACTTGACGTCTAAAACCACCCGTGCGGCCTACTTCTACACTAATATTATAAAGAGGAAAGATTTGTATTTTTGTATGTACATACATATATACATTAAATCACGCCTGTTTCCCAGAGGGGTAGGCAGAGACCACTTCTTTCCACCTGCTACGATCTTGACAAATCTCTTTCGCTTCTTCCACATTCTTACATCGAGTCATGCACGCACGTCAGTTTCGGGTACTTAAAATTCGGCCCTTCTCCAGTATTTCTCCGATTTGATTCGAAAAAGTACGCCTAGGGCGGCCCCTTCCGACCCTTCCACTCACTTTAGCTCTGTATATCTCTTTCGTCAATCTTCTTTCATCCATCCTTTCCTTTTTGTATGTTTGAAACGAATAAACTCGAAAACTACTACCATGTGGTGTTCGTTTTTTCCACCCTGTATATATATTATATATATATCGTTGTATCGATAATACAAGTCTAGAATTTAGTTTGGGAAATGGTCAGTTTGTGTTAAATTGTACACTATTTATTTTTTAATGCAAGTAATACATTTTTTTTACAGTCAAAGTCCGCTAAGCTTTTGGCTATGCAGAAATCTGGAAAACTATTAGGCAGCGTGCCAATAAACAGCAAACGCAGCTCACGAAGGAAGAAAATGAAGGAAGCACAAAAAAAAACCTCTAAGGAAGCTGAGTAGCTAAAATTAATTAAATTGTCGCCAAACTGGCAATAAATCCATTTAATTTTCAGTCAAAATGTTCATCCCTAGGCAATGCAATGTAACCGGTAATTAACCGTTTTAGTATGAAAAATAACCGGTTAAAACTGGTTTAAACCGGTTATTTGCATTCCCTAATCATCCCTGACACATTTTTTTTGCATTTTCGTCAACTGTTCATCGAATCTATCTTAAGAATATAAACTCAGTGCGTCTACATAAAATACGTCTACAGCTAAGATCATCCTTACTCTATCATTCATACCTGTTACTGTTCACACAATAAATCACTCGCGACCTCGTCGACGAATTGTCTTCCCGAACAAAAAAACAGAACCGAGCTGTTGCGACAAAATTTGTGACAATAAATACGGGACGAGTAAAGATCATCTGTCAATTCGTCAACGAGAAATAAGGAAGTTATTTTGTAAACCAATCTCTAAGACATGATATATGGCTGTATTCTTGGGTTAACTTGTGTGTTAACAATTATCCGCCCATTAAAAAAAAAAGAAAAATAGCTCGCTTGTAATATTTGAACGAAATAAATGATAAAAATAGTATAAAGTTTTTATTTTACATAAGTACTTGATCTGTACCTAATCCTAACGACCGGAGGCTTATTTTGCATTGTTTTTACCCATATTGCAATCGTATTGTTTAAATTATGAATGTGGCGCCCTTACTGTTACTTTTTTTTTCTAGTTACAATACGATAACGATAGGGATAAAAACTACAACCCTCAGTAGTGTAAGTACTTTAAACCTGAAGAAAAACAACAAATGCTAAAAAAATCGGCCAAGTGCGAGTCGGACTCGCGCACGAAGGGTTCCGTACCATTATCTATACAACATTAGAAAAAAACGCAAAAAAAAATCGCGTTTATTGAATGTACGCTTAAATATTTATTTTATTTTAATTATATTTTTTATTTTTAAAGTGAATATGCATCTACCTGTTGTCGTTATTAATATCGAACAAAAAACGGCAAAAAAATCACGTTTGTTGTATGGGAGCCCCCTTAAATGTTAATTTTATTCTGTTTTTAGTATTTGTTGTTATAGCGACATCAGAAATAAATCTTCTGTGAAATTTTCAACTGTCTAGCTATCACGGTTCATGAGATACAGCCTGGTGACAGACAGACGGACAGCGGAGTCTTAGGTCTTGTAATAGGGTCCCGTTTTACCTTTTGGGTACGGAACCCTAAAAATGGTCAAGTGTAAGTTGGGCTCGTGATGTTTCGATGTACGGAATGTACCTTGTATTTGTATTCGATGTACCTTGGTGCGCGAGTCCGACTCGCACTTGACCGGTTTTTGTTCTTACAGTTAACACTTAACCAGGCTAAGGGATTCATGTTTCTCACATCAAATTTACTAAATAAGTAGTACCCACTTGTATGTTAGTAAGGCTAAAACTCTAGTGTGGGTTAAAATCGAATAAAATGTTGATAACATGACCTTGCACTGATCAGCAGACAACGGGGGTGCACTGATCAGTCCTTATGCCCACTTTCCACTGCAAGCGGAGCCGTACGGACTCCGTTTAGCTTACAACGGTGACTTTAGAGAGGTTAGCTCGCGTTGGAAACATTTGAAGCCACGGTTGTAAGCCAAACGGAGTCCGTACGAAGCCCGCTCCGCTCGCAGTGGAAAGCGGGCATTATAGTTGGATTATTCTAAGATAATGCCTGTGACAGCCGTATTAGAATAGAATAGAAAAACATTTATTTCGCTTAATTTAATCAATACAGTGTGTGAAAATTAGTGCTGCGAAAATGGTATATGTATTAGGGTCATACACATTCGAAAAATAAAACGCACTGCTAGATCAAAACAGTATCAACTCAAAATCCTTGCAAGTTTCGTTTTAAATTCATAGAAGTTGTATTCAAGTTGATTTTTTAATACAGTTGTATTTTGAGTTACTGCTGTTTTAATCTAGCAGTGCGAAAAGTTCTCTCCAGAGGGAACTGCCTAGATCCACTACGCTAACTAACGTTTCTATTCGGTTCGTTTTTAACCAATCGCGTCACTGGTAGATCACGTGACTTTTCGTATCACGTCATCTACCAGTGACGCGATTGGTTTAAACACGAAACGAATAGAAACGCTAGTTAGCGTAGTGCATCTTGGCAGGCCCTCCGTGGTCAATAGTGTTTTGTGCATATAAGTTATGTTTTTATTTGACAGGACTAAAGTAGACCTGACGCCGTTTATGCGAATGTGGGTTCAGCCAGAAAATTGGGCGTTAAAAACGTTAACTTTTGGTATGTCCACAGGAAAGACGGTAACCTAAATGTGTGACAATTTCTGTTTTATGCACGTTTACAGATTTCTATTTAATAAAATTTGAAGTGAAGCTAAAGTCCAAAATTAAAAATAAAACAAATAATTTTCTTAACCATATATTAAGCTTTAGGCTATAGAGCTCGCGTTGGAAGCGATACGGGGCCACAGGTCAGCGCACTCTTTAGCCACGGGGCCGGTGATGGCGGAACCCTTCATCTCCCCCTTGTTGTTCACTATCACCCCCGCGTTGTCTTCGAAGTATATGAACACCCCGTCCCGCCTCCTGAAGGGTTTCCGCTGCCTGATCACCACTGCAGGCATTACCTGTTGACAGAAGAAAACTTGGTATAATGAACATAATTATATTAATTGAAACAGCACGGCTTATTTTGACTATGGTTTCTATAGACCGCTGCTGTGTGACATTCTAACAGTGTTAACCTAGTCATCTGCACTAGGCTAGGCCTGTCTCGCGGAATGACTATACTAAGGCCGGATTTACACTTGTAAGTTATTACTGTAAGTTTTGAAACAAAGTTATATCCATGACAGAGATGCAGATATTTGCCACACACTCTTACTCATAGTTGCGTCTCAGAACTTACAGTAATGACTTACAAGTGTAAATCCGGGCTAAGGTCGAATTTTTATTCCCACAGAAAAAATGTAACCCCATGTGCTTCTGTTTAGTCCACCAGAGTAAATCTCTTTAACCGAACAATTGTCCTCGCGTGTGATATCCATGGACTTGTTTCTCTAATAAGTCCATGGTGATTGTCTACACCTCGATACTGGCGGTTAAAACAAGGCGTGAAAGCCATTAATTAAGAAAGAAAAAAAACCCGACCTTACATTTGTTTAGTTAGGTAAATAGGTACCTAAAGTCGCCGTCAATAGAATTTGCGAACTATGTAAACAAAACCAAACTAACCAATTCACCATGATTACTCGATAATCACGTACTTTTAAAGATCAAGTGAGGTCTTTGCAACGATTTATACACTAAATCATTATTTTCATAATAAGTTTAAGATTAAATAACTATTCATTAGACGTTATTTTTAATAAAAACATGCTTGGTGAATATTTGAGGTTATGTGTCAAACAGTACTAATTTGTTTACATAGTTCGCAAATTCTATTGACGGCGAGTTTAGATAGTTAACTAAGGGCCTGTTTCACAATCGACAAGTAAATTTATGTGCCAGTTAAAGTTAGCTCTCTCTTTGTCTATGTTCAAGTGTAAGAAAAGGAAAGGGCTAAATTTATGTGTCAGATATGCTTTACTTGACGATTGTGAAACAGGCCCTAAATAACAATATACAAATCACATCAAAAAGTAAACTAATAGAAGCAGATCACTTGTCCATTGGCTATGAAAGATTTTTTTTCAAGAATTTATTATCCGTTTTAGTGTTTCCTACTCACCAGCGATATACTTGTTGTAATTAATTATTAATAAATATTATCCCTTTTAGTGCAGTATTCACCAACAATTAAGCGGACGGTTAGCGGTTTAACGGTTGTCAAATGTATTGACTAACAGCTGATTAAGACTTAACCGTCTGTTATATTGGTTGGTGAACTCGGCCCTTAGTAGTCAAGTTTCCCACAAATTTATCTGAAGTTTTTTTGAAATCCCTAAATAATATCTCAATGGCGCTTATATCCCTTAAGACGTTAAGACTTATATCCCTTCAGGACCCCAGTTTATGTTGCCGTTCAACTGTCAATGGCGTGCGAGTTTTGTATTTGAACGTGTTCAAATAAGGCGGTTTTTTGTTTTTTGAAACATTTATTTTATTTTCTACTTTTTAGTGACCATAACATAAGCTGTTATGTTGTCCCACTTCTTAGTTGATATGAAATTTAAGACATCGAGCTCGCCCCCGCAAGCGACGCAGCGGGAAGTCATCGTCATATTTAAACAAGTTGGTCAACAAAAAACCGGCCAAGTGCGAGTCGGACTCGCGCACGAAGGGTTCGGTACCATTATCTACACAACATTAGCAAAAACGGCAAAAACAACACGTTTATTGTGTGGGAGCCACCCTTAAATATCTATTTTATTTTAATTTAATATACTGTGAATATTTCAAGTGTCTACCTGTTGCCGTTATTAATATTGATCAAAAAACGGCAAAAGAATCACGTTTGTTGTATGGATAATTATTATAATGGATAACTATTAATTTTATTCTGTTTTTAGTATTTGTTGTTATAGCGGCAATAGAAACACATCTTCTGTGAAAATTTCAACTGTCTATCTATCACGGTTCATGAGATAACTATGTTTGCACTAGATCTTTATTTCAATGGTCGTATTACATATGTACTACTATTAGTACAGTCGACGTCATAAACATGTTTACACTTTAGTACCTTGTCACTTTCATTTACTGAGACAGTTTCATTGACTTAATTACATGGTACCAATCAGGAAATTGTATTGCTCAGTCAGCCAAGGCATATCATCAGACTGTATGAAACAGTTCAGGCAAAAACATTAGCGAAACCTTTGGTATATCATCACTGCAATCAATTCCCCAACTTGAAATACCAATGCTTGTAAGTTCATAACTAACAAAATTATGCAATAGATACCATGAAAACATAAAAAAAATTGCTTGTTTTGGCACCTTATTAAATTTTAAATTTTGCAGCACTACTTGCCAATATTTGTCAAATGCTGGTGTTACATATTCCTCTCCCCATTGAAATATCTAATGAGCAATGATCGGGGTTTTGGATGCAATTCGCGGGATTTCGAGTCGTAATCATAGTATGGATGCGACTATAATCCCGCGATATTTTTTCAATAATAATAACGTTTATTTCAGACATTGACCTGTAATATCGATTAATATCATGTAAAATAAAATAGAATAATTATCCTCCAACATCAATACAAATCCCGGGATCCCGGGCATATTCATTATTAGCATAACGTTTAAGGTCAATCACCCCAGATTGCACCGGGAACTCCCATTACTGTGATAAGCTCAAGAGCAAGTAATAAACACATTTAAATGCAACCTTTTTGCTATTGTAATCTATATGTTGTTACTGGCACGTTGTTCTAACGAAACTTTATAAAATAATAAACAGTCTGCTGACAACCGACCTTTCAATAACCCCTTCGGTAAGTTAAGTTGCACGTTGTGATTTATAGTATTTTTTTTACTTCGACGACTCTGGCTTGTTTTATGGACTCAATGATTTAAAGATTATTCTGTTCGTCTACTGTGGTTTCTTCTAACCGGACTTTTAATTAGAACATCATTGGATTATTATTGGGATTAATTATTTAATTTTATAGAGGCCAAAAGTAATAAAAAATAATATGCAAAATATTTGAAATAAATGATTTTATTAAAATGTATAATCAATATGTAATCTAATCATATGACAAAAAAACTGTCCTTTATCAAACCACACGAAAGCCCGGAATCCCGCGGCATATCCATACTAGCATAATGATTGAGGTCATTCACCCCAAGTCGCATCCAAAACCCCGATCACTGCTAATGAGAGATGCAACAAAAATATTTGATAAATAACAGCCGAGTACTGGCAATATATAATGTATAGAACCTGACGGCTTATTGTCTAACGCACTCGTAATCATGATTGTTTTCATTTTGAAAATTGAAGGTTTGTCTGCATACAAAATGAAAACAATCACTCCACTTTGAAGCCATTTGCGATTGCGAGTGCGTTAGACAATAAGCCCTCTGGATTGAGTACCTTGCCTATCAGTTCTCTAAATTTTAATTTATATGGATTAAGATGTCATATCATAAATGCATCATGCGTACTTACAAGAGTTGATTAACGATCTACATTCTAGAATCATTAAAAAGCCAAGAGTATTAAGGAGCCCATCTGTGCACTTTTAACCTGACCCCAATTGGTTCAGGTGTCTGAATAAAATTCATTTGAACTGATATTTTGTAACTACAGTTTCGCAACATTGAAATGTCAACCATAATTACAAGTTGACCACTTAACATTATCCCTTTAGAATAATGCCACTATTAAAGTTTTAAAACCTGTCAGTTTCTAACAAAGGCATCAAAATCTATGCTGCAAAAGTTACCTTTTTCCTGAGTTCAGGTTTGCCCTTCTTAACAGTGGCTACGATCATGTCACCGGAACCGGCCGCCGGCAGCCTGTTCAGGCGACCTTTGATGCCCTGCACGGCGATCACATACAGGTTCTTAGCGCCTGAAAATAATGACACATGAAGTTTTATAAAATATTTATGTTCATAATGCGAAGAATTTCGCCATTTTTTTGTAAAATCGAGACTGAATAACTTCAGACACAGCCAAGGAAGAAATCATCATAAATCAATACACTGTGTGTACTTCTAGAAAAAAATCATCATCAGTTTTCAGTCCCGAACGTGCTAAGTTTTGAGGTTAGAGTTGTTTTCTGAATAAAACAAGTTTACCTGTGTTGTCGGCGCAATTGATAACGGCGCCTACTGGGAGACCCAGCGAGATGCGGAACTTGGCTCCCGCGGAACCACCACGTCCTTAAAACAACAGAAATCATAACTTTAATCGTCTTACTACATTTCACCAAAACACTAACGCAAAAGCGGAATTAAGAAAATATACATGGTTTCACAACGGGTGTAACACTAGACACAACATTCACATAATTGCTAAGTAAATTATACACTTTACAACGTGATTTAAATGGATATTTTATAATTTCACAAACCTCTCTTAGACATTTTGTTGTGTCAATTTTACAAGAGGAATCTGAAAGAACGTGAACTTAGCTGTGCATTCCGGATTAGGTTTCGTTCAGAAATAGTTGTCACAGTTTGACATGAAGTTAGTGCAAGTGCAAGCCAAAATGTTGACGAGCAATTTAAACGTATAGAAGTGACTTGATTCATGGAATAAGTTAAGAATATTGTACAAAAATATGATTTATTTGTCTTAAAACTGAGGCTCTACTTTGAAATCCGTAATTCGAACTTCGTCTATTGCTATCCCTTTTGCTCTCGATGCGTCACTAATTCGCAAGAAAGTGACGAGGCGATCCGAAGTTCGAAAATTACTGATTTCAAAGTAGAGCCCCTGTTTTTTTTCTTCTTTTTTAGTAAACTAAATTATACGAACATACACGTAGTTCCTAAACGAGTTCTAAACGTTCCATTTCAGGCAAACTGCATCTCTCTGAACTCGAATGACAAATTTTACTGCACACAACTTGGTAATAATTACATTTTTGATGTTTGTTTTTATCAATATGTAAGAAACAAGAAATTCATTTATTAAGTTGCTTTTTTTTTCATGATAACAATTAAAAAAAGGTTTTGATTTATAGTTGGCTATTTTAGAAAAACGGAACATCATGAAAATATGTTTGTCATTTTCGTAGCCGCTTGTCATTCTCCAGCAT
Organism: Acleris cristana; assembly: GCA_948252455.1. NCBI lineage: Eukaryota > Metazoa > Arthropoda > Insecta > Lepidoptera > Tortricidae > Acleris > Acleris cristana. The sequence goes on from OX411799.1 coordinate 4,200,391, forward strand.
TTTGCAAGACTCGATAATCTTTTTTGTTTGAACGATTTAACTTGTATTTTAGTGTATTTTCACCATGGCTTTTATGGGTGATATGATGAACCCAGCGCCGTTCTGGCAGAACGGGCCCGCGCCGGGCGCTTTCTACAATTTCCCGGGTAACACATCATCTTTCCAACAGGGAGCACAAACTGTTCAAGAATTTAAAGCACAGTAAGTAACCTTAGAGATATTTAATAGCTTTATATACAATTATGAGCTTAACACAGAATCGACTCGCCTTAAAAGTAAAGCTCGATAGAAAGATATTAAGCTGTGGAACTGGAACTATACCAAAAATTGTGCTTGATCAATGTAGCACAAAATTATTCTGCTTGATCTGTACACTATAAACTACTCATAAAACCTTTCGCTGAATGTGTTCCTTATCTAAATGAATTATTTCCGTCTTCAGTTCAGCAGCCCCGATCACCACAACGACTACGGTGATTGGAGTCCGCTATGATAACGGCTGTGTGATTGCTGCTGACATGCTTGGCTCATATGGTTCGCTGGCACGTTTCCGCGACTGCCCTCGTGTCTCCTTAGTCAATGATCAGATCTTGCTCGGAAATGGAGGGGACTATGCTGATTACCAATACTTGAAGGACATTATTGAACAGAAAATGTAAGTTGTATTTGTAGCAATTTCTTTGTAATGAAACAAGTCAATTTCTGAATAAATACTTAATTCTTAATTGTTTGTTGTTATTTAAATTCATTGACTTACATATCTTAAAACAAATTGGGATGTAAAACGAAATGTAAACAACATTGCAGATTATTGTATTTGCAAACATTAAAATCATTAGCTATATTTAGAAAACAATCGGTTTTTTTTCTTGAATCTTGGGCAACTTTTATTATGTATGTATGTTAACAATATTCTACTTCCCTATATTCAGTATTGATGAGAAGTGCATGGGAGATGGGCTGAAGCTGAAACCGAAGTCACTGCACTGCTGGCTCACTCGTGTACTCTACAACAAGCGCAGCAAGATGGATCCCCTCTGGAGCAACTACATTGTTGGTGGGATACAGGTTAGCTTGTTTTGTTACCTTGTTAACCCTACCCCTTACCTAAATTGAACGCTAACCTTAGCACTGCAGGTAGGGTTAAAGGGCTAGGGCTCCCCAATTTAGCACAAAATGCTAATCAAATCTATTGATTTCCAGCAACCTTTTAAGATTTTGCTGGATACTTGGATTTGAGGCAGTAAATGAGAACAAAGTAAATCGTCCTACTTCTGGGATTTAATAGTTGCAATCTGTCAACTGTTTGGATAACTGGAAGTAGAATGGTGAAGTATCGACTTGTTTATTTTTACAGGACGGTGAGCCATTCCTGGGCACTGTGGACAAACTGGGAACAGCGTATGAAGATGCTGCCATTGCTACTGGACTCGGAGCCTACATGGCCACTCCGCTGCTGCGTTCGGCTCTTGACAATGGCCCGCTAGACCTAGAGGGTGCCAAGTAAGTTCATGGAGTACAGATGTGTAACCTATTCTGCATGACAGTAATCCGCATATTCTAGACTAGGATTCTGCATAACGCATTAATGAAGTAACTTCAAATCTCCCCTTAAAACCTACTTGAGAAGGTTTGTTAGCTGCCTTTCCAGCGGAAAGTAGGTGCCCCGCTTTGCGGGGTTCCGTTTTCATGAGTTGCCTTGAGTTCAAACACTTTCTAATGTTTCTGTTCCTAACCCCTTGCAGGGCTCTGGTGCGCCGCTGCATGGAGGTCCTGTTCTACCGCGACGCGCGCTCCTTCTGGCGCTACCAGCTGGGCGTGGTGTCGCGGCACGGCGCGCACATCCACGACCCCGTCGAGCTGTCGCAGGACTGGGCGCTCGCGCACATGATCGAGATGAAGTAGTTGCATTAATAAACTTGAGTGTATTTTTGTGTATTATTTACAAGTTTTTTTATTGATAAGCGATATCCTCAACCGCAAAAGATAAAAATAGAGTCCGACCAGCGAGTGATGGCAAAGGTGGCAAATTCAATATTATCACTATGACAGCTTGTTTCATAAGGTAAAATTTCATATGGCAACGAGCCATATGAGGAATTTGAGAAAACTGCTCGTGTCACTACGTTCGTCGGACTCTGTGCGATAATTTATCCCTAGAAATGACAAAAGTATAGGTTTCGATCTGCGAAGTTGTGGTAAATTGTAATTGCCATGCGGCAAATCTGTCGCAGGACAAGATTATCGAGATGAAGTAGTCGCGTTAATAAACAAAATTTGTTTTTATTTATTTCAACTTTTAGAGGTTGAGAATTGATAATACGCAGATATTTATTGTGGTAAATCGTGAAAATCAAATGTTTGTACTTATGTTTGCCTTATATTCCCGATTAAGGATTTCCATGGTTTATTATACCTCCGTGATTTCCTCTCTCCCATTAGCTAATTTTACACTGTGAATCCCTCTGAAATATAGGTACAGTCAAGTACAAAAATATGTATCAAAGAATCCTCTCATAAATACGTTACCAAGTTCTTTTTTTTTTTTGAGATATTGCATTCTCCCAATTTGCACATCTATGAATATTTACTTGACTGTGCCAAGAAAGGATATTAAACTAGATCTATAAGGGATCTACTTAAACTCTTCTATTGGTTTTTTTTTAAATGGCTTTCACATTCTATTGGTTTTGTTGGCCAGATTGCTAATATGTCATTTTGACACTGACAAGCACGTGACAAGATATTTTTTTATGTAATTGACAGTTGGCAGAATAACACAAAATGCGAAATTTGGTGAAAAGTAGGCGCTCCTGTCATAAAAGTCCTACTGCAAATTCGATCATTTGTACTTAAAGAAAGAGTTGAATCTGCTTTAACCATTGAGTTGTATTTACGCTCATTTAGCTTGACAGGGTTCTGTCATGTAGCTGAATCGCGTTTTATTTTGGTTTATTTTTACGTGCTGTAAATTGATGAAATTATAATTAAAAATAATTATAAAGTATAGTTTCTGATGTTATTACTAGTTAAGATGAAGTAATCTAACTGTAGATATTATTTTGAATAACAAAAGTTGGAAACATTAGGGAAACATAAATAAGATTACTTACCTAAAAACTAGATAAGTATAACAGGACAAGCTTCTTACTTTCAATTCAAGGCATTGATTCAAGGTATGTTTAGAAAAAGCTTTTATGCTACAATTAAAGTCTTAAAGTTAATATTGTTTTCTGGAACGACTGCTTTCCTTTAGTTTCCCTTTTTTTTATCCTTTTTCTTCCCTCCGAAACTTTTTAACAGATGATGCTTTATTCGTATTCAAAATTTTATTACATTGACCAACTTAATGTATGAAATAATAAATAAAATAAGTAATAAATAGGAAAGGTATTTGGCCACAATAACAAGTTGTGCAATGTTGATTAATAAATTAGAAAAATAACTCAAAATTCACACTCAGATTTTATGTATGTCCATTTAAATAGCATGCCATATTGTGTTTATTTTTAAGTTTAAATATTCCAATTAGCGGCTTACCAACTGAAGAATGTAAAACTCATATAAAATTCCTTCTAAAGTACCTAGACCTCAAAAATAAAATTTTAAAGCATTATAGATGCACATAAGAGTAAAATATATAGGTATCTAGATGAAACAAAAGCAATAGAGTGCCATAGTAAAAAAAGTGGTAATTTTGGCCGCTTTGAAATTATGTTTTACTAGCCCTTAATTGAAAAGTTTGCCCAGCCCTGTTCTAAACCAAAAAATATTCAATATCTTTATCCAAAAAGTGAACTATTAGAAATTATAAAAGGTGATACCCTGACTAAGAAAAAGATTATAAATAACTAATAAACTATAAATCAGTTTCAACTTTTTTTTCAGTGGAACTTCGCATTAATTGAACAATCAAACCAATTTAATATAATACTAGAATGTCCTTTCAATGGTTTAAACAAAGCTCAATATCAGGCTTAAAAAACAGTACACATGATGCTCAGCAGCCAGACACATCTAAGGCTAAGGTAAAAAATAAGCATTTTTCCTTTAACTTTTTTCATCCTGTTTAACAAAAACTTAAAAAATACTCCCTGCATTCAGCACAGTTTAATATTACGAGTGACAGCAGTAGCTATTGTTATTCTATTCTATTAACTTGAAATTTGGCACAGTTCGTTAACGTGGGAAATACACTACATGATCGTAAAATATTTTATTCCGAATTTCATTAAGTCTAATTTAAAAATTACGATTATTATAATCACAATCATCATATACTGTCGCGAACTATAATTTGGTACCCACCTTAGGTCCAAAGTCAATCTGACATTCTACAACAATAAGGTTGAGTTTCCTAAAAGTTACAAATGACTTGACATCTCTAATGACATTGACGACTTCAAGCATATTTTTCTTGAAATGGGTCACAACACAAATTAACGTTACCACGAACGTTAATTTGTGTTGTGACCCATTGTACCTACATGTTATAACCGACGAGATGGAACACCGATTTTTAAATTTTCGATTATTCCTATTTCGAATCTCGAATTGTCGTTATTCCGAATTTTTGTTCACCGGTTTCCGTAAGGTAATTTAGCCATACGCTTACTTAACCCCACAACTGCATGCACACGCTAGGACATGGGTACAAATTCCTACGAACGTGGGTACAAATTCGCTTCATATTAAAATGTAGGTAGGCTCGGCTTTTTCTCCAAACTTCGACCGCACTGCTGTGCTGCTGTCCTATCGAAGGTGGCCAACTGCAATGCAGTAGTCGAACCATTCTATACTCTATTGGTAACCACATTAAATTTAATATGCTTATACTATTACTGTGCAGTTCGCCGCCTTCTTTGGTAGGAAGCCAGTGTGTTTAGGCCTTTAGACACGAGTAAGATACTTATCTCAGTAAAAGTCGAAACAGAAAGTCAGTTTCAGTTCAGAACTCTGCCTTAATGATTTACAGGGCACCGGAGCCAGCACCATACTGGACGTACTGAACACCTACTGCTGGAAGGTAATACTGGATAAGCTGGACATCAATGACGTCATGCGCTCGGAGCGCGTCAGTCGCGGCTGGCAGCTCGTAGTGCTGGAATACCTACAGGGTACGTACAGTTCATAAATATGAGTACGCTTTAGTACCTTGTCACCTTGATCGCTGTGGCAATTCATATATGGCAGTTTAAAAATGATATTGAATAGACAAGGTACTAAAATGTACACATATTTATAAACTCGACTGTACCAGGTTAAAAAGGTTTTACTAAGAAGGTTGATAAGGCACTGGTCCCACCGCCGGCGAGTAAGCTATGAACTATCGGCTATTTTCTTGTCCAAGAAACGAACAAAAGATAATCGCTCCCGTGTAAATAAAAGAGAGAGATATAAATTTATAGTTCATCACTGAGCGAGTGAGCTATACTCGCTCAACTATGAACTATCTATCTCTTTTATTTACACGGGAGCGATTATCTTTTGTTCGTTTCTTGGACAAGAAAATAGCCGATAGTTCATAGCTTACTCGCCGGCGGCGGGACCAGTGCCTAAGGTTTAATAAATGGTTCCATTGCGACCAGCAGGGTTCGTCTTACCGCGCTATGAAAACTACGAACCTTGGGACAATTGTTAAGACTGCGCCGAGCATACGCTGTATTTTCTAATAAACTAAAGTACCTACTGCCTGAAATATAAGAGTAGTTTTTTGTTGTACAAATAATTTCACAACAACGCGAGTACTCAAATTCAAATTCAAATTAATTTATTTCGAATGTCTTAGATTCATATTATTTGTTAGTAATATTTATACATTCTTATAATCTAGTTGTTAGAACACACATTAAACATTATTTGTGATAAGGGGCATGCAAACTACAACAACGGTTCATGTAGGGACAGTCAAACGTCCGCGATCATTGCGAGGATACTGTTGGGGCTGGCCCGCACCCTGCGCACCAGGGAAGTACAACGCTTGCGGAGTGTTGCGTAAAAACAGTCGACCCTTACCTCCGCGAACATTCCCGACGCACTACAGAAGCGAGGCAGACCCAACAGCACCCTGAACGCATTATTGAATTGGACGCGAAGAGCGCTGAATGCTTTTTGGGTGTATTTTACCCACAGGCTACTCGTGTACAGAGACGTGCAGTACGCTCTAAACATGGTGATCTTCACCGCTGCAGAGCAACGAGTGAACCTGCGGGCTATCATATTAGAGCTACTGCTGCTTGGCGGTAGGTTAAATGGCAGTAGCCAGCCAGACGGACTCTAGCACAGGGTCCTAAGCCATGACTTAGTAGTTTTTAACACCTGTGTGTGGGGGTGTGTGTCTGTGGAACCGTAGCTGACGGGTGAACCGATTTGGATGTGGTTTTTTTAATTTGAAAGCAGGTGTTCTAGCGGTGGTTCTTAGCTAGATTTCATTAAGATTGATTGAGCCGTTTAAGAGTCACCATTTTATCGGGGGATTTTGTTTATTTACAGGTGTCCATAATTTTGGAATAAGAAATGCTGGCGCACAACGTCCTAGATCGAGCCACTTTTGGCGGTTGAAATATATAAATGGCCACGTGATACATATTGATTTTCAGAATAAAGATCATTTTGATCAAATGATCCAGAAAATTGGACCATTCGTTGTGCAACTGTCCACAGATTGTATTTGTGACAGAAGTCTGATGACTATAGCAGGGAATTGCCCAAATATAGAATATTTAGGGGTAAGTTATGCACTTTTCTCAAAAATGATGTGTAATCAATCAATCAATCAAGTCATTTATTTGCGTAAAACATAAAATGCATGCAAATACAGTTTTAGGATTAAAATTAAGTAATAATCATGCCATACATACAAGTGTCCAGTAAAGTCGAGGGATTTTCAGTCATTTTGAATGGTATGCCGGGATGTCGCTCAGGTTCACTTTGTCCATATTCCCATTTCGTCCACATTCTCATCTCGGCCACATTCCCAACTCGTCCACATACCAATCCCAAATTGTCCACTTCCTGTCTCGTCCATATTCCCAACTCGTCCTCATTCCCAACTCGTCCGCATTCCCAATTAGTCCACATTGCCAACTCATCCTCACTCCTAACTCGTCTACAACCTAACTTAGGACTGTAGGGCTGTTCGATATCAATTCGATCACTCGGTTGTTCACTAGTTGTTGGGAATGTGAACGAGACGGGAATGTGGACGAGATGGAAATGTGAACGAAATGGGAATGTGGACAACATGGGAATTTGGCCGAGATGAGAATGTGGACGAGATGGGAATATGGATACCTGATACCAGGAACCTGAGCGCAGAAAAAAAGCGGGAAAATAACAATAATAAAAAGGTGTTTTTTTGTAGAATTTCTGTGCTTGCTGGAATACAGTGCATGCAGTGGTTTGAACCAATCATTCTTTTTTGTTCCAGTTTTATGATATAAACTTTGACGAAGTGGATTTGAGGCCAAATACAACTTCTGTCGAAAACGCAGTGGAAAGTCTTAATACTCTGAAACGGATTTCATTCGATACGTGTCGTCAAGTAAATATGATTTTATCTATGATATATTACATTGGATGACTGGTATGACTCTTCAATACAATTATTGAACGACCAATGTTGAAAACACACTTTACGCGGCGGTATTCCCGGACCGCTACACTATCGGCGATGATCGTTCACGGTCTGATCGTCTATAATCGGCACGATGATCGTGCAAGCATCCACACTATCGCCCGTAGTAGTTTTTGAACGGCAAGCGTACAAGATGGACGTGGATTGTGTTGGTGCTTTATTATTTAATAGGAGCTATTAGCGACTATAGGGACCTCACCTCTCATAGACGAGCAATACTCTTTACTCCTAGGCCTCTGCAATTTCTCTACTGTGGGCTTAAATCGGATGTTATTGTTATAGCTCCTCTACACTATCGGCGAATACAGATGATTACGGGCGAGCACGATAGTGTTGAGGGCATACTCGGCTGTATTCGCCGATCATCGTCTATGATCACCTATGATCGCCTGCGACACGTGATTTGTCGGTTTTTCGGGCTCGCATCAAAGGGAATCGCCGCGTTGTTAGTTGAGCTGCCCACACTATCGCCGATCATTGATTCCCCAGTCGACGATTAATTAAAAATTAAATCGTATTATATAGCTATGTATCTACATACTTCGATTTATTATTATTAATGCTCAAGCACCACCATCTTCTTTTCCTCGATTTATTAAATAATATAGCAGCAACACAATCCACGTCCATCTTGTACGCTTGCCGTTCGAAAACTGCTACGGGCGATAGTGGCTTCAACGATCATCGTGCCGATTATAGACGATCAGGCCATGAACGATCATCGCCGATAATGTAGTCGGCCATTAGACTCCTTTATCTTGGGGCACTGACGTCATTTTTGTAGGAATTATTTTTTATTTTATCTAAATGTCGATGGTATTGTACTTAGAGTTATATGTCATGTCACTGACAATGAGTCGAAGAAAGTCACTACTAAAAAAAAACGATAAACAAAAGTCCCGGGTGTTCGTTAGTTAACCCTGTTAATCATAGTTTTTCCACAGTAATTACATCAGGTTATCGCATTTCGTGATACTATTGAAGTTCTCTATTTATTTTTAATCAAGAAGTTTTGATACCTATATAGCTATTGAAATTGAGCAGTCATTTAAAAAGCAAAAAATTCAATCGCATGGTTGCATAATATAAACTATACGCATCGATAGAGACTGTCGATAAAATGAACATTCAATCTCTATATAAATGCGATGTCGGTGCCCTAAGATCACGGAGTCTAGTTATAGTTTAGAGTCTAGTGATCTCGCATGAAAAATCATCTCGAAGTCACGAGAATTGGGTCCCTGGTCTAGGGTCCGGTGTTGCCTTGTTGATAAAAAAGGCTGGCAAACGTTATTCACATTTTTCCCGAATTAAGTCGTATTTTTGCTCTATCTCGTTTTTTCCTGTCGCATTTTTTCCCATTCAAGAAAACAATCTAATAACGTAAACGGAACTCCGCTTTCGCGGCGCGTCTATTTCTGCGTAATTTGGCCCTTCGGGCCTGTTGCACAGCAAACATAACCTAAACCTACCTAGGTAACTAAGTAGTTCCACGTAATTATACCTAAGTAGAAAAAATTTAAACTGCGTCTTTTCAGCTCCAGAACTTTTTCTCTTGCATGTTCACGAACAACAAAACATTCGAAGAACTGGAATTTATAAATAGCTGTTCTAGCTATATTATAGACCTAGCGCTGAATTTTTGGCTAGATTTCAAATGGACTGACTTAAAGTCAGTCACTCTGAGCCGCTTAGATGAATCAGAGTCCTCCTTAATAGAATGGAGTGGCATCGAAATCGCTTCGAGCAACTGGACAAAACTGAGGAAATTACACTTGGATCACAACTCAATCAGAATATTTCGTAGTTTATACAGGATTCTGGAAAACGTTCACAACTTACAGCTCTTATCTTTGTGTGGCTATGATAAATACTATCCAGATTGTTATCACCGTTCAGATATTGTTCTTCTGGATGATGATTATAGTTCTCGAATTAGAAGGGAGTGGAACGATACATTACTTGAATCAATCGGCCGCCACAGCGGGTTGAAGCATCTCTACTTGGCCAGGAATGACAATGTGGATAATGACTGGCTAGAGACCTTAGCTCAAAGGTGCAAGGAACTTCGTACTCTGGACATCGGAGGCTGCAAAGGTACTACTACCTATAACATATTATATTTTACTACTAGGTACCTGTTTTGTCGAACGTATCACTGCGCAGGATTTTTATTTAAACTGTTCTTTAAGTTGGGTCAATTATTTACCAGCCTCTTTACCTCGCAGCTGTCAGCTCGCTGGGCGCGCTGCAGTCGCTGGCCCCGACACTGGAGAAGCTCTCACTGCCGGACAACATCCGCGTCACCGACACAGACCTCATCGACTGCATCAGAGTCTGCCACCGGCTCACGGTAACACGAAAAAAATATTAAAACCCGAGTGCTTGCCGGGTTAGAATAGTGCCACTCCATGTCTTCCCGTGGATGTCGTAAGAGGCGACTAAGGGAATAAAGGCTTGTACAGTACACTGGCAAACATCTCAGCCTAATTGTGCAAAATGTGGTTACAGAAATATCAGCCATGGAGTAGGCTTGTAGTACTGTTAGGCGATGAGCTTGCAACCTGTCACTAATACACTGGTACTAATCTTAGCCTAATTGTGCAAAATGTGTACAAGATTTTAGAGTTGTTGGTATTCTGGTATATTGCCCGTGGTCCACCTAGGTTGTCTACCTATGTGGGTTACGGAGAGTACCTAGACTGGACAAAATCAACAGGTAGGTTTAGGTTATGTTACCTCTTCAGAGGGCCCGAAGGGCCAAAATAACCTAGAATTAGGAGCTCCGCGAGAACGGAGCTCCGTCGACTTCGTTAAGGTCTGCTTAAATGCCCAGGTGGACAGCATAGATGGACCACTGGCAACAGAAGGTAATTCTGTAGCTCTGCCTACCCCACTTTGGGAACGAAGGCGTGAGTTGATGTACCTACGAGTATGTATGTAAATATATTTAACTATTTAATAGATAAAAAAACCACGATATAGCGGCAACACAGAGTTGGTATCTATATTGTGAGTATATATATGTACCTAGAATAAAAAAAGATTTTTTTCAGGGGTTTTATTTTTTTTATGCCATAGAGATAGAAGACTGAAAATGCGTTGCAATCACGTATTATTGATTTATTGCTTATCTCTATCTTATTCATCTTCTGTAAATTTACATATTAGAGTCCGAGCAGCGAGTGGTGACGAGCATTTTTCTCAAATTCTTCATATGGCAACAATTTTACATTTTAAGAAGTCTCATTATGAGTGCCTATCCAGGGGCTCTACTTTGAAACCAGTAATTCGAACTTCGGATTGCCCCGTCACTTTCTTGCGATTAGTGACAAGTCGAGAGCAAATGGGATAGCAATAGACGAAGTTCGAATTACGGATTTCAAATTAGAGCCTCAGTCGCTTTGCATTTCGTGTTACCAGCTAGTGATATTTTGAATTTGCCGCCTTTTTTGTGTCACTCGCTGGACGTACTCTATAACTCTATGAATGAAAATGTATTATCTAGCGTGATTAGGGTTGTCTCCACACAGTTTTTGGACGTGTCGCGGTGCTCCGGCGCGACGCCGCGGCTTGTGCAGGGGGCAGAACGCGCGACGCAGCATCGCGCACCTCCGTTACAGCTGCGACTCGATGAAACGGACATGAGCACCGTGCAGGTTATTAGAGCTACACCACACTGTATTAACCTTTTAACCTTCAACACCATTGACGGATAGACGGACGAAAGGTTCACCGCTAACGACGGATAAATCCGTCACGGTTGACAACCCTAAATATTTATATCCTTGTGTGTACCACTAACATCCTTGTGTGAAACTAACACTGCGTTTTATTTAGATTATTATTAGCGGGTTCCACCTGTTTAGCATAACTTGATTTTTCCGTAACATATTTGTCATAATTTTATAAATTTGCTTATTTGAATTTTGAATGTAGGTAAAACTGTGAACGTTGAATTTTGATAAGAATATGTTTATTCAACGCTCCTACCGTTAGCTCTTCGTGTGTGTGTGGGATTTTTTTGTTAAAGCCGGGAAAATTCTTATGCTGTTATTCTATTCAGCTTAATAAAAAAAACCGTCTTGCATCACGAATAATAAGGCTTGGCTCACATTATAAGTTATATATAAAAAATATATATAAGAGTTCATAATCATAACTCATAACTTTAAAGTTATGAGTTATTGATTTGATTAGGTTCCTACTATTTAAATCTTTTCAGGTATGTGTGTGTGTGTAAGCATGTATAAATACTTGAGAATCATAAATGACAATATTTCTCAATAAATGTTTGTGCAATTTGCTTCTGAATCAATATTAAGTTGGCTACATCTAAAAACCATTTACCCTCAAGCGATTTATAAAGCAGCGATGAACAGTACTGCGATTTTGTTAGTAGCCATCGGTATATTTGACACTCGTCACTCTATTGCTATATCGGTGGTTTTATTTCTAGATACTGAAGGCGGCTGGTTTCGAGGTAGAGATGCAAAAACGCCGAGAGAGTTATCCGTGGTACCTACCACAAGAAATCCAGGTCGGCGTCCATCTTTGTTATTTTCTGTATAATGTGTTATATCTTGGGTGTTATGCTAGAACATGAGGCTCTATCGAAAATCGAAGTTCGAAGTTACATTAGCTCCTTCCCTGTCCCTCGTCATTCAAGACAAACTCGAGAGAAAGGGATGGTGCAGGCGATGTTTTGAAACGTTGATTTTAATCACTTACTTTTGACGTTGACGGTACGGTCGGCCTTACAAGTAGCTGCACACTTTGGTACTTTATCCATATATAACGTCATGTTTGAACTGCTGCAGTAATCTGTCAAGGGCGTTAACCTCTTGACCGCCACAATCATCTAGTCGTAACAGCCAATGACAAGCCTCACACGCCATAGTCATCTATACATGAACAACATTCAACTCGAAATAAAACCTACTACGATGGAATTTAAAGTTCCTTTTCATCTACTAGACGGGTCGTTCCGTGGCGTACAGAGGCCTTACTTTGAAGATCGAGGTTCGAAGTTGCGTTAGCTCCATCCCTGTCAATCGTCATTCGAGCCAAAATCGACAGAAGGAGATGCAGCTAACGTAAATTCGAACTTCGATTTTCAAAGTAGGGCCTCAGAGCACGACACTGCATTCGTAGGGGTGCGGTCAAAAGGTTAATGCGGCCGACTGTACATAAGGCACTGTACCATACCATATCCATCACTTCCTCCAGAATCCAATTTTTTACATTATAATTCGTCCTGATTCTTGCCCGTTCCGTAGTCTTCTTCCTACAAAGCTGCGGGAGTAAACCGTTACCCTCTCATCCAACAGGTAAGGCACAAAGGCCTGACGCTTCACTGGAGCAATAAGGCCCCAGAGGCCCATTTGCCGCTACGGGGCCCGCTCGCCGCGGAATACAGATACGATAGTGTTTTAGGTTCGTCAAGGTCTTTAACCTTTTGAAAGTAGAGCGGTTAATTTGCAACTAAGTCAATGTTAATGCGTAAAGTCGCCGTCAAAAGAATTTGCGAACTATGTAAATAAAACCAAACGAACCAATTCGCCATGATTACTCGTAAATCACGTACTATTTAAACACTAAATCATTATTTTCATATTAAGTTCAAGATGAAATAACTATTAATTATATGTTATTTTTAATAAAAACACGCTTGGTGAATATTTGAGGTCATATGTCAAACAGTACTAATTTGTTTACATACATACATACATTAAATCACGCCTGTTTCCCAGAGGGGTAGGCAGAGACCACTTCTTTCCACCTGCTACGATCTTGACAAATCTCTTTCGCTTCTTCCACATTCATACATCGAGTCATGCACGCACGTCGGTTTCGGGAACTTAAAATTCGGCCCTTTTCCAGTATTTCTCCGATTTTATTCGAAAAAGTACGCCTCGGGCGGCCCCTTCCGGCCCTTCCACTCACTTTAGCTCTGTATATCTCTTTCGTCAATCTTCTTTCATCCATCCTTTCCAAATGACCGAACCATCGAAGCATGCCCTTTTCAATCTTAGTCACTACATCTTCTTTTAGTCCACATTTCTCTCTGACTTCTTCATTTCTTACTCTATCATTCAGTTTGACACCACACATACTACGCAAAGAGCGCATTTCAACTGCATTTATACGACTTTCATGTTTGTCCTGCCACACCCAACATTCACTACCATACATCAGTGTAGGGGCTAGCACTCCAATGTGAACAGCCAGTCTGGCTTTTTGTGAAACGCCCTTTCTGCTCACAAATGAGTACAGGGCCCCATTTATTTGATTTCCCGCATTCACCCTCCTCTCGACATCCTTTTCACACTTACCATCTCTTGTAAACATACTTCCCAGGTACACAAATTCACTCACTTGCTCTACTAATTCACCATTTATATTTATTACGCACTCTGTCATCTCCTCGTCCTTTTGTTTGTTTGTTTGTTTGTTTTTTGTTTACATATTCCGCAAATTCTATTGACGGCGACTTTAGGATATAATAATTAATATAATGATTATTTCTGTGATTATATAATAGAGTACAAAATTGCCTACAGGCTTCTTTAATTAATCTTTAGTATGATGTAAACGTAAACATTTGATATATTTATAGATATTATTTGTAAATTAAATATAAGCAACATTTTTCCAATAAATGGTACCAAAAGAGAGCGGTTTTTTAGTATGTATTTACTACCTGTTACAACAGCCTTAATACCTACTTATAGAAATAAGTTAAGATGCTTTTGTCCCAGCCCCTTGTATGTTTTAGCACTGATCGATCAGTGCTCAATTTTATTTAAACATATTTATATATTCAAGAAGAATGTGGAAGAAGCGAAAGAGATTTGTCAAGATCGTAGCAGGTGGAAAGAAGTGGTCTCTGCCTACCCCTCTGGGAAACAGGCGTGATTTAATGTATGTATGTATATATATTCAATTCATTTTTTGTATGAAATTTTAATCATAAAAAAAAATGCAACTTGGAACTTTTATCTGCATACGAGGGGTAGAGGAAATTACGTTGCACGCAGAAAAACAAGCTTTTACGCGCGACTCCGTCCGCGTAGAAGTCGTTTATCGCTATTTTTCCAGGAACCTTCCAATTTTCCGAGATACAAAGTAGCCTATGTTCTTCTCAGATAATATTTTTTCTATGTGCTAAATTTCATCTAAATCCGTTCAGCCGTTCTAGCGTGGTTGAGTAACAAACATCCTTATTGAATTTATAATTTTAGTAAGATTAGTAGGTAAGAAGTAAATAAATCAGTGGGGCCGGAAGTCGCGGTTGCAGAAGTTTGAGCGATAAGGAATATTCAATGATGGCGGGCAGCTCCAAGCGGAATTTCAACCATTCAGACAACATACTCCTAGCGCATCGTATCTTCCGTAGTCACCCGTGACGGATACGGATAAATCCGTCATTGGCGTTGAAAAGGTTAAAAACAGGTAAAATAGCGTTAATAAAATAATTATGATGCTGGCTAATTAGGGGGCTTAAGTAAACTGGCTAAAAACAAAAACTTACGATGAGACAGATAATGTAATTAGGTCAAGAAGAATTAGGTAATCAGTCACACGCACACCCAGTGAAAAAAAACGCGTCTATGACAAAGACAAAAATAAATATTTCCTTCTCCGTCTCTCTTATTGAGAACTCCTTAAAAACTGTCATTTACTTGTCAGGTCTAGGGCATACTTAATCTTAGATATACATACATACATATATATATATATAACGAAAGCTGAGACTGAAATTGACTGCGAAATTTAAAATTGTACCAATGGTATGACTGTATGGGCTAGAGTTAGATATTGTTGATGCTTATTTGTCATTAAGTATTAAGTTATAACTTAATGACAAAAGCATCAACATTGTCTAACTCTAGCGCACACAGGCATACCATAGGTACAATTTTAAATTCCGCGGTCAATTTCAGTCTCAGCTTTCGTTAGCCAGACTCTATATATATAAAAAGCTAAGGCATCTGAGCTCATACTGCCATGTCTTATTATTACTTTACTCTTGACAAATTGACATAACTAGTGTTGCGGAACTCTCTTTCTAGCAAAAGGAGTTAGAAAGAGACTTCCGCTTGTAATTTGTAGCTTGTAGCTTCGTGAAACGGGCCTCAGGTATTTTATTTTATTAGCAATTTGGCCAGACTTTGAAATCCGCGATTCGAACTTCGTCTATTGCTATCCCTTTTGCTCCCGACGCGTCACTAATTCACAAGTAAGTGACGGGGCGATTCGAGGTTCGAATTCTTGATTTCAAAGTAGAGCCCCAGTTTGTGAAGGGACTTCAGGTTGCCCGAAAAAAAAATTTTTTTACCACATATAACGGGAAAATTTCATTTTTATATTGTTCCAGAGCCGCCACTTTGAAAAATCGAAGTTCGAAGTTACGTTAGCTCTATCCCCGTCTCTCGTCATTCGACACTAAATCGAGAGGAAGGGATGGAGCTAGCGTAACTTCGAACTTAGATTTTGAAAGTAGGGCCTGAGTTTTCCAAAATATGATACTGTGTGTAGTGCGTGGCTGAGATCTACTCACGTTATTTCAAAAACGAAAGCTCGTAGAGCAGCAATTTAAACGTAGTTTGTAACCTTTTGACAAGATCTTTCAAATTTTTTAAATATAAAATATACACATGACCTTTCTGGAATTTGTTAAAGTAGGGACATTTTTTACTACTTTGGTAGCCCCATGTATCGTATGTAGGGTACTTCCATCCCTTACGGTAGCATTTATTTATTTATTTATTTATTTATTTATTTCACATATACATCTATCGTTACAGGTCAGCCCAAGCATTATAGCATTGTGTCTTTAGACATACCCTTATAATCTGTGGCATCACGTCTAGGGTATACTTAGTCTAAGTATTATATACAAAAGTTTGGCGGTGTACTCGAAAAAAAAAGTACCTACTTACAAATAAATTTGCGTCTTAAAGATTTTTGATAATATAAAATGCTCTCAGCAAGACTTATTTACTTAATGCTATAATTGATTATTGGAAAAAAATAATATTTTAGATCAAGCTTTGATGGTTCAAGTACTTAAACATCGATCGTGAAGACGTTATCAAACTCTTGTGATTAAAATAGTTCGCGATAAGTAAATTGTATGTGTCCGATATTGAAATACTGTGTGAAATAAATAACAACATTACTAATAAGGTATGTTTTCAAGTATTATTAATGTATGCGAATACACAAATTACAGTCTGAAAGTATTTGTATTTACTCCTACGCAAAAAAAGGTTTTTTCAAATACCTACCCATATCTTTTAGTTGTGCAAGAAGGAACAATATCAGGAAATGTTGTTTGGTAGATAAACATGTATAAGTATTTTTTGTTGTTTTGCACTAAATCAGTTTTTTTACTTTTTGGGTAAGTTTAAATGAAACAAAAACAAACAACGTTTATGTTGGGTTCAATGCTTCAAAAATAGGTTTAATTCTATGATTTTACTCTGTCTCTAATTTCCTACTGTTTTTTGAGAATTACTTTTGTTAATTTTATGTAATTAAATTATTATTTAACTATTTAAATGTTACCAAGTATGTACCTACAGTAATAAGAAATGTTTCAATCCTGATGATAACTTTTTAAAAGTAATATCATAACATAATTATTCTTATTTATTTATGTTTATTTATTTACTTTCATAAATCATAAGATATGATCTATAAAAGCAGGTAAGTTGTTATATATTTAACATCTTAAACCTGTAAAAAAAGAGAAGACTCTACCCTAGTATCTCATTGTTGTGGTGCAGTGACAAATCCATGTTTTTTTTTGTACATATTTTGGCTTTTTTCTAAAAATAAAAGGAATTTTTTCATAATTATTTCTGTATTTTTTGGCTTAAATATTAAACAGACTTGATTTTAGCATTTTACTATTTTGAGATATAAAGAGTTAAAGTGTTCCGTTTGCCATAACTTAAGACCGAAACAAGTGGACCAATATTTTTGTTATTACAGGTAGTTTGTAAGAAGCTATCTGATGCCGAATTTTATGAATGTTATTTTATGGTAATAACTTTACGTTAAAAAAAAATTCTCTCTCAAATATTTCATACATAAATTCGTAATTTATTAAATTAAGTTTAAGTTATCAGTGGCAAGCAACTAAGATGGACAAACAAAATGAATTATTTTTTATTATTTCTTTTTATTAAATAGCTTTTTTTTTAATCAAGATCCTTTTGTAATCACTTTCTCTTAACAATAGTATAGTCAATTAAAATTACCAAAACTATATTTAATAAACTTAAAAATTATAAACTTCTAATAAATCTAAAAGAATTGCAGAATGAATCAACCTGAGCTGGATCCACAGAAAGCTCTAGAGGAGGAAGTCACCAACTATGACAACCTAAAACTGGAGACAATGAAGGAAGTCACTAACCATGACGACCGACAACCGGAGACAATGGAGGAAGTCACCAATTGTGATGATCCACAACCAGAGGCAATGAAGGAAGTCACCAACCTTGCTGACCCCGAACTAGACACAATGGAGGAAGTCACCAACCATGACGACCGACAACCGGAGATAATGGAGGAAGTCACCAATTGTGATGACCCACAACCAGAGGCAACGAAAGAAGTCACCAACCTTGCTGACTCCGAACTAGACGCAATGGAGGAAGTCACCAACCATGATGACCGACAACCGGAGATAATGGAGGAAGTCACCAATTGTGATGACCCACAACCAGAGGCAACGAAGGAAGTCACCAACCTTGCTGACCCAGAACTAGACACAATGGAGGAAGTCACCAACCATGATGACCGACAACCGGAGATAATGGAGGAAGTCACCAATTGTGATGACCCACAACCAGAGGCAACGAGGGAAGTCACCAACCTTGCTGACCCAGAACTAGACACAATGGAGGAAGTCACCAACCATGATGACCGACAACCGGAGATAATGGAGGAAGTCACCAATTGTGATGACCCACAACCAGAGGCAACGAAGGAAGTCACCAACCTTGCTGACCCAGAACTAGACACAATGGAGGAAGTCACCAACCATGATGACCGACAACCGGAGATAATGGAGGAAGTCACCAATTGTGATGACCCACAACCAGAGGCAACGAAGGAAGTCACCAACCTTGCTGACCCCGAACTAGACACAATGGAGGAAGTCACCAACCATGATGACCGACAACCGGAGATAATGGAGGAAGTCACCAATTGTGATGACCCACAACCAGAGGCAATGAAGGAAGTCACCAACCTTGCCGACCCACAACAGGACACAATGGAGGAAGTCACCAACCTTGCTGACCCACAACCGGAGACAATGGAGGAAGTCACCAACCTTGCCGACCCACAACAGGACACAATGGATGAGGTCACCAACCTTGCTGACCCACAACAGGACACAATGGAGGAAGTCACCAACCATAACGACCCACAACTGGAGACAGCAGAGGTATGTAGCAAAATGCTTTTTTTCAAAACATCACACACACACACACACACAGAGAGAGAGAGAGACACACACAGACACACACAGACACACGCAAACACACACAGACACGCGCATTTTGAGCTATATTAAGTATATGTATTGTACCTACTACTGTCACCGAAATAATGCTATATTCTCACGGATTGATTATTAACTGTGAAAACCTATAATTCACCATATACATGTGTATGCTATTTAGATCTAACTATAAATTTAAGACTGATTGGTTTTGTGAATAGCCGCGTACTGCCTGAGCGGGCAGCCTCGGTGAGGTAGCCTCGCGAGGCAAATCCCCGGTCAGTCAGCACAAGTTGTATTTTCTCGCTCAGTGCGTCTCTATCGTTACTGACTAGATAGAAAGGGAGATCCGAGCGATAAACAAGTCGCGGGCAACTTGTGCTAGCCGCGCAGGACGTGCCTAGCCCGAGGCAAACGCATGTCCGGCCTCGGCCGGGCGTGCCTCGGCCCGAGCCGAGTGTTGTCGATTTTTGTCCATGCTCAAAGGCGCGTCAGTGCGTTTGCCGCGCTCACTCAAGCCGGTTGTGGGTTGCCTCGCTTGTTCGTCGCATGGTAGTGCCTTAAATTAATACAACTATATGGTTAATATAGACGATTATGGGTTGCGAAATGTCCCGATTATACTAATATAGGACTAAGAGAAGATGCGTGGAGAAATATAAGCCAGGAAATGAAAACGATGTCGGCTCAGCCTCACGATGGCTCGGCTTTGCCGCGCGCGGCAGCCTAGTGCAACAAATTCTACTGATCGAGGCTGCCTCGCGCGGCAAACGTTGCGCGGTTAAAGCCGCGTATCGACTGCGCGCGGCTGCCGCGCGAGCCATGTTCCACCGCGGCAAACCTGCGTTTGAAATTTGAAGCGCACATTTTCATATAGCGCGGCAGCCGCGCGCGGCAGGCGATCCGCGCGTCTCTAAGTAAAAGGTCCGTCCCAATTGCGCGCGCACAACACACTGACGCCTTTGCCGCGCCACCAAAAACCGACACGAACTGGTTCGCCGCGCGGCATTGTGAGCGCGCCAATGTTCGAGCTGCCGCGCGCGGCGGAGCCGTCCCCATATTGCGCGGCCGCCGCGCGAGCCAATGTTCGATGGTTTGCCGCGCGCAGTCGATACGCGGCTTAACGTCCGACGCTGCCTCACCGAGGCTGCTCGCTCAGTCAGTACGGGGCTAATACATAAATATGTATAGACACCATGTTCAATTCTGTTTTGCTACAAAGAGATAGGAACAAATCTTTGTTGGCTTATATCATGGTTGGTTAATTTATGTTTATACAAAAAAATATTTTTCTCAACTGTTTATTACATGAATCAGCTTTTATTGAAGCTGTGAAATAAGTCATGAATAAATATTATATTTCAGACACCAGAGGCTCTCACCATACTAGATATCCTTAACGCCGACTGCTGGCGAGTTATTCTGGATCATCTGTACATCAATGACATCTTGCTCTCCGAGAGCGTCAGTCGCGCTTGGCAGCAAATGGTCAATGAATACTTCACAGGTACAGCCACATAAAAAAAAACGCGAAAACTGCTGATTGCACAATGATCTTGCACAAGGTTACCACCACAAAACGCGCCATTGTTTTTTTTTCATTCCAGGAGTTCACAAATACCAAGTTGGAAGTGGCGACAGTGAAGAGAATCATTATGATTACCAGATAATAATTTTAAAGAACAACAAGGAATCGAGCAAGGAGTTTGTGGCCATGATCACCAGATTTGGCCCTTTGATTGTGAAGTTAGCTACGAATTATGTTACAAGAAAGGGTTACCAAGCCATTGCAGCCAACTGTCCAAACTTAGAAGACTTAACAGTATGTATTCTTTTAAAACGAGTAGAATAAGTAGCAAACTTTGAAAAGCCGACGTTTTATATATAAAACCGGTCACGTGCGAGTCGAACTCGCGTACCGAGGGTTCCGTATTTAAGATAATGTGGTTGGAAAACACAAATTGAAATACTCTAATATTGATAAGTAGTTAAAATTATCTTTAAGTAAGGATTTTTTCTGATTTTTTGGTCTATTAAACTTCGGAAATAAGAAGGGTGGGTAATTTTTATCTATGAAAAGGGACCTTATTGTCGATGGCGCTTCCGCCATTATTAACGATGCTCCGATATAAATACAACGTCGCGTGACGCAGTGCGGCGTAAGCGCCATCGACAATAAGGTCCCTTTTCATAGATAACGCCACATTTGGACTAATGCCTACATGTTTCTACCTTTTCTTTCAGCTATACACTTTACAGATAAATTTATTAATCCAACGTTTCCCCAAAGTGTACAATAAGCTGAAGCGGCTCAAATTCGAATGGTGTGATTGTGTATGTATTTATTCCATTTTTGCAGTCGTTTACTGCTTTTTAGAATTAGAATGGTCAGTTTTTTTGTCTTGTTAAAAATAAAGTGGTATGACCAGCGTAGTAGTTTTGTTTAGGTACTTAATATTTTAGAGGTTTACAAATTTATGATGGTTGAAAATTGCTTTTTGACGATGTCGATAAAACTTAGTCGATATTTAATAAATCACTAGCCACTGGTACATTTCTGCTCCCGTCATCCGGGGTTTGCTCATTAGCCAACTTATAACTGCACTTTTCCAGTACTAAGTTGTTAAAGTAAATGGAGTATACCCATCTGCTCACTGAAAAAGCAAGAAAAATACTAACTTTTCCGACCATAAACATAAGAATAAATAATAACTACACGTAGAAGCGAAACTCCCGGCTCCCAGACTAACATTTCTTGAGCTTAATTATTATTTTAAAGGTTGCTTATAGACTTGTTTCCGTGTTTCATAGATGGTTAATAGCCACATAAGCCATGTAATTTTCTGGAGATAATCCTTAAAAAGACATAGGATTCTTTGGGACAAATTTTCTTGTCAGGTAGGGACTTCCTATATCGATAAACTGAATCATCGATAGTAGTTCTACATACTAGTGATCACTCAAAGGTTTGCTTGTAAAAATATGTTTTTATAAAAGTGTAAAAATCTAATTAAATAATAACTAACTCACATCTTCTTGTTTCAAAACGATTTAAAAATTTTACTCGTTAAAATTTTGTTTTTCATGAATCCCACCCATCTACTTATTGTTAAAGTAAACGACAAGAATTTGTTCCATATTTTCGGGCATTAAGCGTCTTCGGCTTGGCTGATGAATTCATTTCAGGTGGCTAAATGACTTTTCAATTTCAGTGGAGGTTATAGGGGCATAACAAAATTTCATAAAATGACTTCTTTACCTTTTTGTAGCATACTTATTTTTTTCATAGTGTTGTACCTTTATAATAACCTATCGATTATTTCAAAAATGCTATGTTAAACAATAGTTACAAAAACATACAATGTTAGGGGCGATCACTAGTATATAACTACTATCGATGATACAGTTTATCGATATAGGAAGTCCCTACCTGTCAAGAAAATTTGTCCCAAAGAATCCTATGTCTGATTATTACCTCATTTAACGTAAATGTAGAAAACTCATTTTGCAACAATGTTTACACGTTGAAAAAAAACCTAAATAAAACTTAGTGACTATACTTGTATAACACTCCATATATTGATTAAAATATTTCGCGAGCGACAGCCCTAAATTTGTGCGAGGAAGACAGAGGGCGTAGCAGGTTGAAGGGGGAAGTAGGTATTTAAAGTGCGGCATTTTGGGCCTGGGTAAAGGAGATGCGCTTCTATGTGTAGATGCCCTAAACAATGTCGCATGTTTGCACACTACATCTAGTCAAAACAACACTGCGTTTGCTATGTTATAACAACACATATTTACTTGTCTGTAAAAACTACCTATATACGATAACATATCAAAAGCAATATTGTATTACCGAGTGGAATGGAACTCCTGTTCATTTGTGAATCTATTTCAGCTCGAAGACGATTGTTTAAGCGTAATGGTCTTAGTGGAAAACATGGAAGAACTAACAATAAACCAATTCGAAGTGCCCGCGACATTCATGAGCGTATTAAAATGGAGTCGATTAAAAACGCTCTCCATAAACTATTGCGAATATCTGCTCTTCGATGACCGTTCAGCAGAATTCTTTAGCGCCATAGAACCAAATTACATACTTAGAAAACTGGTATTGGATCGGAACTCGACTAGAGTGATTTGGGACATGTGTTTTTTGCTTCGTAACCTGCCGAATTTGGAGGAATTGTCCATAAAATACTGTAAAATGATGGAGTGTAGTGGCGGAAATGAACTTGTAGAGGCTATAGGAGGTCTTAGAAACTTGAAGCATCTTAATTTGAAACGGAATAACAATGTTAGTGACGCCCTTCTGGAGGCGGTGGCACGCGGCTGCAAGGATCTACGCACTCTCAATATTGGATATTGTGTTGGTAATCATTTCTGTAAGCTTATTTGTAACGAACTTAAATAATTAAGTTCGTTCGTATTGCAATGCTACAAGCCTTCATTCCCTTACGACTTCCACGGCAAGGCATGGAGTGGCACTATTCTAAGCCGGCAACTATAGCAGATAGGGATATCCCGAATCTTACTTTTTTATTTCGGCAGCGTTGAGCGGTAGTGCCGTGACTAAGATGTGCCAAGAGCTGCCGAAGCTCACTGAGCTCTACGTGGCTGGCGTCCCTAAGATCACCGATAATCATTTGATCAAGTGCATCACCGCCTGCCCGGACCTAAAGGTAACGTTCTGCCAGTTTTATAAAGCTACAAGTAACAATTTTACAGGTCTAAACTGGCAACACTGCTCAAATGGCTGGTCGTCATTGGTCAGTGTCAAATGGAAACTTGTAACCTGGAAATTGTAATTTGTAGCTTTATAAAACAGGCCCCAGGTTTGGATACGCATTTGTAATCCTAGGTTACAGTCTTAAGATTTCCATGGCCATTGTGCTCGTTTGCCATCTACAGGGTGTCCCAAAATCGGTAACCCACATTGACACCGGAGGTAGGTCAGCTTAAGAGGTACCGAACCAGCATAACATGACCTCAGTAAAATGACTTTATTTTTTTCAAATTGCTAGACCAATGAAGCCTATAGGCCTATAGGTTACCGATTTTGGGACACCCTGTATACGGAGTTGATAAGTTATTTTATTATTATAATGTGTTAAGTGTATTAGGTTCTTGAGAGGCCTCTCACAAAAGCCGGGCGACTTGTTTGCTGCTCCGATCTCCCTTTCTATCTAGTCTGTAACGAAAGAGACGCACCGAGCGAAAAGCGAGAAAATACAACTTGTGCTAACCCACGGGTTTTTAATTATTTTTTTTGGAAAAAAAATAGAAAAAAAATAAAACATAGAAATCCAGACATTAAGTTTGAGATAATTTATCCTTAAGTAATTTTAATTTAATTTTCAGGGAAGATAAAAAAAATATGAAGATGGCTAAGGGTGTCTTGGCCACAGTGAGGGTTTAGTGTGGGGAAGGAGTAGCTCCCAGAGAGTGGCCCTGGGCGAGCTAGGTAGTTATGGAATTGAGCATCAACGGACAATTGATATCTGATTTATTCATTCACTTACATGCTATTTATATTATTTACATTTATGTACACATACACAGTTTTAGCTTTGTGAGCTGTGTGTGTAACTACCCGCTGTAGCAGATTTAGATCTGGGTTGTGGGTCAGTGGCGTGTTGGTTGTGTCAGCGGATTGTAGGTCGCGTAGTCCAATGGTCAGTTGAAGATGCTGAGACTGAACAGGTTTTTTCAGTTTTTTTAAATGAGTGAAAAAGGGGGGGCGCAAAGGGTGTAGCGGGATAAGCCTTCAAAAATTGCCCCCAAAGCTTTGAGTTCAAAACTACTATCAGTTGATGCCCCGTCAAATGAAAATAATTCATACCAATTTTTAACCCTCTACTGCCACCTGGAACCCCACGACATTCATTTAACCCTAAAACGTTTTTATTTATTTTCTCAAAAAGTATAAAAAGGAGAATTGTCAAATTTTGCACAAATGTTGATGTGATCAATATAAACTATCAAAAAAAAAAAGAGCCCTCTACTTACTTATTTTCCTAGAAAAAAACCTAAATTAAAAATTAAAACATCCTGTATAACAATTCAGGCTCGTTGTACTATCACCATTTTTTTACTAAATATTAACCAACTACCTATCTACATAATATGTAAGTTTCATGTAATTAACAAAGGTGGAACAGTGTGAAAATATAGGTATTGTTCAGTACGTACCATGTATGTAACACGCTTACGGTGACGACATTAGTAAAAGATATCGGCCCGCCAACCGGGAAGCCATCCGTAATCGAACTTTTTTTAATTTGCTAATGTCGAATGTTTAAGGAAGATGAATGAAACTCATTAATACATATTTGAACGGGAACACCTTAAAATCTCGAATTATTTAATTCCGAATTTGAAAAAACCGAATTTCATAATTCCTAATTTTTACAATACCGAAAAAATATAAGGCCGAATATCAAAATCTAGAATTTTACCGAATATTAAAATCACGAAAACGTTTTTCCGAATATTATATTTACGAATGTTGACGATCCCGAATTTTCTTTGTACGAAATTTATAATTCCGAAAATTCACAAACCAGATCGATAATGAAAAATTTGAAACTAACCACTTGAATTGAATTGAAGTCTACTTGAAACTAAAGTTAGGTGAGATGACGAGCACATAACTAAACTAGGTCATCTTACCTTGATAGGTTAGGTTAGGTTAGAGTTGCATCAAGGCGCGAAGCGCCTGAGCTACGTGGAACAGGATCTCCGTCGACTTTGTCGGACATTTCGTACAGTTTTTGAGCATTAAGCATGCTAAACATCATACAATATTTTATCAGGCGCTTATTTGAAATAAAAAATCTTAGAGAATTCGGGGTGCTAAAATTTCGGAATAATGAATATTCGGGATTCGGAATAGCAATAATCGGAATTGTGATTTTCGGAAAAATATTTTTCGGGATTTTAATAATTCGGAAATGTAAACATTCGGAATTTTAACAAATCGGGATTCTGATACTTCGTGAAAATAAAATTCGGAATAGTGATGATTCGGTAATTTCAAAATCGGAATTCTGAAATTCGTGTTTATCAAATTCGGAAAAAAATATTTCGAGATTATGTAGTGTACCCATATTTGAACAAGTGTTTCTGTTTATTTATTTTTAGTAATATAAATTCGAGTTTATGACAACAAACTAATTATAAGTAGCTAACTACTAACTAACCTAAAATACATCCTATATTTAGTCTTCAAATAAACTTACGTAAAATGCTGAGTACCCTAAGTAGTACCTTTTTGCTAAACGGTAAAGTAAAATAAACAGAAACATTTGTTCAAATATGTATTAATGAGTTTCATTAATCGTAGCAAATTAAAAAAGATCGATTACGGATGGCTTCCCGGTTGGCGGGCCGATATCTTTTACTAATGTCGTCACCGTAAGCGTGTTACATACATGGTACGTACTGAACAATACCTATATTTTCACACTGTTCCACCTTTGTTAATTACATGAAACTTACATATTATGTAGATAGGTAGTTGGTTAATATTTAGTAAAAAAATGGTGTTAGTACAACGAGCCTGAATTGTTATACAGGATGTTTTAATTTTTAATTTAGGTTTTTTTCTAGGAAAATAAGTAAGTAGAAGGCTCATTTTTTTTTTGATAGTTTATATTGATCACATCAACATTTGTGCAAAATTTGACAATTCTCCTTTTTATACTTTTTGAGAAAATAAATAAAAACGTTTTAGGGTTAAATGAATGTCGTGGGGTTCCAGGTGGCAGTAGAGGGTTAAAAATTGGTATGAATTATTTTCATTTGACGGGGCATCAACTGATAGTAGTTTTGAACTCAAAGCTTTGGGGGCAATTTTTGAAGGCTTATCCCGCTACACCCTTTGAGCCGGTGGGAGAGGACAGGTTAAACCATATTGTTTTTGACATTATATCGTATTGTTAACGTTACGCTCTTATTTACTTGACGGTAATGGCGGAGTCGAAACAATTCGATAACATGTCAAAATGATATGGTTTTATTGGATCAAAATCGCTATCCACGTGAATCTCAAGTCTAGTATAATATCAATTTATTATTACACGGTAAAAAAAACAGTGTAGTAATAGATTTTGTATGTATTTTATTGCTCTAGAGCAAAAAATAATAGAGTGAATAAAGAGAGAAAATAAGATAGAGAGAGAGATAAAAGTAAATAATTGAAAAAATAAGCATATTTTTTTTTTCAGAACCTTTCATAAAGTGTCTGTTGTCAATTCTACAGAAAATATATATCGTAATCGGACCACAATTGACGGAGAAATCCGTGGACATACATAACATAATAAAAACATACAGCCGAACATATAACCTCCTTTTTTAAAGTCGGTTAAAAACGCACGCGTTTCCAATTATATTAAGTACGATACTATCGACATTTAAATAGTCGGTAAAATAAACATTCAATCCCTAAAAAAAAAGTGACGTCAGTGCGATAAGATAGCGGGGCCTAATTGGGATTGACAAAAAAAAATAACTCACGGTTTTTACGTTCTAATTCGAAAGAATGGGTAATTTTAAGATGCCAAGTTCATTAATATTGTATTTGACCCAATATTTTTGTTTGAATATCGGGCTGGCATTTTCTTATAAATTACAACAATTAAACGATATCTAATGACATAAAGTGATTGTAATAATGTATTAAAACATTCTATTTCAAGCGGTTTTCGCCTAACCCGTAAGATACACCTAGGAGAGCTTTAAGCCGAAAACGAAAGTCAAACAAAGGTTAAATATACTTTTTTCGAAATATCCGAAATAGATAAATATTTCAAAAACTTAAGAATGCAGAACAGCTCTAAAACTCCATTCCTCGAAATGGTTTTCGAATTAGAGTAATTGTAAAATTATGAACAATCCCAATTATGAATAGTATAATTACTTGAGTGCGTTGTCCCCAGGAGCTGGACGCGAGCGGCTGCGCGCGAGTGTCCGCGCGGCTGGTGGCGGCGGCGCGCGCGCGGGCGCGGCCGCTGCGGCTGCGGCTCATGGACACCACGCTCACCGCGCCGCAGGTAAGGTTATTTAAAAAAAAACCGGCCAATTGCGAATTGAACTCGCGTGGAGAGGGTTTCGTACATTCCTATAAGTTATCCTGTAATCTACAAGCAATGAACTATATTTTGTATTTTTTTTTAATTTTAGGCTCAGTAGTTTCGGAGGTCAGGGACTCTTTATTGCACAAAAATATAAATATTACAATACCAACATTAAATTATTGTACAAAGGCGAACATATCCCTAAATGGATGAATAAAATTAAAACAATTTCTTTTCCCATAATAACAAAAATATATTTGATTTGAGATCCTCATAACAAGCCCTTTCATTTCATATATGACACAGTAAGGTATGCATATTTCTTTTTTTCATTTCCTCATTTGTCCCCCGAAAATGACCCCTTTTAAAAAAAAAATACTCTGCACATCTGTATTTGAAGAAGAAGAAGAAGAAAATCATTTAATCGTGACAAACATAAACAAGAACAGACAAAAAAGTACAAAAAGAAAATAGCCACGAAATGGTCCCAACTCAGCGTAATGCTGGCTTTAAAGTCAGCGCTGGTCTTCCGTCGGAACCGTCAGGTGAAACCACGGGTCATAGGATTACACCATCCTACCAAATTTCTCCTGATTTGGTCCAGTAGATTCGGAGCAAATTGGCTGTGACAGACGGACGGACAGACAGACGAACGAGTGATCCTAAGGCTGAAGCCAGACGAGCGTATTTTTTGAGTTGTGAGTCGCGTAATTTCTGCTCCTCCATTCAGTTTCATAGTAGGTAGTAGTAGTATGAAACTGAATGGAGGAGCAGAAATTACGCGACTCACAACACAACTCAAAAAATGCGCTCGTCTGGCTTCAGCCTGAGGTTTCCGTTTTTTTTTCATTTTTTGTACGGAACCCTAAAAATACTACCGATTGGCATCCATGAGACGGTTATCGTAGCAGAGGTAGACTCAATAGGAGATGGCGGGATAACCTGGACGCGTTTGTGTGAATGGCGATTATTACTAGAGGTATAAGAGCGTGTCAGGTATTTTTGCGCCCAATGTTGGATAATATTAGGTCCTTACCTATGAAATTGGCGTTTTATATGGATAATTTTATGAAAACGGTGGTTTCATACATTTAATTTTGCGGATTATTTAGTAACGTCAAATGCAAACGAAACAAAATTCTGTCAGGAATATTGGACACTTCTAAGCTAATTACTTAAAAAAAGTTAGCTTCATAAAACTCTGCGTAATGAAGAATGTCAGTAGGTACGCCAAATCGCTTGAAACTTTGTAAGAGTAAAGCTTTTAAATAAACAAACATACTACTTTTTGTTTCATTCAAATAGACCCAGTAGTTTTGATTCTACGAACGTATGAAATTACGGTCAAAAATATTAAAGGGTGCGGGCGCCATCTTACTGGAGTGACGTCATGGTTTCGTTGCGGTACGGCCCCTTATATGATTGAGTAAGTTTACAGGGCTATATTTTTTTAACCGTTATAAGTAACCAGTTGAAATTTTCACAGATTACGTGTTATTATAAACTCTATTGTTTAAAATTACAAAATGAACAATAAATCAAATCCCAAGAGGGGTCCCCATACAAGAAACATGACAAATAACCAGTTTTTTTAGCATTTTTATACGGATTATATTTTATAATGGCTTATTATTTTGATGCTATTTTAAGCTTAAATTGCAGTCGAACTTTCATAGTTTACGACTAAATAACAATCTCAAGTAAAACTGCTAAAAATATTTGACCAAACTGATTTTATCAACACGATGTTTTAAGCGGTCACTCATCCTGTTTTAGAATACGCTTGTAAGTAGGTAGTTGCTTAACTTTGGAAGCCGAAGTACGGGTTGTATTTGTATTAGCTTTTTATTTCGGTATCACACAATAATCTAAACTCCATACTTACGACCAAACAGTAATCTGTAGTAAAACAACAAACAACAAAATCTTACACGATGTTTAAGCGGTGTTTACTTAACTTTGGTGATAGCCCTTTCTTTACAAATGTCGTGTCTAATGTAGAATTCATATCGCTAGGTACCGTATAAAATAATGAACTATAAAACATGAGTTTTTGATTGACCTAGGTAGTAGTTCTGATATTTTGTGTACTTATTCATTTCATCGATTTCAAATTTCGCGGGCGGGCGCTGCCAAGTGGCTCACTCGCCATAAGTTAGGTACCTAGACCGCCTCTCTCTCTCTCTCTCTCGCTAGTTGTTGGTATTAGCGGCCGCTGTAGCAAGTAGGTAGTTTTTGAACTGTTTTTGAGCATTATTTATTACTGTTATTTCGTGTATGCAAGATAGCTTAGATAGCGTGCGTGTATGTGTGTGTGTGTGTGTGTGTGTGTGTGTGTGTGTGTGTGTGTGTGTGTGTGTGTGTGTGCGTGCGTGCGTGCGTGCGTGCGTGCGTGCGTGCGTGCGTGCGTGCGTGTGTGTGTGTGTGTGTGTGTGTGTGTGTGTGTGTGACGTGTGTCCGTCTATCCGCAGCCTAGCTCAGAGACTCTTAGTACTAGAAACGTGTAATTTGGCATGAATATACATATTAGTCACGCCAACATAGTAAAATAAAATTAAAATCATGAAAAAAATTTTTTTTTCGTAACGTGGGGAAGTTTTTTTTTCTCGTCTACCCCATGGTGTGGGGTGTCGTTGTATAGGTCTTTCCAAAATATTGCGGGTTTGTGAAAACAATATTTCAATTAAGGTATCCGTTTATGAAAAGCTTTAAAGCGCAAATTTTTGTTAGAGTCAAGTGTCGTCGTCCCCTCCCAACCACAGCCAAAACTACAAATAAAAAATATGAAAAATATCTTCAAAGGAAAACTATCACGACTAAGTAGACTTCATTGGCTCTTGAGTTAAACGGTTTGAATGTTTATACCTGCCGAAAACTTATTTGCGGTGTTGGTAAACTGACCGCGACCTATATCGATGTATGGGGATAACAGTTTTCCAACGGCAAGGTTAAGTTTGTCGCGAGGTCTAATTTGTTTGTAGTAACGGCTTCGGAACCCTACACTGAGCATGGTTCGACAGGCTGTTGCCCGGTTTTTTGCATTAATGTTTTGGTATTTTTATGTAGAATACGGTGAACCCTAAATTAAAAGTGCTTGATTATTATTCTAATTTTATTTAACCAACTTATTCGACAAACATTACAAACAGAAAAGCCGGTCAGCAACAGACAGTTACTTTAGTTAAACTGTATGTAAAACAAAACAATAGATAACCATAACTATCATAGAAACATCAAAACGAATTCGTAAAAATATTACGACTTCCAAAGTTAAGCAACTACGAGCGTAGTCTAAAACAGGATGGGTGACCGCTTAAAACATCGTGTTGATAAAATCAGTTTTGTCACCTATTTGTAGCACTTTTACTTAAGATTTCTATATAGTCGTAAAGTATTGAGAAAATTAGACTACAATTTAAGTTTAAAATCGCTTCAAAATAAGAAGCCATTATTGGAATACAATCCATATAAAAAAGCAAAAAAAAATTGGATTTTTTTCATGTTTCTTGTACGGGGACCCCTCTTGGGATTTGATTTATTGTTCATTTTAAAATTTTAAACGATTGAGTTTATAATAAGACGTATTCTGTGAAAATTTCAACTGTCTATTTATTACGGTTAAAAAGATAGAAGCCCTGTAAACTCATTCATTCATATAAGGGCGCGTACCGCAGTTGAACGATGACGTCATCATCCGTGAGCGCTAGCCGCCGGGTTTCGAGCGCCGCATACGAAGTTTAAAATTCAATATCTCGGAAACTATTTGACGTATCGAAATGATTTTTTTACACATTTTTTTTGTTTTTAATGAAGAATACGATAAGCCAAAAATCTAAACTGGTTGACATTCTCTATTGAAACACTTGAACTCACAGCTCATGAAAAGAGTTGAGTTCACACTTTAATTTTAAAAACTTAGTAAGAAATTGAATCATATTATTTGTATCTAAAACCTTTGTAACATACTGTATTATGGAAAATTAAAAAAAAATTGGTAGTTAAAATTGAAATGAATAAATTCTGTACGAAATAAAACACGTAAAAATAACGCTAATTCCATAGGTAAGGACCCAATATATTATTGCTGGTGACTGTACGAAGCTTTGGGTTCAGACTACGATAAATTAACTTATATAGAGAAATACATAATTAAATAAATAGAAAACAACCAAGAATCAGGAACAAACAATCGCGCTCATCACACAAATATCTGCCCTTACCGGGATTTGAACCCGGGACCGCTAGCTTCGTAGACCGGAGGGCTTATTGTCTAACGCACTCGCAATCGCAACCAGCTTCAAAGTGGAGAAATTGTTTTCATTTTGTATGCAGACAAGCCTTCGATTTTCAAAATGAAAACGATCGTGATTGCGAGTGCGTTAGACAATAAGCCCTCTGGTCACTACCAACTAGGCTAACGCGTCGTGAGTCGTCAATTTACTTGACGACTTGACTTGACCTGACTTGACTTGAAATAAAATGACTTATTTTTTTTGTTTACTTATAGGTAGTAGAAGAATTGAGCCAAGGTGGACGGAAACCTCGGCTGTGGGCCCCGGTGCCCGGCTGTTTCTGGACACGGAAAGTTACGAGAATGGTATGGTTTTTTTTTAACACAAGCAAAAAAAAAGAAATTCTCCCCTTCCATCTCGGTAATTTATGTCTTCCTCATAAAATATCTCAAAATGTCTGAGTCGCCAAAAGACCGCATTGTTTTTTTAATTTTATATCTGTGCTGCCGACGGAGCCTGCATGGCGGGGCTTCTATTTCTGGTCAATTTGCCCTTCGGGCATTTGAAGTTACCTAACGAACCTAACCTACCTAGTAACGCAATCGAAATGGTCATTTTGCCATTCGGACTTTCTGAGATGTAGTCGCAAAGCGATCTGGTCGTATTTGGTCGTAGTCAAGATTCTTGATGGTTAAGACTCTACCGATGGATCCAACTCTAACTACAAAACAGGAGCAGCATTTTCTAAAAATTCGCGTCAGGAAACAAACACGAATGTAAATTAAAATATTAGAGAAAAAGTTCTGCTACTAAGAAATAAAGATCTTAGAAAATTGATCTAACAAACCCAGACAGACAGACAGACGGAGAGCGGGGGCTTAGTAATGGGGTCCCGTTAGCAGCCTTTGGGTTCCGTATCCAAAACACTACATACATTATTGCAAGTTCAGAAATTAAACATTTTGATCAGCTGACATGTTTTTATTTAGGCCCAGGCAGGAGATATAACTTTGATCTGGAATGAGAGCCCCGTCGTTTCGTCTAGTAGCTCCGACCAAGATATCGCCACGGATTTGTGGAGGGTATTCAAGAAAGAGGTAACTTATGTCAGTTGGGGTTATTTCGACCGAGGGGTAATTGTAACTATTCGTACTAGAGTCCAACCAGCGAGTGGTGACACAAGCATTTTTCTCAAATTCTTCAAATGGCAACAATTTTACCTATAAAACAAGCTGTCACATTATGAGCACTTATCTAATCGCTATATGTTTCGTGTTACCAGGGGCACGTTTTATAAAACTACAAGTAACAATTTTACAGGTCGAAACTGGCAACACTGCTCAAATGGCTGGTCGTCATTGGTCGAGGTTGTGTCAAATGGAAACTTGTAACCTGTAAATTGTAATTTGTAGCTTTATAAAATAGGCCCCAGCTAGTGATATTTTGAATTCTCCGCCTTTTTTTAAAGGGGCTTCTATACGGGCCATATTTTCACTGCAATATGTGGCCGGCAACTATTGGTGTCTCTCTCTTACTCGTATGTTAGAGAGAGACACCAATAGTTGCCGGCTACATATTGAAGTGAAAATATGGCCCGTTCAGAAGCCCCTTAATGCTGGTCAGACTAACACGTATTTTAACTTTAGAATTAGTATGAAAAGTTACAGTCACCCCTATACCTAAATTAAATCCATAATGCCGCGGACTTTTGACAGCTCAATATGAACAAAATGATGCCAGGTACTGACTTGAGAGTTCGAATTTCCGTTCCAAAACTGTTTAATTTGTCTCAACTTTTACAATTTAAAAATGTATCTTTTTCTAAAACTGAAACGGTATCAGAGAAAAATGCATTTCTAGGATTGTTAAGAAATACACCTAACCAAAGCTATATAACAGAAAGGAAACAAAAGAAAGAAAGACAATTTATTCACTATCTAAACAGACGACACAAAAATCAATGTGACAGGGACAGCACGGAGTATGTCGGAGTAGTGAATCGGACACCGGCTCAACATTACGCGGTCCGATATCTACAGCGCTGATTTTCAGCCAGTACCGTCTCGGTGACTCACGGAACGCGCTGTACAAACACTATATTATTACACTATATTCGATATATGTACGCTCAAACATACTAATATACGTGTAAATTACTTATATAAATCACCATAGAGATCTGTCATTATGACAGATCAAACATGAGAAAGAAATTACGTCAAAATAAATCGTTGGTTTCCATGTGCTATGTAGTGTACAGTCAAGTGCAAAAATATGTATCGATAGAATCCTCTCATAAATACGTTACGAAGTTCTTATTACACTGGAATAAGGTACATTTTTGAGATGTTGCGGTCTTCCATGTTTTTACACTTGACTGTATTCAGTTTAGTGTCAATAATAATGTCTTTTTTACAGAAGG
Organism: Acleris cristana; assembly: GCA_948252455.1. Taxonomy (NCBI): domain Eukaryota; kingdom Metazoa; phylum Arthropoda; class Insecta; order Lepidoptera; family Tortricidae; genus Acleris; species Acleris cristana. Next base: position 4,235,285 of record OX411799.1, read on the forward strand.
AAGAAGAGTGATGTTTTAAAAATATTGCGATTTTTATTTTTTTAATGAAGAAGAGAAACTATGATTGTGAACACAAATATATAGTGCCATTTACCGAAGAAGTTTAAGAACAGTTTTTTTTTGAGAATTTTATATGAACCTTGTTAAATAATTTTAATGAGACAAGGAAGATATTTTTTTATTTTACTTGGCTGTTTTTGTATTAAAAAACACAAAATCTTTACCTCAAAACTTCAATGCTGGTGAGGGATGAACATACATACACTTTCGCACTTATATTATTCTTTCGTATCAAAACCGAGCAACGAGTTGACGTTTCTATTGGTAGTTAGTTGCTTGGGTCAAACAAAAATTTAGAAAACTCTTTCCAAGAAATCAGTAATTCCACAGTAGTATGAATCTTATGAGGGCACAAGTTAGTTTTTAGGGTTCCGTACCAACATGGTAAACAAAGGAACCCTTATGGTGAGGATTCGGTGTCTGTCTGTATGTCTATATATCACAGCTGTTTTTCTCTGAAACCATAGAACAGGACTTGAAATTTGGGGGTGCAGTGCAGACCCACCATACCCCTAGCCATACCCCCAGGTAGGGTGGGACTGAACCATACCACCGTAGTAGTGCTGGGTATGAGGTAGGTTTAGGTTATGTTAGATTTTCAGCTGGCTCGGGAATAGGAGCTCCGCGGACGCGGAGCTCCGTCGACGCTGATAAAATGGATTTTAAAACATTCAAACCTAGTCAATATTATAGTGCACAGCACTACGGTGGTATGGTTCAGTCCCACCCTACCCCCAGGGGTATAGGCTAGTCTGACATGAAATTGGGCATATTTGTATAACTTGCTCGCTCGCAACTTTTTTTAATAAGCGATATATTAATTGTATGTATTTGTATTTTGTATGAACATAATTCCGGTGGCGACCGCCGAAATGTTCTAATTATAGTCCGCACGCGAGCTCCGAGGAAAAAAGACGCCAGGATGTAGTGCAGTGATTTAGTAAAATTACGTTAATGATATAGCCAGCTAAGGCGATAAGGCCAACTCTAGTACTGGGAGTGGCGGGGTACGGTGCGACGCACACCCGTCTTCTTCCCAACCCCCATTTCCTGGGTTATTCCCACCTGTAATCACCTGTTACCACCAATTTGTTACCACTAGTAACAGCTGGGAATTTATTTCTCATCTTTTACCACTAAAGTACTCGGTGGTAACAACTGGGAATATTTTTCTATTTTTCTGGTGATAACTACCGGAAAAAAAACCCAGTAGTTAGTGGTCCCAGCTGTTACCAGTGGTAACAAATTGGTGGTAACAGGTGGGAATAACCCCATTTTCTCGGAACTCGTTGGCGGACTATGATGATGATGAGTGGGGACGCGGCCGAGGCAGACGGGCGGTCGAGTGGCTCTCCTTTCATTACGCCCTGTTCCCCTTGAACTAGGGCGGAATGAATGGAGAGCGGGCGGACTATACATTGTAGGCATAGAAAAATAGAGTATAAGGGCTCAATAAAATGAAACAAACACTTATTAGAAAGATCTCTTATATTTATTTTTAATAGTCTAGATTTAACAGGTAAGCAAAGCACTTTGCCCGCACACCAAGAAATTAAGCCTTTACATACATTACATAAAGATCAAAGTGCGTTGCAAACTGTTGCAAGATTGACAAAAACTGTAAACGTGAATATGAGGATAATACCAACTTTCAGATATAATATTTTAAACCGTGGAACAATTGAAATCAAATCAATTAATAATCAACTTTATTGACATGACCCACAGAGCACAAAGTAATATAAGCACGTAAAATCAAACAGTTGAATAGTGACATTATTGCGGTTAAGAAAATGAACTTTTGTATGTATTCCTTTTTAACATGTCTGTTGGATTTAACGTGCGTAAATAAATATTATGATAGTTACTAAATAACATGTCTAGTCACCTTAGTAACTTTTTAAGATATTGTGATATTAAAGTTAAGAACCATGTAATTTGTTTAAAAGTGAAAAAAATAGTTACATTACGATAAATACCCGTAACTGGCTGGAAAGTCATGGGTCTTCTTTTTTTATTAATGGCGGTCCACCGCGGTATTTCGCAGTGATTTCACCAATATCAAGTGAGTAGAGTAAATCAGTAAACAGAATAAATCAGGAGCCGGACATCTTTCAATTGGTCATCTTCCCTCCCCGAAGGTTACCAGACAAAGTCAGTGACTAGCCATGTTCATTCCAAGTAACTTTCATATACTAGTCTCCTACTTCTCCTAGCAATTTAATGTTCTTTGATAGCAACCTCAAACTCGCTTTAAAGTGTTATGGTAAGAACTTTTTGAACTGGCCCTTTCTGTTAAACACATCTCTTTGCTAATTGGGTCACTTCATAAAATTCGTACTATACTTACAGCCTAAATTGCTCTCGTTTTTGTTCATAGTAACAATAAAAACCTGAATTAGCGTTGACAATTTCAACTGTTATTTTTCTCAATATTTTTTGCCGAGCTATAGTATCCTCATTGTCTGGTTAGTCTACGGTTGTTGTCGCTTTATCTTTGTTGAACACTATCGCCTCTTCTTGTGCACTTTAGTGGGTCCCTTGACGAAGCACCAGTCGACGGAGATCGCTTGCCCGAGAATGTCCGCGCCATCTAGGGCTTCGCGAGCGCTCTGTAGATATAATAACATGAGTTATTGGATGCATGAAAAAAATATAAGTGTCAATCAACCAATTTGATTTCTAGGCCACTACGGACTTTATTAAAGTGACGTTGACAACCAAAATATAAGAGACTTCCTATGATTTGGTTTGCAACGTCACGTTGACAAAGTCCATAGTGGCCTAGGAATTAAATTGGTTGACTTTACAAGTTGACTAAATTGTCAAATTTCCTATCTTCCAAAATAAAACAATGTAATTTCAATTAAAAAAGAAAAAGTGGAATTCAAATGAAGATGGTAAGCTTGTCTCTGGTGTTATGTTAACACTGATCTCATCCTCGTGTTGTTTAACCGCTAAGTCTAGTTATAGTCTGACGAGTGTATGCGCTTTCATACTGCTGGGCTACAGAAGGTGACCAAGACTATGCATGTAGGTGATAGCGGAGGCAGGGGCAGGAGCCATAAAGGGTAGTAACCACATATGAACCACAGGTCACCAGTCCATGCTGCCTGTGAGACCCCGGTGGACTAACAACGATTTAGTATTTTTTTACATAATTGTTATGTACAGAACACTTACCGCTGCTTGTTTGTAAGTCTCATATTCGACTAATGCGTAACCCTTGAGGAAACCTGTACGCCTGTCCAGGTTCAGATGAATATTCTTGATTTCACCAAACTCGGAGAATTGATTCTGAAGCCAAAATAAAAATAGTATGTGATGAACTGATGACGAGTAAAGAAGTTAAGCAAATGTTTTAAGTTGATATTGTTGAAACCTAATAAAAAAAACAATGTCGGAATGCTTGATATAACTAAAGTGATGTAATGTTAGCTGCACACGTAAATTAGGCGAGGATAAGGCCAAGTGTAATCTCATTTTTCAAATATAAGAATTCAGTTTTGAATCTGAGTCTTGTGATAGCATAACTTTTAAATCCAAGACTCACATACGCCACAGACCCTAAACCACAAACGCCACCACTGCTAGCGATTTTGTGATTGTGGTTGGTGGCCGGTAAGTGGGCAGGCTATACGCATATATTTTAAATGTAAGAATCAGTTCAAAACAAATGGTAATACAGTGCATTATGTTAGCACTGAAAACGTATATATGTTTTACCTGAATATCTTCTTCCTGAGCCTCTTCATGCACATTACTGACAAACAATATCCAGCCCTCGACCGAGCGCTGAGGCCCGGGGGTGTTGCCGTCACCCTCTGGAGCTAAACTATCGTACCTATAACAGAAATGTATTGCAAAAATTTAATTTTGTAATGCAATTTTTCAAGATTTTATATATATTGTATGTATTGGCATCAAGTTGACACATCTAGGGTATATATAAATGATATGAACATTATCAAACGATTTACTTAGAAAAATTATGCGATAAAAGCCTGAAAATAATAAAATAGTCTCACCTCCCCCTGTTCCCGCGCTCCACGGCAGCGCCTGAGCCGCCTTCGTTGCCGAAACCACGGCCCTTGCGTTTTCGCGCCTTGTCTTTCAACCTTGCGATTCCCTCTGAAACCAAACACTAATGTACATACACATATAAACATTACATAAATAACTAGCGACCGCCCTTGGCTTCGTAAAGTTTAATTTTCATATAGTTTCGAACTAAAATCACCTAAGAATAATGCGTTACATACACACGAAGCGGTAAGGGATTTTTAATTTATAATACGTAGCGATCACACTCATGTCCAGCTCTTTGCTTTTTAACTGCTAGCCAGATTACCATAAAGCATTTGTACTAATTACAAGCAAGAATACTATTACTACGACTAATACACCAACATAACCTAGAAGTTTGCATATACAATTTTTAAACGCTGGCAATTAGACGGTACGTTTAATACGTTACTTTTAGCGGGGCAATTACCCAACAATACGTGCAAGAAGAATAATAAGCAATTAACATATAAAATACGTACGTTCACCATCTTCGTCAACTTCGAATTCCTCCGAGTTTTCTATATCCAAAACATCAGCCATGTTTATTTTTTTGTTATCCTCTTAAAAGTAGTATTCAAATTGCAAACAGAGTATAACTAGATAATTAGATTACAGCTAAGCTTCTTTTCTATTATTCGTTTTTGCGTGACTGACTAGTTTTATAAATAAAATAGTGTAACTTGACAGTTAAACAATTCCCTTCACAGTGTTCGTTCGTTCACCGCTACCACACGTCACGCCATTATAGCGTTAGATGCGTTCAGAATAAATAATAAAATAAAACAACATTTTTCTCGGGGGCTGGAACAAGCGTGAACTCTTCTTGGCTCCACATTCGCAGTGTTTACAAATAAATTGTGTTGTGTTCTCATTTTAGTTCGCACTTGGTTCGCACGCTCGACAATGTAATTAGGTCTACATACAGGAGGAGCCTATAAGTTAGTATTCACGCAGCTTTCGCACGTTCGCAGGCTCTTTGACGCGGACCAAAAAACCGACAATAGTGGTTAAGAAGGTGCGAACCTAAGGTGCGAACCCGCGAAAATATGTGAATCGGTTCTACATTCACTATCACGTGTTCGCGTATTGCATTCGCGCGTCAGACGCCTATTACAGAGTAAGCAATAGATGTTAAGGTGGATACACACTAAAGAATAATTATTATGGCAAGTAATAGTTCGCTAGTGATATTTTGCTGCTAGAATAGTAATTGTTTAATGTACATAGGTAATATTTACACAATTCAACATTAATACATTGCTGTTTGATTGATCGAGACGTTAATACATATACACGGAGTATTTCTGTGGTAATTAATATATTTAGAGGAGGCAAATGAGCTATGTGTGTAGTTTGGAAAAAAGAATTTGCTTTGAAGTGAGGACACACTACAATATTCTAAAGTGGCAATCACCAACTTCCGTACAGAGAGAGGTACAACTTTGTAAGTCAAAGTTTGAAGTTAAGTTAGCTCCAACCCTGTCACTCGTCATTTGAGATTAAAACGAGAGAAAGAGATGGATCTAACGTAACTTCGATTTTCAAAGTAGGGCCTCAGGTTCACCACGTCAAACTATTTTTGCAAAGCCATACATATTTTATTGAGTGCAACTTTCGTTGTGAATCTCCCTTAATCTTACCTTTTCAATTTGTATGTATTCTATGCAGCCACTACATTCTATTCGTGAACAATCACTAACCCAAGTTGCCGCGCTGCGACCTGACTGAGACACAGACATGCACAGACTGAGGCCCTATTTTGAAAATCAAAGTTCGTACTTATGATAGCTCCATCCCTTAAATCATTTTCTCTCGATTTAGTCCCGAATGACCGGGATGGAACTATCTCCCCTTCTAGTTTTGAGAAATGAGTGAAAGGGATGGGGCATTTTGTACATAGTAAACAGCTAGTGGGAATTTGTTGCTATAGTTACAATAATAAATTAACAATAACAAGGTTTTATTCAAATTGACAGGTTGATACGATTTGATAATGGTTTGATATTTATAGAATTATGTCAATAATATTCTAGGACTAAAGGCAACAAATCAAGATTAATTGAGTTCTGTATTTCTAATTCAAAATTAAAATGAGTGTTTATAATTTTTGGGATAAAGATGTAAAAAAAGTCAAACTTAAAAGTACTCTGTCCTCAGATTGGACATTCGGTTCTCCTGTAGCAACTCCTCGCTCTAGATCGCCTTCAAGCAGATCTGGATCTGGAGGGGTTGGAGAATCTATTTTCAATAAATACATTGACATAATTCATTCAAAATCTAACATTTCCACGGATGCAAAGCAGACTGAACCACTGGAAAGACCTTTTGATTTTTACGACGACGAAGAATTTGCTTTTGGCATTAATTTACTGAATCACAATGTTGCCTGTGTTGGTGATAACATTACAAAACTTTTACAAATGGGTATGTATAAGAATGTTATAATATTTTCTTTAAATAACTGCAAAAGAGATTTTATTGACGACGGGTTTAGCCTAGTTGGTAGTTTGGTAGTGACGCTTGAGCTAAGAAGCTAGAGGTTCCAGGTTCCATTCCCGGTATGGGCAAATGTTTGAGTGATGAGCACCTGTATTTGTTCCTGAGTTTTAGATGAACACATATTTTTATTTAATTACCTATCTAGCTATAAAATTATAACCTGACTTCGTTGGTCTGTTTGACATACTGTTTAAAAAGCTATGATAACTTTTTTGTTACGTTGGTAGCACTTATTAGCTGTCAAGTCAAACGTTCGATTGTTCATTGTCAAGTCAAATTAATTCCGTATCGTATAGTGCATTGAAACAGGCATTGTAATTTGTATTTACAACAGTTTAAGAATTTTATAATCAAACCCTAGTACACTTCGTGTCACGATAATGCCCGAGTTAAATATCAAAGATTCCATAATAACGTCGCTCAATGGTAAGTTATTTTATAATCATCTTGAAGTTTCGACGTGCTATTACATAATTGTTGTTTCTTTTAATATTGTGTTGTTTGTATGACACAATTGTTTATTTATAGATGCCGAGTGTCCTATTTTAATGTAATTCTGTGCTGTTACGAGGTTCGTCCGGTTTACGCTTTCATAACCTGTGTAAAATGAAAAACGGGGACGCATTTGTGTTTGGTAATATATTGAGATAAATTCATGTGTTTGTGTGCAACTGCCCCAATAAACTAAAAAAAAAATTACAATCTGACATTAACACATTTAATGTAAGAACCTGACACTATATTAAATTTTTATGTGACTTAACCTCAAATCCAGTGTTTTTTTCGTGATTTTAATCGTTTGACTCAATCACTTCCAACCACTACAGTTTGCAATTCATCTCAAATGTGGATTTTAATCAAGCTTGTTTTTTTATTTTTTGTTGTACTCATAATTTTATTTTTAATAGACACCTTCCTTATGAATTTGTAACTCAGCATTAGCATCTTTCTGTTATTTTTAAAAAACATTAATAACAAATAAATAATTTGATTGATAATTGTTGTTTGGCTGTTTTAAAGCAGGAATTATAAAGGTATATAATTATTAACAAATTTAGCATATACTGCCTTATTGCCAAAAAAGGTCCCAGGTACAATGTAGTAGTTGAAGCATTTTCTACTCTATTGTTAACCAAATTATGTTTAAAATGCTTATACTATTACTGTGTAGTTAACCGTCTTCTTTGTTACATAGGCAATATTAATGTTTTGTATGCTGAATGTTGGATCTGTTCGCAGTAAAGTAGTTCTGCCGTAATACCATACGTAAAGGAATCTAACTGCCTAGTAGTACAAAATTTAAAAAGATAATAATCTTTTTAAATTTTATCTTGTTTGACTACTACATTGGTGTTAGCCTTCTTTGGAATTATGGCGGAGTTACAATATAAATTTCCTGGCACTGGGTAATGTCGCTTCGCCTTAGCTCTTATTTACTTGACAGTAATGGCGTCTGACGTCATAACAATACCATAACAGGTCAACTAGGATAACGTTTTTACCATCGGGAATAGAGGCGCAGGTAGCTTAATAATTATCAGTTTAATTGGTGTATCATCCAGGATACTGGTAGATTTTTGACGTGTAAAAGTGCCCGTGCAGCCTACTTACTGAATAAACATCTTTTATCTTTTTTTACTGCAATATTGCGTAACTATCAAACTAAAGCTGCAAAATAAAGCTTAGCGAGTATGTCTGTAAGGTACATTTTGCAACTTATTGAATTTGACACTTATGCCATATTGCAGTATCACCGACAATATGTTGCCTACGGGTTGGTTCAATCTACAATGATCCTAAATTACAATTTAGTTTTGATGAGTTAAACAGTGTTTGTAGGACATAAGTCATGTGTGTATGTATTAACAATTGAATGTTACCTATCCACTACCTCCTAAACTAATTTTGAGCAGTTTCCACCATATTGTCTGTAATATATGACATCAAATATCCAGCTTATTCCATCAACTTCATATATATTGATGATTCTACCTTCCCTCTTCTAAAGAAGACAGAAAACAGTGTTTAGAAACTATGGCAAGCACTTCATAGTGTGTAATTTTGTAAAGGGGACGACACTTAAAAAGATGGAAGTTACAAACTGTATTAGTTTACCCCTTTGAATGCCGCATTCAACGGCTGGATTTAATTTTGTGGGTTCTAAATGCTAGATTTGACGTATGGGGATGAAATTGTATGAAATTTCAGAACAATTCTTAGTCGAAAATAGTGTTTAAAATGTTAACAACTTTAGTAAAAGGAAATGTCATTTTTAGGCGCAGAAGGGTTACACATTTTAAGTCTGAAAAGGGTTTTACTGCTGTTTCGTTTGTCTGAATTTTGTTAGAATTTTGTTTTTCAGAAATTTACACACACACATTCCTGGATCTTTTTTAAACAAACCTAACCTAACCTACAGGTTGTGTAGGTACTTATATCTCTTTAAACATTTTGAAAAGCGAATGGGGTTCAGAAAAACAAATGTAACTTACGAAAATTCGCACAAATGAAACAGCAGGCAAACGTTTTTCGGACTAGGTTACGTACGTATTGCGTAGAATCATCCCACAATAACTCTGCAATGAGGTGACAATAGTAGAAATCATAAGTTTGTTTATGGCAATACTGATTTTTAGTCACATAACACGTTTTGATACTTACAAGTATAGCTCTAATTATTATGTACGGTAACAGTCGAGCCAACGAACATTCGATAGCATGATATTCCGAGAGTACGTAGTCGAAACTATGATATACACTCCTATGGAAGTATGTATATGCATACTGGATCCTTACTTCTACACTAATATTATAAAGAGGAAAGATTTATATTTTTGTATGTTTGTAACGATAAACTCAAAAACTACTGGACCGATTTCAAAAAATATTTCACGATTACCTGCGCGGGCGGAGTCGCGGCAACAGCTAGTATATTATTTATAAATGCGAAAGTATGGTTGTCGCTTACATAAACTGCTGCACTTTGGCATAGGGATAGTTTGAGTCCCAGAGGACATAGGCTGCTTTTTATCCTGGATAATTTGGCAGTTCCCAATGAAACGCTATGAACCAATTCTACACAGACAAGGTCGCAGGCAAAAATGCATGTATGTCAGCGGGTAATTTTATAAGTTGAGGTCTTACATGCATGAGGTACAGTCAAAGAATTTGGTTCGCAGGCCACTTTGGACTGAGTCATGACGTAAGTAATCAAAACGTTAGAGACTTCATAATGATTTTATTTACAGTGTCACTTCAACATAGTCCAAAGCGGTCCCTGATTCCTGAATCAAATACTTTGTTTTTATTTAATAAAATGCAAAAGATTTTTTGACATGTTTAATCAATAAATAAATGAGATATCTGAGTCTAAAAATTCCACTTTTTCATACTGTTCTTCCTGAACTTCAACTTCTCCGAACCCTTCTCCTGTTTCAACCTCACTGTCATCATACTGCTCACTGTCATTATTACTTTGCGCATTTATAACGTACGACAGGTCCAATTTGTCCAGTTCTATTTATGCTCTGTACATAATTTGCGATTGAAGTCCGTGTTGTAGTATGAACAGCTTCAAACAATTTCACCTTAAAGAAATTGAACAAGTTAAAATTCAATCCTACTAATAATATAAACGAGAATTTTTGTGTGTTACTTTGTATCCCAGAATATTTTAAAAATCCCGAGGGAATAACTGTAATCGACATCTAGGCGGACGAAGTCGCGGGCAGAAGCTAGTATTATAATAAAATAACATCATCTTAGCCTAATCATTTCGTTAGAATATTAATTCATGGGGTTAATATAAAATAACACAGAACGCAGTAATAAAATATCAAGAATTTACTCGTAGAGTTTAGAATTTTATGTAAACACTAGAGGACGCCCGCGACTTCGTACGCGTAGAATTAGTTTCCCGCTACTCCCACCCATTTCTTCCCGTTGGGGGTCGATTTTCGGAAAATCCTTTCTTAGTGCTCACTTACATGATGAAAGGAACCCATGTACCAAATTTCAAGTTTCTAGGTACAGTAGTTTCGGCTGTGCGTTGATATGTCAGTCAGTCAGTTTTGCCTTTTATATATATAGATTGCTCCTTTTGCTTATGGACGGACTCCATTTCTTCTTTTACATTTTGGAAATGAGTTATCATCTTGAGTATAAGTTCTCGAACTCCACTTTTAATAGGTTTATCCATTTTGAAAATAGGAATCGTTAAAAAATCCTCGACAAAATATTCACGTAATACCAATATGTCATGTTTGAGTGACATGAAAGAACACAGATTATAAGGGTATTTTATGGGTTGCCGTTTAAAATCTTGTGCAAAGTTATTGTGGGCTGACTCTAGAATTCGTTTACCGCCATTCCCTCTGGAACTGTGCAATTTTTTGCGGTAATAAGTTGGGTATATCCTTCCCCAGGGCTTAAGCTATGTTCATATCAGATTCTATTTAAATCGGTTCAGCGGTTTAGCTTTGAACGCGTCACAAACAAACAGAGTTACTAAAATGGAATGCCTCTTTGCTAGTCGACGTTGAAGAGTAACGCTAGGACTCGCGACCGCACCGCCGCCGCCGCACCGGTCCGTGTGTTAAGGGCCCCATATACGGTACGTTTCGTCTTTACAATCGATCTGATGAAAATCGTGACGATTGATCGCATCAAAAATGACGCCCATACAGGAAACGATTGGTCGTAACGATCGATCATTTACTTGTTTGAAACGAAGGATAAAGACGTGTTCAAATGTTTATGTCAGAGTGAGACAAAATTGAATCGTTGATCGTAAAGAGCCATACACTGTCGATTCATCGTTACGATATTCATGATTGCATGCGTTTTGGTTGCGATTTACGACATTGTCGACGATGAAGTAAATCGTTAACGATCTTGACATACACTATCGATTCGTCGTTTCGATCGGTCTGAAGCGACGGATCGTACAGACAAATCGTACCGTGTATGGGACCCTGTAAAGCCGCCATATACGGGACGATCCGTCGTTACGATCGATCTGAAAAGATATCGTGCCGATTCATATTTCTATTGAAATTTTGATGCGATATTGCCACACACGTACAATCCATCACTCGATTTCAGTCTGGACCGACGGATCGTACCGTAGTAAAGTCACCAGTGGTCAGCCAGAGACTTAATTAACGTCTCTGAGTGCGGCAGTTAGATTCAGAGATTAATTATCAATGCATGATTGAAAGACGGACATCCAAACATCCTTACAAACTTTCACATCTTATCTTATCTTATCTATCTATATAATAGGCAAACCTGACTTACTGACTTAAATATCAACGCACAGCCGAAACTACTGTACCTAGAAACTTGAAATTTGGTACAGGGGTTCCTTTCATAATGTAAGTGAGCACTAAGAAAGGATTTTCCGAAACCCCCAACGGGAAAAAATAGGAGGGATGACGGGAAACTAATTCTACGCGTACGAAGTCGCGGGCGTCCTCTAGTTTATAATATTAGTAGGATAGATAACTGCAAAGTAATATTAGGTCCTTACCTATGAAATTGGCGTTTTATATGGAGAATTTAATGAATACGGTGGTTTTCATACATTTAATTTTGCGGATTATTTAGTAACGTCAAATGCAAACCAAACAAAATTCTGTCAGGAATATTGGACACTTCTAAGCTATATTATACATATCTTAATTACTTAAAAATAGTTAGCTTCATAAAACTCTGCGTAATTGAAACACTTGAACTCACAGCACATGAAAAGAGTTGAGTTGACACTTTATTTTTAAACACTAAGTAAGAAATTGAACCATATTATTTGTATCTAAAACCTTTGTAACATACTGTATTAATGAAATTTAAAAATAATTTGGAAGTTAAAATTGAAATGAATAAATTCCGTACGAAATAAAACACGTAAAAATAACGCCATTTTCATAGGTAAGGACCCAATAACTAGTATAAGCAATTTAAATTTAATGTGCTTACCAATAGAGTATAGAATGCTTCGACTACTTCATTGCAGTTAGTCGCCTTTGGTTTTGCGGCAGCTTGGGCTGTCATCGCGATCGGTGCCAAAATCACGAAATGGGGTCCATTTAATATGCAATCCAAGGAGCATGGTAATTGGTAACGTTGAATGTTTTTCCAGCACAAGAGCCGTGGCCGGACAATGTCAAACTGTTCCAGCCGTATGAAGTGGAGCAGATATTGCTTCCGGACAATGCCAGCTGTCTGGCGGTGCAAGCCTTCTTGAAAGTAAGTTATGAAAAGTTAAAAGAAATGTTCCACCGGAATTGCGTTGCCAACCCTGAGGACTAAGATGGAATGCCTCTATGCTAGTAATTTCACCGGTTGTCTTATCCTCACACCGGAACAACAATGCGAATGCTGCTTGGCGGTAGGTGTAAAGCTGGGTCCACATTTGTATCATTTCGTCGTATCGTATCTCCGTCGCGTTGCACCGACGCGTATTAAGATCTCTAGTGTGGACGCAAAAACAGCGCGATCATGCGGCGCGCCGTATCTGATCGCTCTGGATCGATGTTGACACGCGTTTATTATATACCCCGCACACTCGCGATCGGATACGCGTATCAAGATCAGTAAGTATGGACGTGTTTTGGTACTGTATCACGATACGAAGTTATGATTTGATACGCGATACGCCGTGATCGCTCTCGAGGCGGTTTTTCCCCGATCATCAAAGGGGATAAAGATAGCGTCCACACTTAATGATACGGCGTTATGATACGATACGCTGCTACGCTACGATTAGTATGGACGCAATTTTTCACGCGACGATGGTAGTGATACGGTGTGCCCAAAGTGAGCGTCCATACTTAGGATACGCGAGCTCGATACGATACGCATGATCGTGATCGGCAAAATGATACAAATGTGGACCCAGCTTAAGGATAAGATGGTGGTAGCGATCCGAGCGGACATTGCACAAGGTCCTACCCCGACTAAAAGCTTAGATTTTTTTATGTATTAAAGTATTTTCTTAAATAAAAAACGTTGTCTATTACTTATAGACATAGTACAAATCTAAGCCATAGTCCGAGACTATAATTCGGTAAAATTTAGAATGATCCTGGCGACCGCTGCTGATTTAAGAAAATATATTTTAATGTGTTTATGAGATGTTATTATGGCGGGATGAATCCGCGGCTTACCAAAGATTTGTTTTGAGTGATAGCAACCACTGAAATGAAAAATAAATAATCCAAAAAAAACACGGATTTTTTGTCATAAATTATAATGATGGTGTGTCCCCTAACAAAAAAAATCAACCAAATAAGAAGCACCCTAACTAACATGCACATTTAAGACTGCACCGAGCAAACGTCGACCGTCCAGTGGCGCCCTCATCACTATTATTATGTTTTCTAATTAACTAAAGAATTTCCTTGCAATCGGACGATGCTTTTTTGTAGCGCAAGTAAAAACACAATTTATGGGATACGTAACAAACTTTGATAACAATTACCCTATGAGTAGTCAGCTTAACGGGAAAAGGTGGCCACTTTTTTCCGTTAAGTTGATAACTCAAAGGTCAATTGTAATTAAACTATGTGATATGTCCTATAAGTTGTGTTTTCATTTGTAGTACAAAAATGCACCGTCCGATTTCAAGAAAATACTTTATTTTATTAGAAAACACAATAATAGTGATGAGGGCGCCACTGTACATCCGGCGTACGCTCGGCGTAGTCTTAAGTTTTTTAACCTATTTATAGTGAGTTTTTGTGGGAGACTGCCTAAGATACGGGCTACGTGGAAAGAAGGGAGGTAGGCCTTTGCCTACGAGTAGCAGTGGGACATTATAGGCTCTTAAATAATAATAATAACAAATAACATTCGTTTTTTCTTCAGATGTGCAACCTACCCTTCGAAGTGGAGATGCGTTGGAACGCCGAGTTCATGTCGCCCTCGGGCCGCGTGCCCTTCATCAAGTGCGGCGCCTTCGTTGTGTCGGAGCTCGAGCCGATCGTGCAGTTCGCGGCGAACAAGGGCGTCTCGCTGTGCGGCCGGCTCAGCACGGAGGAGAAGGCCGAGATGAGGGCCTACATGAGCCTCATTACCAACGTGCTGGTCAATGCTGAGGTGAGGGGGGGAACATATATATAATAAACAGTAGTTCGTACTCAAACGAAGGTAAGTGCGTGCCTCAACCACAAGCACAAGTAAACGTTTATTTGCTTGCGTATGTATGCTTGCGTGCGTATGTGCGTAACCCTAGCGCCCCAGTGGCAATAGGTAACAGAAACTCCTATAAAGCCCGAGACGAACTACTTTTCAATTTACACTTTGATATTTGCAGTTGGCCATCAGGATCGCCAGACTTGGCCCCATTTACAATACAATACAAATACTTAAATAATAGGGAGGGGTTTACCCTTGTTTCACCGACACTGATTTCATAGAACGTATCACTTCGCAGAATTTTCGTTTCGTAGAAAGCTATTTTCTGCTGAAACCTTGTTGATTTCAGGTTATCTTGTGATCGTTACAAGTCTAACCTAACCAAACGTACGTGAATTATATTTAAGATTAGCTTCCGCCCGCGACTTCATCCGCGTAGAATTCGGTTATCGTTATTCCTTCGGGAATTTTGAATTTTGTCGGGATAAATAGTGTTAATCCAGTGTATAAGCTATCTCCATTCCAAATTTTATCTGTCCAGCCGTTGCAGCGTAACAAACTAACGCACACACAAAGTTGCGCATTTATAATATAAGTAGGATAGGAAGTAAGACAACCTGAAATCGACATGGGTTCAGCAGAAAATAGCTTTCTATGAAACGAAAATTCTGCGAAGCCATACTTTCTATGAAATGAGTGTCGGTAAAACAAGGGTAAACCCCTCCCTTTTATTTAAGTACTAGAGGACGCCCGCGACTTCGTACGCGTAGAATTAGTTTCCCGCTACTCCCCCCATTTCTTCCCGTTGGGAGTTGATTTTCGAAAAATCCTTTCTTAGTGCTCACTTACATCATGAAAGGAACGCCTGTACCAAATTTCAAGTTTCTAGGTACAGTAATTTCGGCTGTGCGTTGATTGATACATCAGTCAGTCAGTTTAGCCTTTTATATATATAGAAGATTTGTATTGTATTGTAAATGGGGCTAAGTCTGGCGATCCTGATGGCCAACGGCAAAATATCACAGTATAAATGAAACAATGGGACAACTTAAGCATCATTGTTAATCCCTATTCCAGCTGTACATATCCTGGCTGGACAACGACACGTTCAACGCGGTGACGAAGGTCCGCAACTCCTCGGTGTACCCCTGGCCGCTGGGCTGGATCCAGACCAGGTCCAAACGGAACATGGTCGCCAAGCGGCTGAAGGCGCTGCACTGGCACGACAAGACCTTGGAACAGGTGCTGGCTGATGTGAGTACAAGATTCAGTGTAATCTTTTGTTTAGACCAGGATTTAGAGGTGTGGAGGCCCTGGGGCAACAAAGGAGTGGAGGCGTCTGATTATTTTTCAAATAAAGGTTCCCAACAATTTATAAGAATAAGAATAAGAATAAGAAGTATTTATGGTCACCCAAAACCAGTAAAATACAAATAAACAAACAAAATTTTATAAAAAGAAAAGGAGTGTAAAGGCACATACTCAGCATGTGCTGTGAGCGCGGGCGAGTGCTCGAGTCTTCGCAGCGCTGATTTTCAGTCTGCCCCTTTGTTTCAGTCTAGTTTAACACAATTTATCCCCCTCCCCCCATTTTGGGTCCCTCTCTTGTAGAGGATTCGGGCAGTTGCTCCGCTTGCTCTCCCATAAAACCGGCCCTGTTTAAGACCGTACTTTTTTGCAGGACAGGTCTTATGCTAGGAATCCCTGTGTGACAGTTTCCGTACCAAGAATTAATGAATTTTTCGCAGGGTTATACCGAGAGATATTAACTTAATTTCTTAATTTCCTTATTTACTACAAACGTCCTCAACTAAATTATGTCGCGATGCCGACGCCTCATGCATGACGCCGATCGGCGTATGCAGCATCCAGGCTAAAGTAAATAACACTGATCGGCATCAGCAACACCCAGCTAAAGTTAAATGTGACAATGTGACGCCAATCGGCGTCCGGGGCAACTAGCTTAGGTAAATTGGACGCCGATTGATTTCACCAGCATCCGAAAACGAATTTTAGTACACGAATTGTAGTAATTTTAAGACAGATATTTATTTACGAAACGTATTTCATGGATGCGTTAATGAAAATGACGCCGAACGGTGTCTACGGCATTTTGTTAGGTTCGGGTAAAGAATGACGCCGATTGGCGTCATCGGCAATAGAGGATAGTGTGTGATTTTGTGTGAGTGGAAATCGAACTCGAGAGTTTATCTGTTTGTACTAGAATATATTTAACCTCATTGTGAACTTTAGACGGTATACTATAATTTGCTTGCCACGAAAAGTAAAGCGTACTTTAACACCCGTATTCACAAACGTCACTATGAGGTCTCACAGTGCTCACGAACGCAAAGGGTGGTTCAAATCGTCTCTTAAACAAAAGGTCGGTCTAAAAGGACCAATAAAGAAGCTTTATTGAACGCAGTGCGTTTATTCAGTGAAGGATCCCTTAAGTATTGTTTGTGAATACGTGTGTAAGTTTACCAAACTCCACCACTTTTTCCATTAATTATTACTAGAGGACGCCCGCGACTTCGTACGCGTAGAATTAGTTTCCCGCTACACCCCCCATTTCTTCCCGTTGGGGGTCGATTTTCGGAAAATCCTTTCTTAGTGCTCACTTACATCATAAAAGGAACCCCTGTACCAAATTTCAAGTTTCTAGGTACAGTAGTTTTGGCTGTGCGTTGATATATAAGTCAGTCAGGTTTGCCTTTTATTTATATAGATTATGTAATAATATCCATGATTTATTATTTCAGGTGGAACAGTGCTGCAATTCCCTAAGCCAGCGATTAGGAGACAGAGACTACTTCTTCGGAACGTAAGTCGTTTTTTAAATCTTTACTTACTAACATAGTAGCCGGATTTACCCGAAAATTTAGTATTTACTCGTACTTTATATGTATATTGCATAGATAGGGGTATAAATTTACCTAGGTTTTTACCCAAAAGAGGTGTATTTAACCAATCTACATGTTAGATTGAGTATTTACCCGAAAGGAATTTTGGTTTACCTTGGTAAATTTATTGGGGATCTACCTGCTGCCCATGTCTACTTACCAGTATTTTTTTTATAGAATTCAAATCTTTTGCGGAAAGTGAGTTTTTTAAAACCTCTAAATTAGGTTCTAAATACGAACAAAAGAAAGTCATAGACACACGTAGTTGGTGACTATATTCTTCTTGTGCGTATTTCTATGTGCTTTTTGTTTGTCACGGATAAATGTTTTTCTTTGTAAAGTAGACTGTCTTTTGTTTATTATTACAATCTCATTATAGAGGCTTGAATTCTATAAACGATATTTTGGTCATTTTTTTTATAGAGCGTATTGCAATTTAGGAAACTAATAAGCGTGACTGCCTTTCTCATCGATAATGGTCGGCTGTCGGATGTAAATTACCTCAGAATAATGTCGAACGATACCCGTAATATGGATATGACTTATGATTTATAACAAAAATTGCATATATTCTCATACATAAATAGTAATCGAAATTTAATAAAAGTCTTATCCATATTCTGCTTTCGTCACCATATTGCATCCATCAGCCGCTCTTTACTCGTCGAAATGTTTATCAAACGACGAAAAACCATTTTGTTTCTTAATTGACCGCGTTGTTTTATTTATATTTTTTTCTAGGTTTTATTATATCAAAAAGATTAAAAAGGTTTTGACGGTACACTACATAAAAAAAATGCTACAATCGCAATACACGAATGTGGTACAGTAATAGAAAAGAGTTTAAAGAATCAGTAAGGCTATAGACGTTTGCTTAACGCAAACGTTAACGATTTTCGAAAACTGAAAAAATGTATGGAGTCGACGTAGGCGCTCGACGCGACCGTCTGCCAGCTTCAATCTACACTAATATTATAAAGAGGAAAGATTTGTATGTTTGTGACGAATAAACTCAAAAACTAATGGACCGATTTCAAAAACTCTTTCACCATTAGAATGCTACATTATACCTGAGTAACATAGGCTATGTTTTATTTTTCTGCGCGGACAGAGTCGCGGGCAACAGCTAGTATATATATTTTGGATAACGATAACAAACGCCGAGCCTTAGGAATTCGGTTATTTATTATTTTATTTAATACATACGAAACACAAAAAAAACACAAAACAACAAAAAACAAAATTAAAATAGTGCACAAAACGCGAAGTTAATGCTACAAGCATTAAATAGGTAGGTGCTATAAAATGACAATCCTTACCCTTTCCAAAAAATATCGTTTCCTTCCCCCCTTTATCCCCTCGCTGTAACTCCCCCCCCCCAGCCCGACGCCGCTGGACGCGCTGGTGTCGGGGCACGTGCGCGCGCTGCTGGGCGCCGACGGGCCCAAGGCCGCGCTCATGATCAAGGCCATCACCAACACGCTGCTCTACCACATGCTCAGGGTCGCTAGCAAGACGCAAATGGCCTTGACGGTGCGTTAAAAAAAATACTGTAATATGGGTAGATTACAATATTCCGTCCGCGTGTTATCGTTGTTGTATCAGTCCCAATTTGAGCCGACTCAGGTCACGTTTACACTAGTAAGTATATTGGTCTGATACGGCGTTTGTATCAGGATTAATTGGACGCGACCGATCACGTTCGTATCAGGCTTGAACTTCTTGTTTAATCTAGTGCATTAGTCTGATACGGCGATCGTATCAGTCTAAAAGGGACGCGACTTATTTACCTTGTATTTGCATTTGTCGACTGATACGGCGGTGGTATCAGATTTGAACGTCTTATTTACTCTAGTGCATTCATCTGTTACGTTACGGCGATCGTACCAGTCTCAAAAAGACCGGACGTATTTACCTTGTATTTGCATTTATCGACTGATACGGTAGTCGTATCAGGTTTGAACAGCTTGTTTACTCTAGTGCATTCGTTTGATTCGGCGTTCGTACCAGTCTCAAAGTGACACGACTTATTTACCTTGTATTTGCATTTGTCGACTTATACGGCGGTGGCATCAGACATGAACATCTTGTTTACCCTAGTGCATTCGTCTGATACGGCAGTCGTATGAGCCTCAAACGGACCTGGGTCTCTATTCAACACGGTAAAAACAATATCGTGTTTAAGTTATTATCGTATTGTCACCGTTTTGATAGCTCTTATTTACTTGACAGTAATGGCGGCTGACGTGAAAACAATACCATTACAGATAAACTACGATATCGTTTTTACCGCGTAGAATACCGGCCCTGACTGATTTACCTTGTGTTTGCACTAATCCATTCGACTGATACGGCGGGCTTATCAGTTTCAAATGGATCTAAACAAATACCATTCACTTTCACTTACCACCTGTACCGTACAAGCTTCGACCTACCTTCAATCTTCCCTCCACCTATCACTACCCACCCACCATCATCTACTTTTCACCATCTTCAACCCCCATTAATTCCTGCCAACTTGTACCTCTTCCTACTCCCCCCCCCAGTCGCAAGAGGAGAGGCTGGTGATGCAGGCGGCGCAGGTGTCGCGCCGCCGCCGCTTGTCTCCTCCGGGCACCCAACGAAGCGAGCGGATTCGCCAAACGCGCCCCTTGCGCGGTGTGGAAGTACTAGGGCTTACCAATGACGTTTTCGGTAATAGACGGAGAGCTAGCGACCAAATCGGTCATGTGGCTTCAGCTATATTGAAACTCCGTTAGCTACTTCCCTGAACAACCTTTTCCAGGAGCGGGTGTAGTGGGGTGGGGAAAAAAAAGAAAAAAATGTGGGCTGAGCAACTATTTTTTTTTCAAACCGTTGCTCTGTACTCCCACTACACCCGCACCCACCACCCGCGGCCTGCCAGCACACACGTTTTCTCGTGGTCCTACTAATTTGTCCTACTAGTCAAAAAGTGAACCTAGATTTGATCACTAAATACTAATTGTGGTTGTAAAAGTAGGTAGGTTAGGTTCGTTAGGTATCTTCAGATGCCCGAAGGGCAAAACCACCTAGAAGCAGGAGCCCCGCCCTTGGGCGGGGTCCGTCGAAAGTCAGTAGGACAAAAATAGTAGGACCACGAGAAAACGGCCGCCAGCAAGAAGATTTTCGGAAAAGGTTGTTCAGGGAAGTAGCTAACGGAGTTTCAAGTTTCAATACAGCTGAAGCCACATGACCGATTTGGTCGCTAGCTCTTATATTATAATGTTCAGAGACCGGAATTTTCGTGGCACTTTTCAATAACGCTAGTGACTTCTCGTTTATCGACTAAGTATATATCGATACAATACAATACAGAAATAAAAACAAGACCTTTTGGTACCCGGTGGCTGCCGAGGGAGCCAGCGTCCAAAACTATTTGATTTCTCTCTTAAGACACTAAAAACATTTTGTTTTTTCGCTATATACAGGGTGTAATGCAAGTCGAGTGTCAAATGAAAAGGGTGGGTAGCTAGGGTCACTTGCAACACGTTTAGGGCCAATTAACACTCATCCTGCCCACGGTGTTTTTTTAATATTTTTTAAAAATAAAATCTCGGTATCTTCCAAAAGTTGACCATTTTGTTTACCTATCTTTTTTTTTAAATGTGACAGCACAAAAGTATTTGTATTTTTTTTATCTCTAATGTATGCGTATTCTAATGAAATGTTATTTTTATTCATATAGTAAACTAATAAAAAAAAATATGCCGACAAAGTGTGAAGGACAGAAAATAAAAATCGTCAAGGTCAACTTTACGGCACAATTAAAAAAAAAGTAGACGCTCCTCAGATCTTCCAACATCATAAAAACTTCTCCAGTTCCTGACCATTCTTACGGTATACCACATGTCTAGAATCACGTTCAGTTTTTCGGCAAAATATGGTTTCAATCTAAAATGGTGGGTTACATTACCTAGTACTTCTTTGAAACTACCTACTTGAAAGTAAGGTTTGATAAATGAATTGAGACTATTTTTTTACTAATAATAAAAAAACATAAAATAGTCATCAAAAATTATTATAAACCTAACAGTAGTATTCATTTATTTCAATAACTAAGTATACGATAGGTACGCAAGTTACGGCTAGGTAACCGTCTACCAGAGGGGCTAGACAAGATGCACTACGCTAACTATCGTTTCTAATCGCTTCGTTTTTAAACCAATCACGTCACTGGTAGATCACGTGACTTTTCGTATCACGTCATCTACAAGTGATGCGATTGGTTTAAAAACTTAACGAATAGAAACGCTGGTTAGCGTAATGCATCTTGTCTAGCCCCTCAGGATACAATTGTTTCTAATTGCTGGTAAATTCTTCTTGCTTCTCGGGCCACACAATAGCTCTGCCGTAAGCCACTGCGTATTCTTCTTCTTCTTGCTGTATGTAACCATGTCAATAAATGTCGATAACAACAATAAAATTAAAATAATTCTCATCTCTGTTTAGTTAAATGTTTCCCGCGCAAATAACTTTTTAATTTTAATTTTTATTAAGTGTATTTTTCAATTACATAGGTAGTTTACCTTGCAATAAAGTAAAAAAAAAAAACGTTATTTTTGGTCGTAACTTGCGTACCTATCGTATACTTAGTTATTGAAATAAATGAATACTACTGTTAGGTTTATAATAATTTTTGATGACTATTTTATGTTTTTTTATTATTAGTAAAAAAATAGTCTCAATTCATTTATCAAACCTTACTTTCAAGTAGGTAGTTTCAAAGAAGTACTAGGTAATGTAACCCACCATTTTAGATTGAAACCATATTTTGCCGAAAAACTGAACGTGATTCTAGACATGTGGTATACCGTAAGAATGGTCAGGAACTGGAGAAGTTTTTATGATGTTGGAAGATCTGAGGAGCGTCTACTTTTTTTTTAATTGTGCCGTAAAGTTGACCTTGACGATTTTTATTTTCTGTCCTTCAAACTTTGTCGGCTAAATTTTTTTTATTAGTTTACTATATGAATAAAAATAACATTTCATTAGAATATGCATACATTAGAGATAAAAAAAATAAAAATACTTTTGTGCTGTCACATTTAAAAAAAAAGATAGGTAAACAAAATGGTCAACTTTTGGAAGATACCGAGATTTTATTTAAAAAATATATTATAAAAACACCTTGGGCAGGATGAGTGTTAATTGGCCCAAAACGTGTTGCAAGTGACCCTAGCTACCCACCCTTTTCATTTGGCACTCGACTTGCATTACACCCTGTATAATCTGGTTGTGAACTGTATGTAGAGGTAAACAACAGAAATTAGAAATCAATAAGTATATTTTTTAATGAATCAGTAAGCTGTTCCCAAATACGGCTTCCAATATCTAAGCCATTGCAGCTTTTTTCAATTTAATGTTCAAAATTTGTGCTAGTGCTAACAAGTTGAATGTTTCTTAGGCTATTTATAAAAAAACAAGTTTTTTCCACATTTGGTTTACGAAACGTTTCTATTTTAAAGTTCTATATATCGAAGTGTACCTAATTTTTCTATTTCTTTATTTTTTTCCCTTAATTAATGGCTTTCACTCCTTGTTTTAACAAGGTGTATTTCGCCAGTATCGAGTTTTAGACTTATTAGAGAAACAAGTCCATGGATATCACACGCGGGGACAATTGTTCGGTTAAAGAGATTTACTCTGGTGGACTAAACAGAAGCGCATGGGGTTAGCTCCACGCACTTCTGTCAAGTCATGTACCAAATTGAAAGTAGATAAATAAGAAGTCACTATGACAGCTCAAAAATGCCACAAAAATTCCGCCGGCCTCTGGTAATGTTTCTTATATAAAACATTTTTGATGGCCTTGCCTCGATTGCCCGTAGCAGGTTTAATATTTAAAAAGTTACAAAAGTTTCTTAATTCAAAATGACCCAATCACACAATCGGGTTGCACTTTTGGTACCGATGACGTGAAAATGACGAAATTGTACACACAGGGTGCTCTGCTTTCATTTAGCAGGTGTTTAGTTATTAACTGGTACATAATCAATAAATAATGTATAATAAAGAGTGGTAAAATTACTTGAGTTAAATAAAGCGTAATCGCGAACAAAATACAGATCACAGCAGCAGCATAATTTCTTCACTCTTTTGTTTTCTTTATCAATAATGGCTGTCTACAACTTAGTTCCAAAATAGCCGCAAAATTGGCGGTAGTAAAAGCCCGACGGATGTAAGGCTGGAGTGACGGGAAAATCTACCAGCACTTCGCGTACAGCATAAACCGTGGTGACCAAGCCGATCGACGCTAGCGCCACACTGGCAGCGTTGAGCTGCACAACATTGTGCATGTGCATCCGAGCGGGGAGAAGTTGCAATTCTAAATGTTGAAGACTCTAATAAACAGACTCAGGAATCCAGGGGCAAACATTTATGACAAGTAGAGAATTCACATATCGATGAACTCAATTATCGATGCTTTTTCCATATACTAGTTATCGCCCCCAGCATTGTATGTATTTTTTTGTAAGTATTTTTCTGGAGACGACTATGAAATTCACAAAGCATATTAAAAAAAAAAAGTTATGACCTCCACGCAAATTGAAAAGCCATTTAGCCACCTGAAATGGATTTATCAGCCCAGACGGAGACGTATAACGGCCTAAAATTATAAACAAATTCTGATCGTTTATTTTAAAATTATAGATGAGACAGTAATGAAGAAAAAAATTATGATGAGTAAAATTACAAAAATCGGTTTAAAAAAGAAGAAGAAAATTATGTTATTATTTTGTTTAATTTTTACAATTTTAATAAAATTATATTTTTACAAACCAAACTTGGAGTTATAACTAGCATATAGAACAAGCATCGATAATTGACTTTATCGATATAGGAACTCCCTACCTGTCATAAAATGTTGCCCCCTGGATACCTATGTCTGCTAATAAAGTTCATGTGTTAACCAAAATCGTTTTTAATCATGCACTTCTTGGATATTACAACATAATAACAGTTATTTTAAATGATTATTATTGATTATTTTGAATGATGAGCCGTGTGGTGCCGGGTTTAGAATGTTGCCACTCCATGTCTTCCCGTGTATGTCGTAAGAGACGACTAAGGGACTAAAGGCTGTGTAGTGCTGTTAGGCGATGGGTTTGCAACCTGTCAGTAATACACTGGATAACATGTTAGCCTGGTTGTGCAAAATGTGGTCACAGAATTATCAACAAGTTTTTGGAGTTGTTGAGTCTGTGGCTCTGCCTACCCCACTCTGGGAATCAAGGCGTGAGTTTATGATGATGATGATTGAATGATGATCTTGATGATTTTGCTACTGTCCATCTGAATGTCAGTATCGATGATCTCGGAAAGATTAATATGGGTTATACAGAATCGGTTCCGCGATACCTCGATCAAATTACAACCTTTAATTACTAGTGCCCCGTGTGGTTGCCGGTTTAGAATAGTGCCACTCCATGCCTTCCCGTGGATGTCGTAAGAGGCGTCTAAGGGAATAAAGGCTTTTAGTACTGTTAGGCGATGGGCTTGCAACCTGTCGCTAAATACGCTGGTAAACATCTTAGCCTAATTGTGCACGCCTGTAACCCCACTCTGGGATTACAGGCGTGAAAGCATGTATGTATTTAATATCTAGTCTTTAGTGTTTAATCAACCATTATGTAAATTGACGTCACCGGCACCAAAAGAGCTACCTGTTCATGATATGAATAATTAAATTGTTTCATGCAGGCTTCAAGCCGTTCGCTTCGAGGCAAGTCATTCTAACGATGGCCAACAACAAACGTGATAGAGACCCAATGCTTTCCGCCGACGACGAATGTTTCTTCGTCAAGGATATTGTCGAACAAATCGTTAACAAAGTCGAAGATATCACTGATGAAAAAGAGACTGACGATGATTATGCTGAAAAAGAATTCGACTTTATTGATTATAATAAGGGTAACGAAGAGAAAAACGATTATTTGGATACGATTGATGAAGTCGATTCTACACATCTTGGCTCGGAAGATGTCATCAAAATCATTGACAGTGAAACTGATGACGATGTGTTTGTGGTCGGAGATGTGTTGAAGGATCCTGAGTTTGTGACTGAGTTGAGGTAAATCTTGGCTTAGATCGACAACATAACATAGATAGATAGATTGTATGTCAAATCTGACAGCTGTCATTTCACGGTACATTTTATACTAGCAAGTTATAACTTGCTAGCATTTCTTTTAAATTCTGGACTGACCAGCGATTGACCTCTATCTTACCTGATGGTTGATGAAGTCTAGAAGCCTATTATTGATTTGAAGACATCCAAATTATATCCCTCAGGAAATACAGACGAAGGAAGCGAATTCCACTCTACCAGTTCGCAATAAAAATGAAGCAACGAAACGCTTTCTTCGTCTATTATCGACATTTCTTTTAAGTACCCTATGTCGTCTTGGCTATAAACTATTGCTTTACTAAATTTCACATCAATCGGTTGAGGTGTTGAATCTTGAAAAAGAAACACAAACACTATAATGTCGAGATCCAGAAATGCGTATCCCATGTACGTTTCTCTGTAACTTCCGTTCTAGATAGACGGATTTTAAAATGGAACGTGTCGGATTCGTTTTTTTTTATCATAGTGTCATAGAGAGCGTCGGTGACCTAGTGGCTTAAGTCGACTCGTGATCGTAAGGCACGGAGTTCGAACCCCCACGGTCACTACGTACTAATGAGTTTTTCTAACTTAGGTAAATTATCCGATTCTCTTACGGATAAGGAAAACCATCGTGAGTTCTGCACATTCGAACGCCAGAGTGTGTAAGAGATTAATAGCACAAAAGATCTGAAAGGGTCGAAGTGTATCCGAAAGGGCCCATCTCTAAGATAAGATGAGGAGTGTCATAGACTATATTTTAACTTCTGATACCTAAATGCTGATCCTGTTTATTCATTCATTAAAATCTCGTAGTAAAGGTATCAATTTATCAACTAAAATTTAAGTTGTCCGCAATGCTATTGCTGTAGGGGTGAATTCTCTTACAAAGAAAACCTGGTTTTTAAACCCCCCACGAAAAAAGAGGGGTGTTATTTTTCACCGCTATGTGTGTGTCTGTCTGTGGTACCGTAGCTCTTAAACGGGTGAACCGATTTGGATGCGGTTTGTTTTATTTGAAAGCAGGTTTTCTAGCCGTCATTCTTAGCTAGGTTTCATGAAAATCGATTAAGCCTTGAGATTCCAGCTATGAAAGAAGGTGTCAGCATTAGATGTGGGGTTTTATCTATCTAATATACTTGGGAGCAAAGAAATCGAGCCACTTTCTATAGCCGCGTATCAGCCTCGGGTCGAGCGGCTGCCTCGCTACGAGTCAGCGCAAGTGGAGACGCTTCCTCAACCTGAGGCACTTGTCGCCGCGAGCCGAGCCATATTTTGTCGGTTTTTTTGCCGTGCTCAAAGGAGCCTCAGTCCGAGCCGTGCATTTGATGGAGACGGGCGTGTAAACTGCGCACATTGCGGATCAAGCTGAGGGGACTCGCTTCGAGCTGATCCACAACGTTACCTCAAACTGAGGCTGTTTGCCTCAAGTCGAGGCTGCTCGGCCTGGGTCTGCTCAAATGGATGGCTTACGGAAATTCAGTACTAAGTGGCTCGATTCCTTTGCTCTCAAGTGTAGTTACTGTCAGTTTTGTTTTTAATTTGCTTTTGTAGCCATACAGAGTCAATGGAGCAAAGCGGAGGGGATTATTCCAAGTCGGTTGCGGACACGCCGCGCTCAAACATTTCTCTACCTTATACAGGTTTTGATGTTTATTTTCTTTTCTTTTTTATTTGTCAAGGAGGTCTAGGTGGGTCTGGAACCGTAAAAAGGGAATGATTCTGTTTTAAATATGGCCGAGTTATGGAGGCTTTGAAAACTTTTATGGCTGAACCCTGTTCAAACCGACAGGGTTAGGGAGCTGACAGATAGGGTTATTACGGATTAAAATTTGACACATTTTGTATGGGCAAAGTTAGGGTTCGGCCGTTAAAGGGGTAAATATAAATCAAGAAAGAAAAAAAAGATTAATGTGAAGTTTTGACCTATCTGTACATTTCTTTTATATTCTCTTAATGCAATGGGTAGTCCGTGTAAGATATGGTCTATAAGGATCATTTTCCTGTGGAATTATCATAAATTACTGCCCCAATTAATGAATATAAGTATTTATATGTTTTTCTAGTACCCATAGAAGGCCTAGAGCTTTGGGACTAGGTCAATTGGTGTGACATTGTCCCCTGTTTTTTTAAAGTTTCACCCTGTTTTAAGAAGCTGACTCCACATTAACTTAGCTTTTCATTAGTTTAGGCGAAGTTTAGGTAAATTGCTTCCCAAAAACCGCGATGTCCAGTAAGATCACCTGGTAGTATCCCCTACCTATAAATTTTGTACGTGGGGATCCTACCAGGTGAGCTTACTGGACATGGCCCCAAAAAACAAAAACCAATTACAGATCGGAATCTATTAATGGATATCTTTTATCGCATTTATTGATTTGTATAGGAAATAATACATAACGACAAAAAATCCCTATTTTATATCCCACTTCCTTCCTTCCTTTCCAGGGTCCCAAACCACTCTAAAAGTCCCCACCGGGGAAGAAAGCGAGAAGAGAATAACTGATTCTCCTCTAGGAGGCAACTTTTTCGACCAACTGGTCGAAGCCGGCCAAGTGGTCGAACCGGATGACACGGTCGACGACGAACAAATGGACAAAGACGACCAAATATTCGAGGTCGACCACATGTACGGAGTCGACCAAATGAGCGAAGTCGATCGAAATTTCGAAGTCGACCAGATGGACGAAATCGACCCAATGTTTGATGTCGAACAGATGGGCAATGTCGACCATGCCATCGAAGGTGACCAAGTGGTCGATATCCCGGACAATTCTGACTATGATTCGCAAAAAATCGAAAAATCCTAATCTTATTAAAGAATAATTACTTACCGTCGTGTTTTGAATTATATTAATTTATTGAAATATTGTATTTTTATTTGAAAGGCAGTCACGTGAGTTATCTATACACTATTGCAAATAACATTAGACTATAGTTTCCGGCCGATAAGAAGTAAATCCTGACACATTGCATAACCATGAAGTTTCACTGTTGTCGACATTGTCAATATTAAAAAACTTCATGGTTGTGCAATGGGTCAGGATTGACTTCTTAGGGTCTCCCCACACCTATCGACATGGAATCGGCGTTAGCTGATCAAAAAAGTCTTTATGTCTACGCAATAAGAGCGAAACAAACGTCAATCGGCTCGGCTCGACTCGCTTCGGCGTTGCGAACGGAACGAAGTCGTTTTCGCTCTTATTGAATGGACATAAAACTTTTTCTAACCGGCTCAATTCCGCGTCGATAGGTTTGGGGAGACCCTTATCCGCCGGGAAATATAGTAACGATCGGAATCTCTAAATGTTTCTGGTTCTTCAACTCTGATCAAATAAACGGACCAACCAATTGTACAGAATGGAAATCATGACATAAATATAAGGTAGGATTCTGTTATGTTTGTTCTTCAACTGGCACGAAGGGCCAAATTACTTAAAAATACGAGCTCCGCTTAGCGGAGCTGCGTCGACTTTGCTAAAGTTCAGCCGTTATGAAAGAAAAATAGTTGACTTGTTCCATTGTGTGACGAAAATAAACCGTATGATTGTATGACTATTTTTCGTTACACAATAGAAGAAAGTTGTTTTACATGTTGGCTATGCAAATTACAACTTAATTCATACGAAACGGCCTCTTTTAATCTTCAGCTTGAGCTGTGGCCGACAGTAGCGTCACTGGCACGACTGCTTTAAAGTTAAATGTTAAAAGCCGATTTTGCGTCGACAGTTGTAGAAAAGAAAAAAGAAAAAACATTTATTCGTCACAAACAGACCAACAAAACTCAAGAAAATACTGACATCTAGACAATACCTGTTGTCACGACATGGTTCCAACTCAGCGTTATGCTGGCGTTTAAAACCAGCGCTGGTCTGACGTTGGTACCATCCAGTGAAATCACGGAAATTTACACACACACTAAACTAACATAAACAAAACAAAAATAAAGAAAAAAACCGCAATAAAAGTGAACAAGTTATTATTATTCGGTGTGCGTCTATTGTACTATTAGGTCATAGATTAACGATTTGAAACAGGAATCAATACCGGTAGGTATTCATTAAAATTGAAATATCTTCCTTAGTTTGCATTATTTCCTTGATATTTTCGTCTATAATTTAGGTAATAACACTTCTATTATATAAATTCATTGAAGATCAAAAATATTCAATAATATTTTTGCTTGCTGAGATACCGAAATAAATTGAATACCGGTATTTTCGTATGAAAATAATACCAGTATACGATCCCTGCTTTGAAAACCCCGGATAATATTAGGTATTTTACGTAACACCTGGCCGTAATGTGAGTTTTATCGCACGCTGCGCGCACGGTAAAACTCGCATTGTGGCCAGGTGAAGACGTAAAATTGTGTACTCATCACGGGCAGTAAAAAAGAAAGCCCTCTATCGCATATTTACAACCCTCGCCTACGGCTCGGGTCTCAAATACCTGCGATTTCGGGCTTTCTTTCTTTTACAGCCCTTGTTAAGTAATACACTATTAATGCAATCAAGCCAATCAATCAATGGCGTGGCGTTGTGAATAGCTGCCAACCTTACCCAAATTAAGCCGGCTTAATCCTCCCCTATCAGCCCCACGGAGCTGGACGCGCTGGTGTTCGGGCACGTGTTCACCGTGATCACGACGCGGCTTCCGTGCCGCCGGCTCGCGGAGATCGTGCGCCGCCACGCGCCGCTGCTGGCGCTCGCGCAGCGCGTCGACGAGACCTGCTTCAAGCGGCCATAGCAGCGCGTCGTCAAGGACATCTCTACTGCATTCACTAGTCCTTGACTCCGAGATTTTTTATGTTTGTAGGTTGGTAGGTAGTAAAGTTAAGCGCCATGGTGTACATCTATTTTTAAAATAATTGACAACAGTTGTTCTGTAAAAAAACATGAGACACCTTTTAAAAAAACCTGTTGTCGATTGTGTGCTTTGTAATGCCGGCACTTCACTTGGCTATTCGTGTTCGCGTATTTGTAATATTTGACAAATTACCGCTATATGTAGACAGTTTATATGCCGAATATTTGCCTTATTTGTCAAAACGGCCAATAGCAAACATCGTATCCGCGCGCTTGTCGGTTTTTCGTCGCACATCAAAGGACACCAAATAGGCAAATACGCCAATAAGGCGTCTACACGTGGCCACTTATAAGCGCGCGCGCCGTTGACGAGTTCAGACGTGTTTTTTGTTGTATTTGAGGTCGTGTTTTGTGCACCAACGTCTTCTTCGCCACCTTTTTTTTACTACTTTGTGTTTTTTCACACAAATAGTAACATGCATTCAAACACATAAAGCCTGCTGAAAGTGCGACGACGTCCATATTGTTGGCACACAAACTGCTTTCTGGATGTCAAATACATTTGGAGTTTGGTATTTGGTTCCATGTGTAGACGATCATGATTGTGTATTTGCGCATGAGTCAAATATTTGACAAACGTATGCAATACGCAATCACAAATACGCAACGCCAAGTGAAGTGCCGGCATAAGGAATTAAATGTTGCTATACTCCATCTGTTTTGGTAGTTAACTAAATGTAAACAAAGCAAACCACGTGACTCTATTAGAGCGGTTTCAGACTAGCGTTTTCTCTGCGCGTTTTCAGCTCGTTTTTACAGGCGCGCTTACACGCGCGCTACATTGCGCGCTTCAATAAGCCGAACGCGCGTATACCCGCTCATTCCAGCGTCTTCGCTTGAATTAGTATGTCAGATTTTCGTGACTCACGCGTCAACGGCCTTACAAGCGCGCCTACGCTCGAACGAGATACGCGTGGGGCAAATTGGCGCGTTTTCGAGCGTAAAAAAACGAGCCTATACGCGCTGAAAAAACGCTAGTCTGAAACCGCCCTTAATCAGCCAATCAAAAGGCTTTTGTCTATGACGTATCAATGTTCTGTTCCTAAGTCCATATACTTAAGTGCACAAACAAATGAAGTAGGGTAAAAATAGGTGCCGATGTCTGGGTTTTTAGGTGCCGATCAAAGGGTGTTTTACAAAGTAAGGCTACTTCAGTTTTTAGACTTTTGCCACACTATAGAGAGGTTTTGGTCATGTAAGGTGCCTTTGCAAATCACACTACAATTTTAATCGTGCTTTTTGTAAATCGACGATTTACGAACCTGGATGGAAACTTCTAGCTTTCAGGATTTAACACTCGTTAATGTATTTCTTTCGCTCACATGTGCCTCATAGTCTATCTTCACTCTACAGCCTCTACGAAGAAGAGGAAGGGAGATGGCAGGATGATTCCCTTTACTGTCTTTTAATTAAGCTATCGAATATTCACCAATTTATTATTATTAATTTGCTTGATGATTCGATTTAACTATAGAGCGATAACAGTCGACCAGGCAAAGCACGAAAATCGATAGCCATCGACTAATATCGATCGGATGTGAATCAAATCTATCAATTAATTTAAAAATTCTAAATCTACGTTCCATTTTGTCTTTTTATTCGCTTTATCAAAGTACATGTGTTACTAATGTTTTGATGTTTTATTGTTCGTAATGTTACTAACTTGTTATTAGTTTATTACTTG
The DNA here is from genome assembly GCA_948252455.1 of Acleris cristana. Lineage (NCBI taxonomy): Eukaryota > Metazoa > Arthropoda > Insecta > Lepidoptera > Tortricidae > Acleris > Acleris cristana. Next base: position 4,267,631 of record OX411799.1, read on the forward strand.
CTTTTATGGATATAAGGGTGATTACTAATATCTAATTTCCCTTAATAAGTACCTACTTAACAAAATATCAGTAGTTATTGTAATTCTAGTAGTTAAGGAAGGCAATTTGTAAAATCATATATTTTTGTCAAAACCGAGTTACATATAGGATAGACATCATATTCTTAGTAAAACAAAGTTTATTTCATCAAATACGTATACATAGATTGACGGAATGAATAAAAAAATAAGTTACAAAAAATTTAGTTGTTAATGAATGTAATAAGGATACAGTTCTATAAAACTTGTATTCAGGGTGTTAGGCAGAAGGTTGGACAAACTTCAGGGACTAATTCTGTAGGTCATACTCATCCACTTTTATTATGGGACCAACATCCAAATCGCGAAAAAAAAACAGCTGTTCCATACATTTCAGCTGTTTAGCTTTCAAAGTTTGTATGGAACAGCTGTTTTTTTATCGCGATTTGTATGTTGGTCCCATAATAAAAGTTGATGAGTATGACCTACAGAGTTAGTTCCTGAAGTTTATCCAACCTTCTGCCTAACACCCTGTATAAATAAAATGGACAAGATATTGCTGCTTTACAATTTAAAGAAAAAACAATAGATTTAATGTCTTTATCTGTGTACTTGCTTGACATGATAGATTTTTAATATTTTTCACTTGAATATGCAAAAAAAATAGTTCTATAAAATTATTATTATGTCGTGTAATAAATAATATAAAAATAAAGCACAAAATTTAATAACTAGTCCTTACAAGTAGTACTTAAAAATATATTAGTTAGATGGTGATAGAAGAGTTAAGATCATTTATATAATTGTTTATATTCATTTATTTCATATGATACATAAAGTGTGTTGTATGGTTTATGTAAGATTTGTGAGGAAAGAAAAGTTAGGCCATTGACTTGATATAAATAATATAACCTGAAGGCTTATTGCCTAGCGCACTCGCAATTGCAATCGTTTTCATTTTGACAGTCCGAAGGCGAGTGTACATACAAAATGAAAACAATTGTTCCACTTTGAAGCCGATTGCGATTGCGATAAGTTATAGCGACGCGGTCTTTATTTGTCATAATCATTGCTTGTCCTAATCTCGTTGCTTAAATACAAAAGCGACACAAATCAAAATGTGTTTGTGTTGCATTTAAATTCGGAATGCTATTTACTTTAAGTTTCAAATTAAACTATATTTATTTTTGATTTGTGGCGCTTTTGTATTTAAGCAGCGATGTATTGTTTGGTCGAAAAGTGTTTTTTTCAGGTTTTTTTTTAATTATAATAATCTTACCCAACTTAACTAATTTACACAATAGATGTTTGTAATTTTAGTCAAAAAATTATGTTAGGCGAAAATTTGGACCAAACAATACATTTGGACTGGGATTTTGCGTTTGAAAGGGATACCAATATAAACAAAATGACATTTAAGAGAGGGATAGAGGTACTAAACTTTTCATTTGACGACGCAGCGTATTTCTCATCTGGTTGGCCTAACTGAGGATGTTTTTTTAGGTGATTTAAATTGTTTTTTTTTTAAATGTACATTATAATAATATTGTTTGTTTATCTCTGTGTATGCATATATTTAGAATACGGAAATTTGCTAATGCATAATGGGCATTGTGTTTCTATTAAATTATAATTATTATATATGTTATTACATTTATATCATTCTGCATAACATCATCTGTTTTAGTCTAGAAAAATATTACCTGCAGTCCTAAAAATAGGATTTCTGTTTATAATTGAACTATTAAAAACTTCTTGAAATTACCACAGAACATGTGAATAAGGCGAATATTTGGAAGCATTTAAGGTACATTTTGTTAGTATTTTAAGTATTAAGTTTCAAGAGCGATTTGTAATTCACTGTTGTATTATGTTGTATTATTAAATATGGTGAAGCATAATATAAGTAAAAAAAATTATTCGAAAACCCAAATTGCGTTTTTTTTTCGTTTCATACGTCCTACGCTAAACCATAGTATCCTACTAATATTATATTATGTTACTAGTATTATATATAAATGCGAAAGATTGTGTGTGTTAAGTCGTTCGTAACTCCTTCACGCTGCAACGGCTGGACGGAATTGGATGAAATTTGGAATGGAGATAGCCCGAAAAATTTGAAAGTTCCCGAGGGAATAACGATAATCGAAATCTACGCGGATGACGTCGCGGGCAGAAGCTTGTTACAAATAGTTGAAGGTTTCTTACAAAACTTTCAATGCCAAAGCATTATAGTCTTTTGACGTGCTAAAATAAGAACGAAATCATCGTTACATTAAAGGTAATCTTGTGATCCCTGCTAACTACACAACTATAGAAAAACTGAGGCCCGTGGTAAATTTTAGTCGGATAGGGCCCTTCCAGTCACTTTCTTTAAAAATGAAGTTAATATTAGGTTCCTCCTGTGCTCACGTCCTTTCGGACCGGGGCCCGTGGCATTTTGCCCGCTCTGCCACCCTATAGTGCCACTGCCTTGGTCCAAAAAGGGTTGGGTTGGGAGGTTGGGAACCACTGTATAGACCCATTTATAACGATTCAGGAATTGTTCTGGAGTTTTTTCTTTTTTGGGTTGTCGCCTGTAGGGCCAAAGACAAGTCCTAAGCTTTTGTTAGCAGGATATTGAAAATTACATTTGAAATTTGTTTTTAGCCGGTTCGAGCCCGGCAGTACCTGGGCCCTCCATTCTCAGGTCTCCGGAAGGGATTTTCATGTTCTGGTGTATAATTACCTACATATTGCTTTGATATGTAATTGTATTGTTTTTAACTCGGCTGCAATTAACTACTGTCAAGTAAATGAGATCTGGGAAGGATCTGAGTGAGGACCAAAAAGTTGGACCATAGTTAAGCGTAGTTAACCATACCAACATTGGCGAAAAAGTTCCGATGTGCGACGAAAAGTATCCCTACAATTGCATGGCTAATTTTCGTGTTACAAGGGAAAAGTTACCTAAAAAATTTAATTGCGTGAGTTTGCGCAATTTAGCATGACCTATTATTAACTATGCTCCAGTGATGAACATTTACATTTTTTTAATGAAAGCATTGCAATACCGACCATTTCATTCTAATAGTGGTAATTCCGAATAATTTAAATATAATCTAATTGTTTCGCTAAAAGCATATCAATCTCGGAAGCTTATATTTATGGGATTGTTCATAACTGGAGAACTGTCCATAATAGGAGCTTTTACCTTACCACGCCAATGACAGCTTGAAACCGGATCGAATGTCAACCTTGCCTCATAGACACTCAGTTCCATAAGGCAAGGTCTAGTGGTGCGGATATATCCGTTAATGGCGTTGAAAAGGTTAAAACCAGAGCTAATGTCAACCTTGCCTCATAGACACTCAGGTCTATTTTACGCTTTAAACCATAACGGAAATATCCGTTGTTTGCGTTGAACAAGTGATGTGGATATATCCGTCAATGGCGTTGAAAAGGTTAAAACCAGAGCTGATATCAACCTTGCCTCGACACTCAGGTCTATTTAGCGCTGTCAACCATGTTGGAAATATCCGTCGTTTGCGTTGAACCAGTGGTGAGGATATATCCGTTATGGCGTTAAAAAGGTTAAAACCGGATTTAATGTCAACCTTGCCTCATAGACACTTACGTCTATTTTGCGTTGTCAACCATGACGGAAATATCCGTCGTTTGCGTTGAAAAGGTTAAAAAAATATAAAGACACAAAATAAAACCAGGGAGCATTGTTTATCTACGTTTATTTGGTATCCAATTATCCATCACTTCAAGAGGTACTTTAACGATTCGTTCACGCTGACATCACCTATCCAACAAAACGTCTTATACTAATTTAAAATATCTAACGGGTGAACTAAGTTGCATTCTCACAAAAATATATTTAAAAAAATAAATTACGATTTTTTTTCTACAAAGTTTTAATTCATTATTCATTCGCACTCTTAGGGTATTGTCCATGTATTGGAAAAAGCCCTTGTAGTAAGACTAAGGTTAGGGCTGTTTTTTCTTAGCAACACCAAAATATAAAAGCTGACTTATCATTGGCCATAGAGATAAAGTAGCTCGATATGGTGGTCACCACTTAAAAACATGTTGGTTTCGACCTTTCACCACGTCGAACTTTTTTGCAAACTATAAATAAATAAAAATGTAAAATGAAATAAAAAATAATTTTACATTCAAAATGGTCGATATCTGGCTGGGATAAATACAATGAGTAGAATTATTATAAATGTAATTTTATGTTTGCTAATTTTAATGTCCAGTTTCACCAATAACTTTACAATTGATCAAATGTTTTTCAGCTGTCAAAATTATCTAACAGTCTAATAAATCATATTTAACAGCCTGTTAAAGTGTTTTGGTGAACTCGACACGAGTTATTTAAATAAAGTAAAAACAGCCTTTTGAGGAAGAAACCAACTATTATTCTAATGTCTTATCTTACGCATGGGACCCTAAGCGCGCGAGCCTGATTCGCACTTGTCCGATTTTTTTAAAGAAAACATACTCAAACATATCCAGTGTAACAAAAAAGATTAACCCGAACGCATCTTTAACACACGACCAAAAACATACAACATGGCGTTTGATAGATGTATTTTTGCATTAGTTTGTGAGCACGGAAAATCGCTCCAAACACATCCACACTCACATTCAAAAGATTCTGCAAAAATACTCCTTTAAAAAGTCATTCCGTTTAATCTTTTTTCATGACCGTTAGTGGCATGTCCGTATCGTTGCCAGTATAATGCGAGCTGGCATCTAGTGTTATTCGCTTGAAGTCTAGAACCTTCTAGACTGGTGAAGTACCATTTGACGGACGCTGAATGTGGAAAGGCCCAGGCCGATGGCAGCTAAGGCGAGCGCGGATCTAGACATCATCTTCTCACGGTTCGCTGGCTGGAAATAAAGAGAAAATACAATTAGATTTGACAGTCCGGACAGTATTATTATAAAGTGTCTATTTACATAACATAAAGTTATCAAAAGTATGCATATCATAATTTGGTTTGGCCATATGTTTAATTAAGGCATTGGCCGCATACATATCTACTTTTGACATTCATTTAATTTGTACCATTATTCTTAAGTTACAGTTTTTAACATCATTCATGTCAAACACAAAACTAGTCATTAAAATGCTTGGCTTGGCTTGGCTTGCCCTGGCTTGATGCCAGTATTACGCTAAATTAGGACCACTTAATGACATAAGACTTTTTGTTCCTAATTGTAACATTTTTATTCATATACTCGCTGATGAAAGGTAAATATTTTCAACTTAAAGGCAATATACGGGAGCAGAGGGGCTATTGTCTAACGCACTCGCAATCGCAACCGGCTAAAAAGTGGAGCAATTGTTTTCATTTTGTATGCAGACAAGGCTTCGATTTTCAAAATGAAAACGATCGTGATTGCGAGTGCGTTAGACAATAAGCCCTCAGGTCTATTTTGAGCCTTGTATCGTGACGGATTGATCCTTTCTAGTGGTAATAAGGTTAAAGACATAACCCTCATATTAAAGTTTTTCAGTCTGTTCCTAATTTTCGTTTATTTAAAAACTGTAGTAAATAATTTTAGAATATTTCAAATTATTGGTCAATGAAGTTTTTTAATACTTAAATGTCGTTACGATATTGATCAATAAGAGAAATTATTTTCTTATGAAAGTGAATTCGGTGTGTCACTAGTCATCGGTTCAGAATGAAACAAGCAATTGACAATTTGACACTTCAGTTGCAGTCCTATAATTTATATAAACTATACATATATGTACCATGACACAGTAACACTTCTGTCTGTAAGTTTGTAATATTATCTAATCGGATAAAAACCAAGTGTAACTAAAATGTATCAGACAGATTCGAATTGATACCAAGTATTGCAAGCTTCTTAGTGCCCCACCCATATTTACCTTTATATAATAACGAAGATGCTTGCCAAATTAGTTATATAATTTCTGGCACTAGTATGCGTCACGTATACAAAAGGTAGCCATAATTGTACATAGAAACAGAAAAAACTCACACTAAAGTAAGTAGGTATAGTTCGTTCGTTCAAATAGTTTGCATGCCTCGGCGCGCACGAAGCGGTGTCGGCGACTTCAAACGGTTGCAATGCACACTATTTGACCGAACGAACAATACGCATGTAAGACTATCTGGACCTTTTTTTTAGGGCAAGGAGGCAAACGAGCCCACACGCCACCCGAGGGTTATATAGATCTGATACACATACACATTTGAATTTTCAAGACTACAATTCTAACACCAGAACTTTACTATTATTAAATGGCTTATGTTTAACGGATCACCAGATATAGTAAAATATAACGCCAAAAAAACACTTACTGCCGAAAATAGTACCTAAATGATCACCAAAAACTAACCTAACCTAACCTAACCTAGCCTCCTAATTTTGGTGCTCATTATATTTGTTGCCTTAAAATATACGTGTACAAATGTTTTTGAAAACATGATGGCTTCAATGTATGTGGTAGCGATGGCACAGGGAATTCTAGTTTAAGCATTTAATCAAATCGAAATCTTAGTATCATCGGTTCAACACCAGTCCAGACGACTAATAATTTACTTATTTTTATATCTTCAATATTATTTTTAGAAAATCTTTTTTAACCTCCAGTGGCCCGTTTCACGAAGCTACAAGTTACAAATTACAAGCGGAAGTCTCTTTCTAACTCCTTTTGCTAGTAATTTGTAACTTGTAGCTTCGTGAAACGGGCCTCAGCACATAAAAAAAAAATGGATGGAGTGCAACATACAGCAGTGGGAGCTACTAACGTTTTTTTCTAATTTTTTTTTGCTCATTATTGGGATGACATTCTCATGCGTAACGATAAATCACATGGTCCACTGACATTCCAACATTTTGAGCGATAGAAAGGTTAGTAGCGTTTGCATTTTAGGTAGGGCCCCTAAGATCGATGTTCAAAGTTACGTTAAGTCCATCCCTTTATCCCAATTTATTTTCAATGACGAGTGACAGAGATGGGACTCAAAGGGCTTATTGTCTAACGTATTGTTTTCATTTTGTATGCAGGCAAGCCTTTGACTTTCAAAATGAAAACGATCGTGATTGCGAGTGCGTTAGACAATAAGCCCTCGGGACTAAATACCGTCAGCAGTGGCATTTAAAACGTTAAATTAGATCATAATTATAATGCCAGAACGAGAGACAAGCAACCCCACAGAATGTCGCACTCTGGCAGCGCATCGGGCTCTGGCGCCAATTTTTCTATTTATAATAACTGTTGAAACTCACATGACCGAGTGGGCAGTGTATCACCTTTGTCTAGTTTTATTAGGCGCGTGAGCACACAGGCCACCTGGGGCCAGAGGGCTTATTGTCTAACGCACTCGCAATCGCCACTGGATTCAAAGTGGAGCAATTGTTTTCATTTTGTATGCAGGCAAGCCTTCGATTTTCAAAATGTTTTCATTGATTGAGATGAGATCAGAGTGATTGCGAGTGCGTTAGACAATAAGCGCTCTGTTTCACGAAGCTACAAGTTACAAATTAGCTAGAAAGAGTTCCGCTTGTAATATGTAACTTGTAGCTGGCGTTCATACAAAGTTATAAAACTTTGTATGGGCGTGTCAGCACTAAGTTTTTAAATCCCTATAAAATGAAATATACGTTTTTAACAGCAGTGAATTGTACATACATTTAAACCTTAGTTTATAAGTTAACGATAAGTGTTACTAAAAATAAAATAGGTTTAGAACTTTTTGATTGGTTGTCAAAATTGGAAAGTCATATTTGTAGGCAATTGGATGGGAAAAATGCAAGCGTTCCTAATTATGTGGCCACCACTGTACGTAATAAATGTACACTAGACTAGTTTAATAAATGTACACTAGACTAGTAAAATCTGTAAATTATTGATCAATAAAGATTCTTTTAAAATAAAAAAAAAAAACTGTACGTAACAGGTAACTGTTTTTATCTTAACCGCGTCATACAGCACCAAGCTCATTTAACAGCCTGCAGCATGACGTATGTTCCACGCAATCAGTTATTTGCTCAGCATTGTACACGTTATTCGGCTGAAAATATTATTGCATTACGTATGACGATAGGCAATGTATGTATTGTTGAAAAATCGTCAGTGCAGTGTAATTTAAATATTTAAACAATGCAGTATTTGTTTAATTTAAAGCCAAAACAATAATTAAGAAAAACAGGTCAAGTGCTAGCAGTAGTTATTATATTCCGGTTTGAATTGGATTTCGAACCGAGTCAACGCAAGTTCAACTCACACTTGACCATTTTTTAGTATTTCTTGTTTTTCTTCAGGGTTTGTATAATCATACCAAGTTCGACGATTGTATGTTTTACCGTTTTCACGATACAAAAAAATGAAAATACGTTGAAAAGAAAATCCCCGAAACCCGCTGCATACTAAATTTCATAAAAATCGTTGAAAATCAAGGTATTTTGAACTCAAACATTTAACAATTATTTAACAAATACAAACTGTAACACAACAGACAGAGAACTCAAATAGGAACAGTTCAGCATGTGCTGCAGCCGGAGCCACAGCGCTGGTTTTCACCTATTCGTAGCTACATTTCAATACAATCCTACTAATATTATAAATGCGAAAGTGTGTGCGTGTGTGTTAGTTTGTTACTCCTTCATACTGCAACGGCTGATCGGATTTAGATAAAATTTGCAAATAGAGATAGCTTATACCCTCGATTAACACATAGGCTTATTTTATCCCGGAAAATTTAAAAGTTCCTGAGGGAATAACTATAATCGAAATCTACGCGGACGAAGTCGCGGGCAGAAGCTATTTTTTATAAAAATCAGTCCCGCGGTTTCGCTGTGAAAGCAACACTAACAGACTTTCGCAAATATCATATTAGCATGGATTCTCAATTTATCAAAGTTATTTTTGTAGTTTAAAAATCTCTCCAACACTCGGGAGAAAATAAACACAATAAACTCACATAGTAACTAATAAGTAAATCAAGGAGGCAATAATCATTTATCAACTATGGAAAGTATCTTTGCACTTAAATGTTGACCTGTATCATTTATTATCTAAAAATACACCGCTATCTTAATCGGTGAAGGATTTTCTACTAAAGAATGTAGTATGTGGCTGTTCAAATCAAAAGGGCCCTTATGGCGGCTGGCGGTAACGTTGTTCTAATTCTTGTAACTATACAAATAATAAGGTAACGGTTAAAAGAACGGCGTAACCGCCATCATCCACAAAGGCCCTTTTGATTTGGACGGTCACAAATAATCAAATGACTAGAAAATACAACCTTTGCTAGCCGTACTGAAGTGAGATAATGTTTGAAATATAAATAAAAATTCGAGAACATTATATTACCTACACTGTTACAAAAATCTCAAAAAAACTTGTTGGGCGCCAACTTTATCAAAGATATGTTAATCTAATCTTATTTCGGATATATTATCAGTAGACTAAACAAAAATAACAATTTTGCAACAGTGAAATATTTGGTTGATATAAAAATACAATAAACAAAAATTTCATTAGTTTTCACTCTATTTAAGACCATGACTTATAATAGTAATCTTAGAGTGACCACTTTGTTCCTTTTATGATGTAAGTGAGCACTAAGAAAGGATTTTCCGAAAATCGACCCCCAACGGGAAGAAATGGGGGGAGTAGCGGGAAACTAATTCTACGCGTACGAAGTCGCGGGCGTCCTCTAGGAACTATATACTAGTTCTACACGAACGAAGCGAACGCGAACGATAAAATATTGCAACAAGATTGACAGATTGTGTACGTTACGTTCTGACCCGTAGGTATATTTGGAAAACAATGAAGTAATCTTATATGTTGTGAAACCGATTTCCTGACTATTTAAGCATTGTATTCGAGCTCAACGACATTTTGTCATGACTACTTGACGTTCAGACTTTGACGCGTCTAAAAATGAGCATCTTAACTATAGGAGACAATCTTACGCAAATTGACCCAGTCCCAAACTAAGCTCTAGGCTTGTACTATGGTGTACAAGGCAACGAGAAATAAATACTTCGATCGATAGTTCCTACCAGACCAATCGATCGACTTCGATCGACGTCAATCGATGCCGTCGATCGGCGATCGATCGATTGGTCTGGTAACCCTAAGAGCCAAGTGAACTGCTATCATGATAAACACGATGTACTGAATTTTAGGAAAGAACATGAGATGCCAGTTGATGTAGGTACCCCTATTTTAAATCAAACTATTGACAATCTAATAGTTCTAATTGGCAAAGTTATAATTAAATACTTAAATAGACACAGATAATAGTGACCTATTGCGAAGCAGGCGCCAGAGTACCTACATTGTCTGAGTCGCACGCCAATAATCTGAGAAACACGGGTTAAAATACGATAGCCTTCGCAATATGTCTGTAGCTTTCATGATAAACTCATCTACAGCTATTATATTGTAGATAGATTATAGGATTCTTTGCGACAGTGCGCACTGACTGAGATTTTTCAAGGTAAGTTTATGGTAATAATTTTATTGTGACTACATTCAGAGCTGATAATCTTAAACGGCCCAAAATAATTTTATCAAACTTGTTTTTTTTTACAACCTTACCGACACATTCACAGATGCTATTTTGCGTTGTCAATTGTGACGGATTTATCCGTCAATCGCTAAAAAAGGTTAAAAAATACGATTCTTGTGCAAAAAATCTATAAAAAATCACTGTAAGTAAATTTTAATAGATAACAATAAAAATCGATACCACATGCACCCGTCACATTCCTATTTTATCGTACAAAGATTGATTTCCTATCAGATTCAGAGTTGATAGAACTCCAACAAAGACTGCTATAAAGAGTTTTCACGATTGTGTAGTTGCTACGGCCTTATCGTGTAAACTTACATAATACATTGACGAAACGAATTGCACTGCAGTGACGCACTATCGAGGTTTATGAACTTGGTTTTACACATGATTGTAACCACGAGGTAAATTAGCGAACTTAAATTGCTATCGATGTTAGGCGGGGGCCTATCTACTCGCATTTTTTTCTACGCATGTAAATCATTACGCATAAAATCGATTGTCATAACACCCTTTTAGGCTGTGTAGATTAGGTTAGGTTAGTTTTTAATAATAATTAAAATAAAACCCTTTCTATTGTAAAAACTGTTTTATGACAATCGATTTTTATGCGTAATGATTATTATGCGTAAAAATATGTATTCGAGTAGACCTCTACCCATGTTAGGCATGGGCGAAAAGGAAGACAAATCAGCCAGTGCATAGCATACTCGTAGTAAAGGAAAATTAAGAGTCTTACACACAATAGATAATAGACGAGGGATGTTTGGTCATTTATACGGCACGTAGAGTACTTCAAGATGATAACTGAATTAATGACAATAAATAAAAAGCAAGCTTTAAAAACCCGACTGCATTTTTAGATATTGTAGTCGATATATGTTAAAAATATTAAAGGGCATAACATCCACCATTTTTATTTATTTATGCACCTAGTGACACTCAACCCATGAGATGAATCTTATAGCGGCCTTTACACGTAAAGTTCTGACCGCGGGAAACGCCACGCGCCGTTCCAATCTTCGTTCCGAACCGTACTTGTTTTACTATTTTACTATTACAGTTGCATTTACACGTACGGTTCGGAACGAAGATTGAGACGGCGCGTGGCGTTTCCCGCAGTCCGAACTTTACGTGTGCAGACCGCTAATGAGGTATCATTTATCAAAAACAAGCAGTTAGGTACGAGAGGACATAGGAACGGACATACATACTGGTCAAACACTTATACCCTTTTAAGCTTCGCCGCAGTCGGGTAAAAAGAAAAAGAGGGAGACCGAGAACATATCTAGACCAATTAAAATAAACAATTGCGAATCGTGCTTTATGTATCAATGTAAAAAGATATCCTTTGGAATAGGATAGGTAATAGATATACCTAACTCCACCCATAATGGAATGGCTCTTAAGTGAACGACGCCGGAATTCCACAGCGTTATAAATTCGCTTCGTATCACAATGTATACATACATTGTGATTAGGGTTGCCAACTTTTTCTTGGGCGAATATAGTATTTTCCAGCCCAAAGTATAAAAAATATAGTACACAGAAAGAAAATATAGTACTTTGAAGAAAAACTTTTAAAAAGGGTGTAAATTTATTCATTAAATCTAATGCACAATATTTACTACTTACTAATATTCTGCCTGCTATTGGGGCAACTATCTGAGCTGAAAAAAAAAACAATTTCTCCAACCCAAACCGCACATGTTTAAGGACTGATCGAAATATAGTATTTTTGCGTACTATATATTTCTTCAACAGTATATAGTACACAGAGTCAAAATATAGTACAATACTATATATTATAGTACGGTTGGCAACCCTAATTGTGATACGAAGCGAATTGATACTGCTGCTGTGACACACGCACGAAATGACGTCAACGCCACACGCCTAAAACAATTGATGCAAGTGGAATTCCGGCTTGATGACGATTGGACAGTACAACATGTAAATAAATACTCAAAAACTGGGTTAAGGATACGGAATAAGAAGATAGAGCCATTTCTGAGGTAGATATAGGATAAGGAAAACCACAAAAAAAATATATGTTCCGTGTCTCGTAGTGAAGTGTAGAAAAGTATCATAGGCGACATAAATAAAAAATATAGTTTGTCCGTTCAAATAGTTTGCATACTTTGATGTGCCGCCACAATTGGTAGGTACAAAGAAGCCGCCCCGCGGCGCGCACAAAGCGGTGATGCACACTATTTGAACGAACGAACTATATTATGTTACTAATAAAAAGCCAGCATTAAAAACCTTCTTCGAATTTGTCGTTTAAATATATTTAAAAAAAATGTAACCCCATTTCTTTGATTAAAATATTAATAGCCTATGTCAGTCCCATAACCAATATGTTACAATCCATCAAGCCATTTATTCTGTAGAGCGTGCCAAAGAAATTGCCATACACACATACATAAACACGAAAAACAATCCTCCATCTGACGTAGGCACGCAAAAATTTCATCCGAATATATTTATGGATACTTTTTAAAAATACTTTCCTTTCTAAATCATGCGTAAATGTTTTTGCAGTGTCTGTTTATTTGGCGGGCCGCCATCCGTGCGACCTTCATTCCCAAATTAGAATTAAAATGCGTGAAAACTATTTCCGAAATTTATTAAACTATTTTGGTCGGAGTTTAGCAAGTCACTATAAAAGGACTTGTTTGATGTCAACGTTTAAGCTCTTCGTTTAATAAGGGTTATTTTAGCATCCCTACTAATATAGAGATAGTGTTTGGCTGTTTGTTACTCTTGTATCGGCGAAACCACTTAGCTGATTTAAAGGATATTTAGCAGGAGATAGCTTAAAACCCCAGGAAAATGACATGATAAAAAAAAAAGTGATTTCCGAGTCGAAGTCGGACCAAAACTTGTTTAAAAACATATAGGGAATTTCTTGAAACCGTTTCCCATTTAGACCATCTATAATATAAAAATGAATCGCTGAATGTGTTGCTAAGCGCAAATCTCGAGAGCAGCTGAACCGATTTCGCTAATTCTTTTTTTAGAATATTTCTTGAAGTACGAGGATGGTTCTTACGGAGAGAAAAAAATAAAAAATAAAGTCAGTAATTTGCAGCGGGGCGAAGCCGCTGGCGGGCCGCTAGTTTCTATATAAGACTAGATCTCAATCGACAATGCCAATTTTTAATCACTTTGCCACGATAGCTTGCCCATGAGCACCCACAATATCAAAGAAATCACAACTGCAATGACTAGCATAGAGGCATTCCATCTTAGTCCTCAGTGCAACACATTTGTAGCGTCGAGAGTGCAAATGTCCAATATGTCCATGGGCCTCAAGCCCACTTACGATCGGTTGGCCAGAGGGTGTTACCAGACCAATCGATCGATCGCCGATCGACGGCATCGATTGACGTCGATCGAAGTCGATCGATTGGTCTGGTAATAAATATCGATCGACGGATATCGTTCGACTAACCAATCGATTGATTGCCGGTCGACGTTGATCGACTGGTCTGATAGCTTTAATTGATGAAGGAACTATCGATCGACGTTGACTAATCCATTATTCTGCCATCGATCGACGATCGATCGATTGGTCTGGTAGGAACTATCGATCGACGTCGAGTAGGTAATCAATTCTACCATCGATCGATGCCGTCGATCGACAATCGATCGATTGGTCTGGTAACACCCTAACACCCGTATTTATAGACAAGAAAAGTAATTACTTGAGTAAAAGTAATGACTTATTAAGTAAGAATTTTTGTATGACTTTTGACATTACTATTGCTGAAGTAATTACTTTTCTTAACTATAAATACGGGTGTTAGTGTGCTTGTTCACTTCCATCATGGTGATAGTGTAAATAACGGATGCCAACCCTAAGAGCGGTTGCGCACTACGCCGATCCGAATCCGATCCGAACCCGTGAAAATTCGGATCTAGACCGGATACATAATAAAATCGAATGACGGAAGCCGGATCTAATGCGTAAACTACCATAGAAATAGTTCTACGACTACTCCGGACCGTATTTTCACGGGTTCGGATCGGATTCGGATCGGACGTAGTGCGCAACCGCTCTAAGAATGAAGCCAAACGAGGGTAATTTTTGAGTTGTGAATCGCATAATTTCAGTCGCGTAATTTCTGCTACGGTTTCATACAAAACTCCTGTTGGGTTTACATGACGACGCAAAATGAGTTGGACTTTTGTATGAAGCAGAAATTACGCGACCGAAAATATACGACTCGCAACTCAAAAAAAAACGCTCGTTTGGCTTCACCCTAATACCTCCTTTGTGTTTAAGTACCTACATGATCTCCAGGTGTATACTGCCCTTCTAAATAAAATGGACGCATATGCAATTGGATAGTCAAAGTAATTTTTCCCTAATCTTAAGAAATAAGGTCATTAATTCATACGCTGTTCCATGATACATATGCCCTTTTTTCCAAGGGGGGCAGTATGCGAATTCCGCGTTGACTCGTGATAAGTGCGTAATGGTAAACATCGCGTCGCCGGTCTAATTTCGTCCCGCCGAAGTGTCACTGCGCAGTACTATCAACGAATAGTCTAGGCATTGTTTCGTAGATCACTGTAGTGTTTGTTGATGATATCTAGAGTTTAAAGGGCGTAAACAAACCAGAATGACTGGCAGAAAAGATACGGAGCTTAGAGATCAATAAAGAAGTAGAATTCGAATTAGTTGGTAATCGTTTGTACCTCCCCGGTTACGAAAAATGCAGAGACCTATCTCACTTATAGGTTGGCAAAAAAGCCTTTGGAATTTATAACCAAAATATTTAAATTCCACCTCTGATCAATCTTGAAGATTTTTAAAAATATCCCGTCACATAAAAAAAGTGTCAAAAATGTTAAAGATAACGCGAGCAAAGTCACAGATCTATTTATAGCGCGCGATGCACAAACAATCTCATTGATATACTAAAGCAGTGCCCGTTGGACATTGAACTTGAAAATAAAATCATTAAGAGCAATAACCAGTGCACTCAATTGGGAAGATGACAATGGAATTCAACAAAACTTTTTTTAAATTCTTTTTTATACGCGTGAATTTTAAAAATGTACTTGGTTAAGAGCACTTTAGTAATTTAAAAAAAGTACTGTCTAATATTCAATACACAATGGAAAAATTAACGTTTTTTTAATGGAGTCCTTGACTACGAACAATGTACAATTGTACAGTTCTTTTTATAGTCAACGTCATAAGTTAGTAATTACTAATTACTTTTGCATCTTTGTGGTTTTTCTCGTTTGTCATAGTAGGGACCCTATAGTTCTCTTCTTGACTGGGACTTTGCTGGTTTTAAGAATTCATTATACGGTCAATGACATTAAAGTGACAAGGTAAAATAAGGAATACCAGCAAACTAGGTATAAGACCTTATTCGAGTTTGGTCGAATCCGCCCTTATTCAGGGGTAATGAAGGGCGGATTCGACCAAACTGGAATAAGGTCTTATACCTAGATTCAACGCCGAATTTGTATAGACTAATCTCGGATTAAGTCTTATTCCAGTTTGGTCGAATCGGCCCTTATACATAAAGAGTCGGGGTCAAACAGGCAACATCTAATTTTATTGAAAAAAAAAACGCTGTCAAAGATAATTATAGAGCGTCATAATCATAAAAGCTAGTTGAACCTCTCAAGTTATCATGTCAATTATATGTAGAAACCACAACACAAATGTAAAAAAAAACCGGTCAAGTGCGAGTCGGACTCGCGCACCGAGGGTTCCGTATTGAAGATAATACCTATGCTTGGTAAGCGCAAAAGAAAATACTCATTTTGTTATAAGCTTTATTTTCCAGGCAATAAGGTCGATTTTGACTAGCCTAAATTTTAATACAGATTTTCTTAGTTTTTTTTATTATTTCTCAAAAACTGTAAATAATGAACACTTTATTTTATTTTTCTCAGAAAATATAAGTAATTATTTATACGTCAAGATTTTTTTCAGAATTTTTGATTAATATACTTCGGAGATAAGGGGGGGGGAACGGTCATTTTTTGTACATTTTTGGCTATAAATCAAAAAGTACATCACAAAAAAATTTCAAAAAAATAGTTTTGAAATGTGCAGATTAAGACCTTTCATATGACACCCCATTTGCTATAATCGAACCACTTTTATTTTTGAACCCCCCATTCTAGACCCCTTTTCAATTATTAATAAAATTAATTTCATTTTTTTTAACTACAAGTAGATGCGGGCAAGCAAGTTGTACAACTATGCCAAATTTCAAGTTGATAGCATTTGTAGTTGCTGAGAGAACCTGCTGTGACATACAGACAGACAGACAGACAACGAAGTCTCACCATAAGGGTTCCTTTTGTACCATTTTGGTACGGAACCCTAAAAAGAATAATCTCTTTTTGTGATTAAGCGTCGTTGATAACCGAACAATTAAATGCATCATTTTAGCCTCATAAAGATATCCAATCACGCAAGAAAACTTATCAGTCTGAATTAATGTTTCCTGCTTCCGTAACAGTAATACAGTACGCGAATAACTTCTGAGATGTGGTTTAGGAAGCGTTCTGAGTTAACAGGAAGGACCTTGTGGTACACGGTACTTGCATACTACATGTATGTTTTAATGCACAAGTATTACAAGCAGTTTATCATCGAAACAATTGACTAACTTGATGATCCAAGGTTAGTGAAACTGGTCTACTGTTTTCGATTTTGCAGTGTCGTGAGTTTGAATGTACATGTCCCCGAACTTAGCATGAAGTGCGCCCTTAAGTGTGCGGCTCCACTGAGGCGGAGACGAGCGGAGCGGAGCGGAGCTGTGCCAATATTAACCAATAGAAGGCGCATGCGGTCACGTCGAGCGCGCCTTGCGCACGTTAGTTTAGATTCCATTGGTTAATATTGGCACAGCTCCGCTCCAATCCGCTCATCTCCGCCTCAGTGGAGCCGCAGCCTCATAAGGATATGGAATATGTATTTAATTTGCCAATTTATCTAGGAGTGTGTGTGGTGTGTGTGTGTTTAGGAGTTATTAACATTTTAATGAAGGTCGTTAAAATACGCTACACTTCAAGGGTCGCTTGGTAACTGTCGATCCTAAAAGTTGATACGTAATGATACTAATGATAATGAATCGTCGAAAACGTCATTACTTAGTCGGTCCTTAAGTTCTGTCACAAAGGTTTAGTCAAATAAAACTAACTTCTGTTTATTTTTTAATTTCAAAATGTATAAAAAATAAAAGCTTAATTAATGTAAATTTTTAGGGAGTAATAATCATTCCACATAGTCGCCGCAATTTCCCATACTATCTTCTAACAGTCACGGCCGGCGACGATTAAAACACGCACGAGTTTTCTGAAAATTTCACTTTTTGAAAACGCTTTAAAGGTTAGTTTTTGTTAACTAAGAAACTTTTTTGTTTAATATTATGAAGTCTCTCATAGAAATCTCTCTCATCTCTGGGTATGTTGAGAGACCAGCATTATTTTCTTAACGACACTCAAAAACCCAGCTTATGAAGCTCGAAGTTTGGTCTGTTTTCGTATTGCTGCAAATTGATGTAAAATCGTAAGGTCGAATCAATGAGACATGAAGATTTACCGGTGTATAAGCGGATCTTTAGTTGCTTGGAATACATTTGTATCAGAATTTAAAGATAAAAGTCTGGTCAATATGTCACGCAAATTTCGATTCAATAAGAGGACTCTTACAAAAGTTGTAGCCGTTATCAGTATCGAGGTCGTGCGTGATTTTAACCATGCTTTCCTGCCCCGAATGGAATGCTCAAAGCTCGTTCATCAAATTATTGCAATAGTAAAGAATACAAATTACGCTTCTTTTTATTCTAGATAAAATTAGGTTTTTATTGATGTGCTACAGGTTTATGAAACTCTTTTATTTATTTTTTAAATTGTAGTAAATCTCAGTGACAGAACTTATGAACCGACCTAGTAATTATAATTTATAAACATTAATATTTTTGAAATAAATCCAGACTTTCTAAACCACGTCAAATTAGTTGATGAAGTACCTAAATTGTAATGTAAAAATAGCAATAAAATTGGTCAAGAACGTTTTAATTGGTGGTCATAATTGAGTCATATTTGTATGGGAAAAATGCAAGCGTCCCAAATTATGTGACCACCACTATAAACCGAATGAATCTCCATCCATTGATAGTGATTCTGCATTGTTCTGACGCGTCACGACACAAGACATCAGACAAATAATGTGAATGCGGCTTAATTCAAAATATCGTCAGAAAGCGTCATGTCATAACTCATAGCACGTCATATAGATGTGAACAGTAGCCATCACGACAGAAAACAACACGTCAGACAAATGTGATTGCGGCTTTAGTAAGATCACGAGGCATAACGACAGATGCCCAGTAACAGTAATGAATGTAGACTACAATTCGCAACGTTGAAAATTTCAAGGTGAACCAGTATTGGCACTCCGGTGAATGATTAGTGCGGCGTTAACAATCGCTTCCTTGTCAAAAATAGGCTCGGTGATAAGAGATTTGTGTAAGGCTTGTAGAAGGGAAACGAGCTCACAGGCCACCTGATAATAGAATCCGAGTTCTGTAGACATTGGCGAAGTCAAGATTGCAATCCTGAGACTGAAAATGCGTTGCTAACCTTGAGGATTACGGTGGAATGCCTCTATGCTAGTCTTCATCGACTGTCTTATCTTTACGCCGGAAACTAAACAATGCGAACACTGCTGCTTGACGGTGGGTTAAAGGTTAAGATGGTAGTAATGATTCGGCAGAGCACAAGGTTTTGCTACCACTAAACGGGTAGCTTTATCATTGGGAAACTTCTACGAGTGTGGTATCTTGAAAATTTCGGGGCCTTAATTCAACCAAAAATTAGAAAACGTGAATTTGAACCAGTATAAAAAATAGGAAAAGAAAAAACGAAAAAAACTGAACATTAATACTGTCAAATTAAGGGTTAACTGACCATATCTTTAGTCGGGGTCGGGACCACTGGACCGAGGTTTATAAATCTCATTTACACGGTAAAAAGTATTACCGTTTTTAAGCTATGGACGGTCCTTATAAGCTGCACTGTAAAGTGTACAGTGCAGCTTCGTCAATTTAACGTTATGTTTGAACTGCTGCACTAATCTGTCAAAGGTGTTAAAGCGACAAGGTTCCAAAGTGTGCAGCTACTTATACGGCCGACTGAACTCTCTGTTTTTTAATCGTGTACTTAACTACCACTTGAAAAAAATGCCTTAATAAGCCTTTTGGGCGCCGGTACAGTAGCTCAGACTAGCATAAGCGCGTTTAAGAGCGAGTGAGAGGACATAAAAACGGTGTTCGGTGTGACCTTGACCTGAGATTAAGCCATAGCTACACCTGGAGTGATGTAATCATTTACTGACTCTGAATGAATTCGTAGGAACCCTTAAATAATAACCTAACCTAACCAACAAAAAGTTGGAAAACCCCCGACATTGACATTTCAAAGTTCAATACTTCAAAAACGGCTGAACCGATTTCGATATAAAATGTCTAAGAACCACCGCTAGAAAACCTGCTTTCAAATAAAAAAAACCGCATCCAAATCGGTTCATCCGTTTAAGAGCTACGGTGCCACAGACAGACACACACACACTTACACGTCAAACTTATAACACCCCTTTTTTTGCGTCGGGGGTTAAAAATAAACATACGAGTACGAGTAAAAAGGTCTTCTTTTAAACCCAAGACTCTTCCATTCATTGTCAAGCTTCCACGGAAGCCCTTATGTTATTGCATAGATTTAATCTTATCCATTACTGATCTATTAGCAAAATAAATACAGAAGCTCGTCTATATCAACTGAATGGACAGCGTCACGATAACCTGCGCCTGCGTCACAGTGTGACATATCGATCCGCTAGGCAACGGCTCCGGGTCACAACGCGACATTCATACCATTGACGATTCAATAGCGGCCTTTACACGTAAAGTTCGGACCGCGGGAAAAGCCACGCGCCGTTCCAATCTTCGTTCCGAATACCGTAACCATGCCAAAAATGTTTTACCAAAAATGTTTGCTAAGACAGTTTTTCTGTATCTCCTATGGTTTCGGATAGCCCCATAATGCCCTAGTAAAAAAAAACATCCTGCAGGTACCTACACTGTGTTTAAAATTACGAAAAACGGCTGTCACAAGAAACAAATTTCTCATAACTGTGATCAAAACCCAGGCCTTTACCTTACCTTAGGCAGGGTAATTAATTAATTAATTACTAAGTAAGCTAACGCGTCGTCAATGTACCTAATTATCTGTGACTTAATGACATCGTGCTTAGATAATAATATAAATAGATGTTAGCGTGATAAATGAAATAGCTTCGACCTGGTGTTATCAGGCGTTTATTTATACATTCGTCTCGCTCGTGCGGCATAAATCCGCATGGGATAGAATGAAAGATAAGCAATAACGTACTCATTTTGCTGTAGTGCTAATTTCAAAGACCGACAAAATTTAAATATTATTTTTTAATAAAAACTTACGCTGGGTGTCTAGACATTGATATCTGAAGAGTTAACCTTAGATTTGTATAGATAGTAAATAGCCTAATTTTCTTATCTCGACTTTTAAAGTTTAATAACCTTATATTATTACCTATGAAATTGGCGTTATTTTTACGAGTTTTATTTCGTACGGAATTTATTCATTTCAAATTTAACTTCCAAATTTTGTTTTAAATTTCATTAATACAGTATGTTACAAAGGTTTTAGATACAAATAATATGGTTCAATTTCTTACTTAGTGTTTAAAATTAAAGTGTGAACTCAACTCTTTTCATGTACTGTGAGTTCAAGTGTTTCAATTACGCAGAGTTTTATGAAGCTAACTATTTTTAAGTAATTAAGATACTTATGTATAATATAGCTTAGAAGTGTCCAATATTCCTGACAGTCCTTACCTATGAAATTGGCGTTTTATATGGAGAATTTTATGAAAACGGTGGTTTTCATACATTTAATTTTGCGGATTATTTAGTAAGTAAGTTAAAATTGAAATGAATCAAGTCCGTACGAAATAAAACACGTAAAAATAACGCCAATTTCATAGGTAAGGACCCAATATATACCATATACATATTTAAATATACCAGGTACCAGGTAGTAAAGAAATACCAGGGTAGACTAAAGATGCTTCACTAGGCTAAAGGTTTGCTAGGGGCCACTGAAAACCAACGTCGTGGGCTCGTGGATCGTGGTCCGCCACGCCACGGCATCATGCTGAGTGATACCCTATTTGAAACTATTTGATACTCTTTTATACTTTGTCATACTATTTTGTTTTTGGTAATAAATGCATTGTGTCAAATTTTATCTTTTTCCTCGATATGGCTGATTTACATTGGTTTAGTAAAAGCATGCGAGTAGAAGTACATTGAAGAGTTTGTTTTCACGTTTGAGGCGAGAGCTATTGTAACGACGCAATGTACTTCTACTGGCATGCTTTTACTAAACCAATGTAAATCAGCCATTACACGTGTCCACATACCAGTCTTCAATTGACTTATTTCCGGATAAATCGCTGTCACATGCTAAACCTATTACCAGTTCCACGCCGGTGACACAGCTGGCTTCATCCTATTCAATGGAATCCTTAGTAGGTGGCAGTGAATGTAAATCACGTTGCACTACGCGCGGTGCAACAAAGCCTTGCACACGTGCATTCTAGTCTATTATTATAGGACAAATACGGGGGTGTGTACAGTTATCGTGATATCATGTGATTAGTTTGTATTGTTACAATGTCAGGTTTAAATTGCTATAGAGCACAATTAATAGTAGATCCGAATAGGAGACGATTTGCACCGGGCTGTTTATTCGATAAAAAGTATTTTATATCAAATTTAATAAGGTGAAGTCTTGTAATTGCAACTATCTGGTTATTGCAACTAACTTAAATAACTCCTTCTAGGATAACTGTTTAGAAGAACGACAGGCGTGATATTGTATTTCTTAGTAAGGAAGAACGATATCACGCCTGTCGTTGTTCAAAACAGTGATCCTAGAAGGAGTTATTTAAGTTAGTTGCAATAACCAGATAGTTGCAATTACAAGACTTCACCTTATGCTAAGTAATATATAGCGAATAGGTCGCGGAAATAATTCAGTCGAGTATATAATTAATTAAAAAGATTTAAAAATTAACTTTGTTTTAAAAAAAATGCATTTGCTCGTTTACTAGACAAATTACATACCAATCGAAAGTATGAAGCCTATAGAATATGCAAACGTTAGGTTGACTAATTTTGTTTCAGTCAAACTATTGGGTAGGCAGGATAAACAGATAGGTCGGTACTAATAATTTACACCAAACCTAAAGTTTCCATATTCTATAGGCTTCATACTTTCGATTAGTATGTAAGTTGTCTATTAAACAAGCATTATCAATTTAAAAAAAGTTCATTTTTAATAAAAAAAATAATGATATAAGTACTGGACTGAAATTTTTCAGCCTACCTATTCGCCACAAATTATTTAGCGTATTAAATTTGATATAAAATACTTTTCATCGAATAAACAGCCCGGTGCAAATCGTCTCCTATATTCGGATCTTAGATCAAATGTCCCACCACCGCCAATGATGAGAGAGAAGCGAGTAGAGCCAGTGATCTACTATTAATGTGCTTCTCTTTTATTGACACGGGATCTATTTCTTGTTTGAGAAAGAGTTCTCGCCGGCAGTGTAAACAGCCAGCGATCAACTAAAGCTGCGACCACACCGGTGCTTAAAATACGGTGACGGTACGGAATCGCAGTGACGCGTCGTATCCGTACCGTTTTTGACGCAGGCTCCCCACACCGCTGCTTAAAAAACGGTGTCGTTGCGCAAACAATTGACGGGGTTATAGTAACAACATGGCGCCGTTTTTGACGCACCGTTAAGCAGCGGTGAGGTAGGCATGCGATAAAAACGGTACGGATACGACGCGTCACTGCGATTCCGTACCGTCACCGTATTTTAAGCACCGGTGTGGTCGCAGCTTAATAACACATGCGTCTCTTTTATTGACACGTTTTACATTTACTTAAATATCTAACATGTAGATAAGGCTAGGTTAGGTTAGGTTTGCCTTATAAAAATCTCTAAAAAAAAAGTTTTCTAAAAGAATAAGTTATGAACAAATTATGACCTAAAACACATTATGACAAAAACTAATTATTGCAAACTATACAGACCCCTGTCTAACACTACCATTGTAACAGTTTAAGAATTATCTTGCCTTTTCCACATATTGTCCTTCACTTGACATTTATTAACATTTAAATGCTGCAGATATACAGTAGAATATAGGATGTATGTCAGAATGACAATACAACGTAAATATCATGTTGTTTTGGTACATTGCCAACAATTTGAAGAATATTGTTGACAAACTAACAATAAATACTTGTTTGTTTGTACATACAATCTATTCAAATTCATATGCTATTAGTATAAGCCACAGGCATCTTTTATTGGTAATACGGAGTGAATCTACTAGCACTTTGGAGATCATTGCAGATAAGAAGTGAGAGTACAAAACTCTAGCAGAAGATATATACATTATCAACACAATTTATTTGAACTATATGGCAATGAGATTTTTTTTTCCTTTCTTCGTAAATTGAAAATGGAATTTTCCAACAAACGTAATTGAACTTTATTGCCTTGATGGTAGATTTCAAAGTTCCACTGACAAAAAACTGGGTGGTTGTAGTACTGTGAGCCTTACGAGGTTTTCAGGGATTCCTTAAGTCACCAAGGTTCAGCGAAATGAATCATAAAATCTACAAAAGGCAGTATTTGATGTTGGATTCCCATAAAATAAAAGGAAATTGGTATTGTCCCGTTAACTTCAAAGTTTGGGAACCCCTGCTTTAAAGTAAAGTCTAAAGTAATAAAATAGAAGGTAAGCTGAAAAATCCAAGTTTATCTATAAAAAAAAGAAGCGCTTACACAGAGAGGTCCCTATGTCAAAGGCTAATGAACTACAGTTTATTAAATCTTGGGTGCTCCTTGTGACCATTGTATTTCGTAATTTTAAGCACATAATTCATGAGCAAGTCATATAAAAAGACACGATTAATTATTTAAATGACTCAATGTTTATTTAAAATAAATGTAGTATTTGTGAAAGTCAAAGAAATAAGTGTAATATTGACTTGTTTTCTTTGTCATTACAAGGAATATTCTGGAGTCTTAGTAAAAAAATGTATAAGTCTACGGAAGATCAAGTGAAAAAGGGTTTAAGTCTAGTGTACTCCGTTTGTGTATATACCCTTTTTATTATGAGTTAAGTCAACTTGTACCATTTTTCACTGGGATCCTGGATATTAGATTGACCGAACTATTCTGCCATAATATCAAAGAAGGTGGCTAACTGGAATATAGTCGAAGCATTCTATACTTTATTAACAACTACATTAAACTTAAAATAGTTATATACCATTAATATGCTTTCTTTGGGATCATGCCGGTATTACTGATAGAAAAATAAAAAACCAGTCCTTGCAACGGTAAACAGAACCTAATCCCATGTACTGCACCATATATCGGAGTATGATGTGAATTTTGAGCCAGTGCATGGTGAAATTACAATTAATTCCGACTTTGTATTTGATAAACAATATTTTAAATTAGTAGATTTGTAATAGAATTATTATTATAATTATTTGATTTACTATTTAACATTGGTATGGTTGACTTGTCTCGCGTCATAGCCCCCTATTATTACATTTATTTAATATAAAAAATATTTTAGGTGTTTGTAAAAGGTAAGTTCCATCTTCAAATATCTAACGCATAGATCAAAAATTTCCCATTCATTCAAACAATACATCAAAAGCAAGAAAGAATTATACAGGAACAAAATCCTAGAAGTGTAAAGCTAACAGAAAAAGAGAAATCTTACCTGCGAGTATGTGAGACGAAGGGCGTACTGGGCAATTTGAGTAGTTTTCATTGTCTAAATCGG